>OY757919.1:35634537-36232037 GCA_963585895.1 Sepioteuthis lessoniana | reverse complement strand
TATTTTTGATAACTAAAACCTTGAGGAACTCTATTATTTTCTTTCTAATTCTTTTTGATTTTCTTTATTTTCTATTTCTTGATATAACAATTCTTCAGTTGTAACACAACAGATAACTGATGACACTAATTAGTGGCATCAATAATGTCTTCTTAAATCTCATTTGATGAAATCCTAATTGATATAATCTAGAAAATTTTTAACATATAAATATACATATACTCCTAAGCTATTGTATGGAAATCACTGAATTGAGTAACAATAGAAAATTAAGAAATTTCAATTAGGTTGTTTTGAATAAAATTTAGTAAAATCAACCAATAAAAAAAGTAAATAATAATTCTTAAACTGACAATCTTATAAACATCTTTTATTGCCATATCTGAAAAATATTATCATATAACAATAAATAAAAACAATATTCTTTAAATTATTAAAAACATCAACTAGATTTATTTGAAGAATTTGAAATATTATTTTTAAACAGTACACAATATGTGGAATTAATCATATTGTAGTGAAAATGGATTGAATATTTTGGCTATACAATTCTGATGATTTGCTCCATTGTTTTCATTTTCCGTTAACATTTAAAATAAATCATCTGAAAGAATTTGTGAGAAGCTATAAAAATTTTTCTTTTATTTTTGATTCTCGACAGCAAAAAATTCTACTCACCACTTCTTTCCTGGAATTTCTGATGGTACAGCAGAACCAATTAACCATTCTATGCCATCTTTATCATAACAGGGACAATTTTCTGCTTTAATACAGTGACCATTATATAACACATTGTTGTTAGGACATACATAAGCTGGTATACATTCAAAGCCATACATAATTCTTTCATTGAAGCGATAATCCTTGCAAGTTAAATGGGATTTA
Source organism: Sepioteuthis lessoniana (assembly GCA_963585895.1). NCBI lineage: Eukaryota > Metazoa > Mollusca > Cephalopoda > Myopsida > Loliginidae > Sepioteuthis > Sepioteuthis lessoniana. The sequence continues at coordinate 36,231,152 of OY757919.1, read as the reverse complement.
TTCAAGCAATCTGTAGTCTCAAAACCAGGTTCACTTGTCAAATTCACTGAATAATTGGAACAAATACAAAAGTAATTATGATTAAATGAAGAGAATGCATTATGTACCTTAATGATAATAATGTAATATATCAGTTTTGTATTATATAAAGACAATACATATGCTAGATCTAGTATCATATAAACAATGCTAAGTATTAGTCATTATTATAAATGTTAACATTAAAATTCCCTTTAATTATATTTATTACATATTGACCTTTGACAGTTGGTTATTGTGGATTTTGTAAACAGGATGTTCCAGCTGTGTAAACAAGAGAACAGCAGAAATAGATTACATGGGTTGAGAGCCAGAAGAACTAGAATGAATGCATAGGCATTATGAATATTATATATACACACATACCCACAGACAGGTGGTTAGTCAAGAGAAGCAGGTAATATTGGGCACAACTCTGGGGAGAGGGGATGTGGCCTAGCATTAAGAAATGGGTTGAGAAATGGTGTCAATATAGCTGTTTTTTCTCTCTCTCTCTCTCTCTCTCTCTCACACACACACACACACACACACACACACACACACACACACACACACACACACACACACACACACACACACACACACACACACACACACAGAGCCAAATTCAACCCTTTCTAATAATAAAGAAGAGAGTATATATTTTTTATAAAGAAATGTGTCATGGTCTTTTCATTCCTTCATTGGTATACAACATATTTAGCAGTTCTAATTGACACAAAGGAGTTTAAATAAGCAAGTTATCATCACTAAGCAAAAATATAAAATTTATGGTAAGAGTTTTGAATTTATTTCTTCTGATCCTTAATAACATGACTTTTAACAAATTTTTATGCAACAGTTGAAATGATAACTAGATAAATAAGTTATAATATTAAACATAGCATTTATATTGCATTAGACAAAAGAAAATGAACACATTATATTTATTTACTTATTTATTTATGCTCTTAATTGTTAAATAGACAAATACTATCTTTATTCAACCAAAACAGATAAATTACTTTATCCTCTATCATTTTTATGTTTTAACAGCTGTTATATAATGAAAATTTTTAAAAAAATCATTAAAAGATTACTTTTGAATAGCAATATAAAAATAAAAAGAACTATGAAGCAGTTAGCTAGACATATAAACTGTATCTATGTGGTATAAATAAACATGCTATAGTCAGAATTAAAAAGACAATTGATTTTCTTACAATGAAACTAATTTGAAAGAGATAACAGAGTAAACAGTTGTATAGCATAGGATATACACTACTATATTTTTAAAATGGCTGTGATACAAGAAAATTCTAGAAAAAAGGGTACTGATTCACGTGTCCCTGAAACAAAGATGGTGGACGTCAGTAAACTAATTAGTCTCGAGAACTTATTGGTCAGGAAAGTCACATGATCTATGCTCCCAACTATGTCTGCACCTTTGATTTTATCCCACGCATTTGGAGCTGATCACATGACAAGGATTAGCCATATATATTCATGACTTAAGATAACTCACTCACACTTACATTTTGACTTCCAGAGACAGCTTGGCTTTGCCAGCTAGTGACACACAACTCAATACACGCAACATGGGTGCATATATATTCTGCAACCTTTTTCTTTCCTCTTCTGCCTTTTCGGCTGGACTTGTTCCAGTCTCGTACACAGCCTCAGACATTTTGTCAAATCCCGAAAGAGACAAACAACCAACATGGGAGAAAACACGTCTTCCTAAAATACATTCATAGTCTACAGGACACTTTTAATATTTAGTCTTTCACCATAATATTCATGTTAGTTACATACACACACATACACACAAAGAGGAATATTTAACAAGCTATATTAGAATATTTGTAATGTTTTGTAATGTTTCATTTTATGTACTTGTTGATATATAGATTTATTTTTGTTTGTATTGCTTTCTTTTGAATGTTCTTTTGTCCCCGTCATTTACATCATTTGATTTTCAAGAGCCAACATAAATTGTGGGAGCAAAATATCCAGCAAACATACCCCACAATAGAAAAAGAATATGAAATAATAGCTTTATTCTGTTCAACAATAATAAAAATAGATAATGAAAAAAATTAATGAGTGCATAAATATATGTATATACCATTTGTGCAATTATTTGTGCAGGCTTCAAAATCTACAGAAATCCCAATACATGTGCGCATGAGAGAATTAGAAGGTGGGTTGTCACATTTGCGGACCCTCTGCTTGATACCAGCTACACAAGACTTAATATTCTGGGTACATGAAGACCATGGTGACCATACAGACCAGGCTGCCAATACTGCAATAAAATTGTAGCAATTTTAACACAATAAATTTTCATATATTGAATCCAATGAATGAATGGTAATTCAAAAAAGTACCTAAAAGTAAATCTGCCTTTAGACAATATTTTTTTTTACTATGGATATATTATATATTTAGTGATTTTACATCTTGTGAAAAGTCACATGCTTTAATATTTACTTTACTATGAACTTTCTATAAAAATACATACTTCACATTTTCACTAAAAAATAGCCTTGTGTAGAAGACATGTACAGTTAATGATTTCCAATGAATTTTGTTAATATTTTCTGCCACAACTAACATGCTTTAACTTTTTTTTATCTAAATAGTATTAAAATTTTCTCTATTTAATATTCTAATATTCTTTATTAGCCAATGACTTCATCTTAATTTTATAAAATGTAATCAAATCTAGTAGAAAATTAAACAATGGGTGTGACAGTTATATTTCAATAAAATATATTACTCTATAATGAAATGAATGTGGTGAGATCCACAGTTCTGGAATATTTTTAAATCTAATTTTTCTTCTTATTGAAGTGGTTTAAAAGTAACTAAGTATTTGAAATATATGGCTCACATGAAAATAAGTTTAAATGATGAAATATGTTAACTTTAGAAATCATCTTAATTTAGAAACAGATTTAATTTCATGTTAGAAATTCATGCAAAAAAAATAGAAACTATACAATCTTTATAATGTCTATATATAGGAATTTCAAGTTTATATTAGAATAGAAATCATTTCAGAAAAAGAACTGACAAGTCATGATAAAAGATTTGCAATACAAATTAAAAATTGCAATCATTATTCATATTGATAATTGTTTATGCAGTTTCATTCTATTTTGGGAAATGTTTATTCATTCTGTTGATTAAATAGGAATTTTCATGTCAATTATTGCCAATCAAGCTGAAAAAACAGTAATACATGGCCAATACAAAAATCAGCATGCAACTGTATCTTGTTTGAATTGAACCTATTTCTACATAAATTTATTATATCCCCAAAATCCTTTATTTTCAGGCAAAAGTTTTGAGTTTTATTTAGTGGCATATCAACCTCTGTAGGTCATTTAATGCCAAAAAGGGTTAAATTGGTTTTGACTTTTATGTGGGTTTAGAGAATGGGTTTTTATGATAGTGTTTTGATTATATATATGATAATGTTTCATTATATTAGGTAAGATTTTAGAGAAAAGGTTGATTTGTTTAGATCTTGATGAAAAGGTTGTTTATTTTTAGAAAATTCAAGATATCCTCTGGTTGGTGTTTTTGAAAGGATCGTAAGCTTACTGGTCTGGTAGTATTTTGAGCAAGTTTATCAGAGACTGTCAGTTTAAGAGAATGTATTTGACTATGAGCATATATGGGGTGTCTTCTCTTTTTAAGAAGTGAGAGTAGGAGATGTTGGTGTGTCCAATGCAAAATCTGGAGAGTATCACTTCTTCCATTCTGTTTCTTCTGCTGGCCACTCACTAATCATATCTTATATATGGTAGAACTTGTGTATTTGATCATCCCATGATTTTTGCTATTTGTTGTATAAGAATTTGTTAATGGTTGGTTTTAAACCATTGTGTGAGATTTTTGTATAGGATATGTCTGTTTGCACTTTGTCTGCTCTTTCTTTCTTTTTCATGTATACCAGTGTGGTTTGTTATTCAAGTGAGAATGGTGCTTTTATTTTAGGGAAAAGTGTTCATTTTGTTTAAGAGTTTTGTGATGAGGGGAATTGATGTATCTTTGTTCTGTGATCCTAAGAGGACTGATTTGGAGTCTGAACAGATAATAAATTTGGAGGATTTGTGGTTAGCTATAATATTCATGGCTAGGTCACAAGCTGTGACTTATGCACAATAAATTGATGATTAAGTTTTAAAAACTTTTGGATGATGATGATGATAATGTTTTTTGTTTTGTTTTTGTTTTTGTCTTTTTTTTTCAAGATAAATTCTTTGACATAAAATAGTTTATTTTTTCTTTGATAATAAAAATTTTATGGGTAGAAAAGTTTATTTCAGAAATATTAACATTTTAATTTTCCTGTAATCCCATCACACCTTATTAGTGTTGTTTGCATTTTTACTCATATATGTATTGTTATTAGTTGTCTAAATTTCTGAGACGACGCTTGGTGATTTTTATCATTAAGGGTTTTCGGATTATTGTCTTCATCTTTATTGTTATTTCCACAAAAAAAAAAAACTGAATATGAGCACAGGCAAAAAATCATACATAATAGTAGTAATTCTAGTCAAGTAAGAACATTAAGTTTATAAGTCCCAAAAATTCACTCTGAATTGTCCAGCAGGACACATGGCTTAACAGTTATAAACTTCTAAGGAAACATTCATCTGGAGGTTGCAGGTTCAATCCTGACAGCAGGCGAGCAACAATACAGGAATACTTAACACTTGTACCTGGTTATGGCTAACAGAATCAGAACAGGCAACCCCCGTGGATTCAATAAAGGAAGTAGTTCGAAGTTCTATGAAGGTTCGCGAGTTCGACAAACATGTGAAGAAGGCCAGAGGACATATCGGCCGAAACATTGTGGAAATAACAATAAAGATGAAGACAATAGTCTGAAAACCCTTAATGATAAAAATAAGTATTGTTAATTTTGTATAATAATTTTCAAGTGAATCTATGCCATGCGTAATAATAGAAATAAGAAGGAAAATACAAATAATCAGAAAAAAGAAACCACTGAAAAATAAACCTTTCATGTAGACACATAGAAAATTCAAAAGAATCCACTTAAAAAATTGTTCTCTAACTCTATAGAAATTCAATTGCAAAAATATTATTTGTATGAATTATTTTCTTTATAATTATATATACTTACTTTCACAAACATGAGTGTTACAATCTTTAATTTCAGTCTCTTGTAGGTTACAATCTTGATTTCCTTTTTTCAATAATTTATCTCTATTTCTCTGCCTGTAGCCATTTCCACATTCTTTACTACATGATGTCCAATTTGACCATTGAGAATATTCACACCCTAAAATATATGAAAAATAGATATATTAAAGCAGTACATAATAGAATAAAATAACATTTTGGGAATTACATCAAAATAAAGCAACACTCATAGGAAATGTATGTGAATATAATTAATTTCAAAATGTTACTAAAAAATAAAAATAGCAAAAAACAAAACTGGAATGTACTATATTGAATTCCAAAATTATAGAATATTATACAATCAATTACATCCATATTTAATAAATTTTAGAGTATATATTATTTTTGTATTGTAACTTAATTTATGCTAATAAAAGAACAGTAATATATCATATTATGAGCAATGTCCAAAAAGTAAAGTATAAAAATTTACTAACCCAACATCTTTATTAGTATACAAATAAAACATTGTGCCCATGTTATCAGTACTATTATTCTATTTCTCTATGGGGTCACCATCAAGATTGATGCAATTGTCTATCAATATACAAATGCATAAATACTCACCTCAAAGAACATGGTATTAAGCAACTGATGTCACCATTGCATCTCTGTAACAACAGCTTCATCTGTATGAAATTACTTCCCAGAATAATGTCATTTGAGGAGCCCAAAGATTCATGTGACCCTCTATGAGTACACTTCACATGTTTCTAGCTCATTACATGTTTGCCATACACAGCAACAATTTGTGTTAAATTTCTGTTGGATTTTTACCCTTGGCATGCAAAAACCTAATTACACCTCATACTTCTATGTTCAAACCCTGTTTTATGGTGGCAGTCATCTTTGTTATGATATCACATAAACATGGGCTTAATGGTAAGGCTGTTCTGGTTGTTACAAGAAGTATTACCAACTCATTATTGCTTTGTGTTTACAATTTCCACAATTGTTTTAATTTCAGTCAAGTGCTTCACTTTTCAGACATTACTCATATATACCATTTAAAGCAAATGAAAGAACAAGTTTTATAAGTATATTAAGTAAACCAGAATTTTAAAAAATAAGAATAAAAATAATTCTCACCATTACATATGTTTTTGGTACAATTAAATTTACCAGCTGTGCATGTACTGAATAAGAAAAAATTATTTGTACATAATTTTATCATATCAGTAAAAATGAATATTTCAAATATAATTCAAATGAAAAACATTTTGTCATACATTGCATTTACCTCTTCATTTATACAAAAGATTATATGCAATATCTTAATTTTACAAAGATAAATTAATTCATATAGCTGTTTTTTCAAGTTTTTGATTATTGCAACTATTAATGAAATTAATACTATAGGTCTGCATTTTAGTTTTTCAAAATTCTATAAGAAATATTTGTTTGTTACTTTGTGTTTTCCATGAAGATGATGTATAACATCATAGAAACATTGACAGATATAAGTGAATTAACATATTTCCAATGTTCAGAAATATCAAATTCAGCCATAAAATGTATGGTTCAACAAATGTCTAATATTTTCAACTTTTAAAGAATAATTTTTTAAGTATGAAAAGCAATTTTTCATATATAAACTAAATTTTATTACTTTTCAATAAATTTTTTGTAATTTATCGTTTTTCGATAAATGAGGATGATATTTTCCAAGAATAATTTTTCTTTTTAATACAGCACATATTCATTTAAGTACTAATTTTAAATAGTAAGTTTAATAAGTTTGTGAACTAATTTACATATTATCATGACAGTTTATCAAAATATTATATAACATTATTTTGTGCAATTTTATCAATAAGCCCACTGATGAATTCTATCATACTTATGGACAAAAAAATGAAGTAAATTTTTCATCAAATATTACTCCCTATACCTACACACATGTTTTTACTGCAGAAGGCAAATGGGGTTATGAATACCCATAAAAGAGGAAAGAACAAGAAGGAAAGAGAGACTGATATTACATCTGCTTTTTGATCTTTCCCTCTCAATACCCCTCTCTCTGTAAGATTTGACCCCTCGACCCCTTGCCAACTAGAAGTGCAAGGTAAGCATCATGGGGAAATAAGGAATGATATTCTTATATCTAGAAAAGAAGAAAAAAGAGAAGTAAAGAAATACCAACAACATATCTGCTTTCTGACATTCCCCTCATAAGAGCTTGAGTATATGATAATATCAAAATAAAACATTTGCAATCCAATAGTGAAGAAACCTAGGACACTAAAAGAGGAATTACTTTTACAAATAATACTGTTTGTCTTGAAGTTATGAATGAGTTATATATTATTTTCAGTAGTTTAGTTTATCATTTTAATTCATTTAATTTATTTTGTTGTATATATGAAGTGTATTGTATTATTTAGATATATCCAAATAAATAAGACAGACACTTCATGTCTGCCTATTCTGTCTTTGATCCATTCAAGTCTCAGTGTGAGTTATTTGATTTTTGGGTAGAAGGAATTTAGAAAGGGAGCATTTGAAACAAGTACTTTCAGCCCCAATTGGAGCTATGATTAGGGGAGTAAATGACAAATACAATGATGAGTTATATACATTTATATAAAAAGTAGAAGGAGGAATAAGTAGAAGGGGAATTTATAGAAGTTAAGAATTTTTACTTGAGGTAAGAGGAAGAATTGCCAGGAAATGTTCTATAGGGATTTTAGAATATGGCTGCTATATTTGAAGTTGATTTTGTTTCAGGGAGGTTTATTAATCTTTATATAAAGAGTTTCAAGAATTTGGAATTTTTGTTTGGTTTTTCTTTGTGCAATATTTGTTTTTTTCTTTGTGTTAAACATCTCTGTTGAAACATTTGATATTTTACCTTTCCAAAACATTAAAATGCTTTTGTGCCCCACCTCTAAATACAGAAAAATTCTTACAGAAAACACCTCCATATCACTCCATAGTGCTTTCCTAAATTCATTTCATCCAAAAGTGAAGCAACCCATACAGAGATTTAACCAAATCAAAGACAGAATGGACAGACACAAAGTATCTGTCCTATTTAATCAAACATGTTTAAAAAAGCTCTCTCTCTCTCTCTCTCTCTATATATATATATATATATATATATATATATATATCATAAATAAAGCATTAAAGATGTCATATTGATCTTTAATCCTTAGTGTTTACTTCGAATTAAACTATAGAATTTACATGTATTGTAGACAGTGAAAGTAAGAATATCATTACTATCAGTGAACTAGTCAGATAAAGCCTTCTTATTTTCACTCTTTCATGAACTATAGTGGAAGATGAGATAAAGCAAAAGAAAAGGGAAAAAATACACTTCCATGTAATAATCATTCAAATGAAGTAATAATCTAAACTTTAAACCTCTAACCTTTGCTTTTGGTTTCTCTATTCTCTCAAAATACTTCTTCATTATTTGTTTAATAGTAATAACAAAATAAGTAAAGATTTGAGAAAGCCATCCAAAAGTGAAAGGAAGCAAAATTTCCATGAAGAATGAATGAAATAAAATACATAAGTAAAATACATCCAATCAAATAGATCCTTTAACCATTTTGTATCTTCAGACTGTTCTTTATTTTTTTCTATTTCCTCCTGTTGTTTATTTGGTGTGTCCCTACAGCTTCACTAGAAACTATGTACAAATATTATTACACTGTGACTCTTAAAAAAAGTTACAAATTGATACAAAACAAGTATCCCAAATAATGAGAGTAGATAACTAGCAAGAAATATGCATTCTTTAAAGAAAAAAAAGAAAGAAAAAAACAAGCTTAATCAAATTAATTTTTTAACAAAATCGGAATATTCACCAGTTATTGCAACCAACAGAAACAATCATATCATTAGGAATTTTATTCCCAAAATAAGTTTTTATATCTCCTTTAGAAGGTCCAGGAATTTCATCTCTTTCAATCCAACCGAAGGCTGAAGGTCCTTCATATCCAAATTCTTTCACGAAAGTGCAAAGATCAAATACACAATAATCTGAAATGAGAACATTAAAGAAGAAAAAAAATCAGAAAGAACAAAAATAAGAATGTTATTGCTTTCCTCTAAAAATGTTGATAAAATGAATTAAGCTACACCATAGTAATTACACTTTATTCTGAATTATTTATCAGTAAGATCCAAAGAAAACAAGATATATTTCATGAGAATATATACTGACAATTTTTATTCCTGAAAAACAGAAAGAGATTTTTTTCATTTATTAACAAAAACTAAAGATTGTAACAGTAGTTTCTACAAGCTAATAAAAATATGTATAGAAACGCCATAAATATTTTCCAGTTAAAAGCACTGCTGAAGACTTTTTCCAGAACCCTGAGTTTTTTTTCACTTGCACAAGGTTAAAACCAAAGTGACAATTTTACCTCCACTAAAAAGAAAAAAGAAACTGGTGCTGCTTAACTTTTGGGTGGGTATATACATGCATCAATATTCATCAGGTGTAATATGTACCTCTGTAAGCAAAGAAACTCTTTTAAAGGAGGCAAACTGGATTTCTGTGAGAAGATCTGATGATTCTATACAACAACAACAAAAAAAAAGTTTGGTACTGTTTTTGCTTTACACCAAAGGAACAGATCAGAATAAGTCTCTTTCTTTATGGAGATACATATTACACCTGAGGAAAGTTGGCAGATGTACCAGTTGAAATGTTTTGTGAACAATAAAAACAAGAAGAAATTCAATCATCTGAATAATTCTTTGAAAACAACCAGTCCCAACACTATCTTACCAGCCACTTATGGAATAAACTGATGACATAAACTGACCAAGAGGCTGATGACTTCAACCTTGCTTAAACCAAACTGAGTTTAGTAACTCAATCTGATGGAACAATGAAGATCTTACTACTACCACTTCTATAAATAGTGAACTGCAACACCTACATCAAATACTATCTACATATGTTCATTAGTTGTTTTATTCAAAATAAACAATCAATCATTTTCACAGAAACTGAACATTTTCTTTAATTAATTCTAATCTATCACATTCTCTACTTGATAAAAGATTTTTTTTTCTTATAATATATGATACAGAAAGGCTTTATGATGAGGATCCTACAACCATAAATATTCATAATCTCAACAAGTTAAATGCAGTAATAAGAATGTGAATATTGTGATTAGTAATTTAAAAAGTTAATACTTGCCTGGTTGTTTTGTTGTTGATACAACTGAAAAAATGAATAAACATATAAAAGTAAATAAATTTAAATTACTATCCTGTAATAAAACAGAATTTACTTGGCTCTTATTTTTGTATTTGAGAGGCAGTTAATAATCACAAAGACAATTTGGAGAAAGGCCACATAAATGAATGAGTTTAGTAAGTAAAATGATAAGGAACAGAAAGAAAAAATAGTCTTTATCCTAAAAATATTCAAACAATATATCAGTACTGATGCTAAAACTGTAATTTTTTCCCAAAACCTTTGCAGTGTTCAGTTATTAATAGTTTTAAAAACAAAAGTGATTTCAAACAAATAAAAAGCAAATTCATAAAAAGACATTGCCAGAACTATTTTTTAGATTAGCCTAGTTCCCATACTGGATATGATTGTATTCATTTTTACTACTATGTTATTAGTGCTATAAAAATGTAATGTTTATTTGGTGTTCTTCACTGGTCATTGTACATGAATAAAACCAAAATGGAGTAACTCTTGCATTTGTGATAAAACTGTTTGAGTTTTGTTTGAATTATTTGTTTGTTTATTTGTTTAAGCTGATCTCAGGTTAAAGTTTGTGCATGACTCTAGAAAGTTAAATTGTCCTGGGATAAGTTTTAAAATACTAAAAAATACTTCATTAGTAATCAATTTTATAACATGATCAATAAATCTAACAGATGATATTGCTATTTACAATTATGTATAAATTGCAAGAAAAATCTCAGAGGACTCACCAGTGACAGGAGCTGTGGCTGAAACAATAAGAATATTGTCTCATAACTATTATAGAAAATATAGAACATGACAGTAGTTACATTTAGGATACTGAATTTTAAAGCATATATATAACACAATACATACTCAATTTATGATTATATAATTAAGCATTATCAAAGTAATGGAAGAGTTTACATTCTTTCATTTATGCATGTTAATCAAATATACTTTCAAAATATTAACCAATATTCATTAAGAAAATAAATTAAATAATTTGAATTCAATGGATAGTTTGTTTTAATACTATTTTTGCTAAAAGATAAAATTCAACATTAGATATATTTACAAAATCTATTTTGGATGAAATAATTTGCATGTAAATTGAAATAAAATATAAATTACAAGCATTTTTTTTTTGCCTTTATTACTATAAGCAAAGGAAGCAATAATAACACACTATTAAAAGTTGAACTTTAGTATCATTACAAGACTGACTCACTTGTTTTGGCAGGACAAATGGTTACAGTAAAATCCTCAATAATTGGACGGTTGAGACTAGGTATTATCTTCAGAACCACTATGCTTGCTTTAATGTCCACAGGAAATTGTAATATGACGGGAATTTTATTCGTTTGATTTGTTATTATGACCTGTGGTGAATAAATTATCTTCTTGAAGCCAAAGCAAAAATCATTTATAAGAAAACTGTGTACATATTTGAATATTTTTTTTTCTGAATTAGATCATTTTAGATTAAATAAAAAGAATAAAGAAATACTCATTATGAGAAGTGGGGCATACTTTGTTAGTGAAGAAAACTGTTTTGAATTAAACATTTAACAAAATCTAATTGTCTCTCATCATGATCTTTATTTTTGCATTGTTAACTGTAAATCGCATTATAATTTTTGTTAAAAACAAAGAAATCAGACTATAACACTCTGCATACAGAGACGCCTTTATTACACCCTCCTTCTTACACTCTCACATAAACAAATATGGCCGTTTGTTTACTTCCGGTCCCTGAATAACGTCTTCTCTTATCGAGAGTATCAGGGGAGATAACTTGCATGCTTAATAGTTCTTCCCCCTTTTTCTTTTCATTTCTGTAGGGCATAAGTTTTGCAAAAGAAAATAGGAAAGTGTAACAACATTAAACAGAGGACTCTTTTGGCTCAGATATGAACCCCAGGATCTTAAATGAAGGCACTCCTTTCTTTGTCAAGGGGTGGACAATTTGTGTGTTAGTTGGTACCCAAGAGATCTCTGCAATTACTTTTCCTTCAAGCATCTCTCTCTTTTTTTTCTTTTACTATTTAAATCTTCTTCACTGTCACTGGAATCAAAATGAAGCCGTGTGGCATTCATATCATTTAGTAAAGTTGTATTTGCTTCTTTGTTGAAGAAAGAAGAATTGGATTTTATTTCTGTAGCTGAAACAATTACATGAGGGTTTTTCTTGCAGGTTGAACCTGGACTTTTTCCAAGCAATTTCTTCTTTGCAGAACATTGTGCATGGCAAATAACTTTTGCAACTGAATCCTCTTTATTCTGATTCTCTTTCTCATTCATAGTTTCACTCAGTTTGTCATCAACTTCAGCATTATATTGTCTACAAGAAAGAGATGCTTTTCCTGGAGTACAAATTGCTTCTCTTCTTTGAACATCAGGAGATAAAAAGTTACGTTCTAGAGTAGGTAATGATTTCATCCCATTCTTGCAGATTTTTGCAGATCTAGGATTATTGAGATCAACAAGCTGACTCTGCGCTAATGGCTTTCTGTTTGTACACTTAGCTTTGATTCTTTCCTTGGGTGCCGGATTATACAAAGACTTTTTAGAAATCCGAGAATTTGAACCACTGATTTCCGACACCATATTAAAATTTCCAACTATAGGTTTAGGTTCAGTCTTTTTGTAACAAATGCATAGTTCACATGAATTTAGGAGTGTCTGCAAAATTTTTATAAATTCAGGATCTGTTACTCTTGCATTTTTAACTAAGTCACACAATTTCTTACTACTAGGATGACTAAATTGTCTATGTAACTTTATTGCAATTTTAATTTTTTCTGCCGTATTTTCAGAAGAGATTTCTTTAATAAAAGGTATGTGTTTGAACTTACGTTTGTCTGGTAGAGGTTTGGTAATAGGAATGTAGTAATGTCCAGACGATGTGCAGTTCAATGGAATTTTCTTTTTTAACATCGTAACAGTGTCATCTTCAAAATTGAGGCAAGTTCCAGCCCTTTTCATGGCGTTTTTACATAAGAAAAGTTCACAACATCAGTGATAATACTGACTTCAATATCAGCGATAACACATGGTAGAATCACCTTGTAGAGTGAATTCAGTTTATTTCCATCGCTGAATTTAAAGGTTCTCACTCCTTTTATTTTTACTATTTTTTCTTTTGTGCATCTGTTAATGTTTCAAGAAAACATTTATACCATTTTGTTCCACAAACGGTGCTGGATGCACCACTATCTAGAACCGCAGAGCCAAGCGTCTCACCAAAAAAAATGTCTCTGCTGTTCTTACGTTTTTGCTGACTCATTAAGACCACGTGCGACATGGATAAATCTTCCTCTATTTTGATGCCATGTTTATTCCTGCTACTATGACCGTAAGGACAGTCATAAGACCAGTGAAACCTGCAGCCACAATTAAAACATACTGTAATGTTACCTGTTCAGTCTTGCAGATTTAATTTCTTTTTGTTAGTGGAGCGTGTTTTATTTTATATCCCTGTCGTCTTCCAGTGCGATTTATCTTTTCTCGCAAATTATTAAAATGCAAATCACGTCGATATGAGGAGCGACCAAAATATACTCCAGTAGGATCCATTTGGTTATTTTCTGCATAGTTAACAATATCCATTTCGCTTTTTTACCACGACAGGTGAAGTATTGCATGATGAATTGCTAGAAGAATGTCCATGCATAATCTTCCGTAACTGTTCTGACATGGAAGATAGTGTTAACTCCCTGACAGTAGCTTCGACCAATTTTTGTTATCGGAGGTGATATTGGAACTCTTTAGTGCTCTGAAGGCGAGTATGGGTTCTGGTAAAAGAATGTTAAAGTCTTTTAATTTGGCAACATGTCGGCCAAATTCAATTAGAAAATCTTCTAATGACATCCCAGTTGGTCTTTGATAATTTTAAAATGTTTTGTATGCTGGTTTACATCTTTCAGAAAAAGTGTATCCAGTTTTTCGTATAACTTTTTCATTCCATCCTCAGAATTAAGAACCACAGTATCTAATGCCAAAACAGCTTCTCTGGCTGTTCCTTCCAATGACAAAAACATCATGAGGGCTCTTTTTGTTTTATCCAGTGAAGTTATGAGCTCCCATATCTTCATTTCTTTCTGCCAAGTACTGAATTTATCTTTAAGCAATGTGGGTGGCGGAAAATATTTTGAAGCCATAGTCTCTTTTAGCACTGCAACCATTGTTAAAAACAAAGAACTCAGACTATAACACTCTGCATATGGAGACGCCTTTATTATACCCTCCTTCTTACACTCCCTCATAAACCAATATGGCCGTTTGTTTACTCCCGGTCCCCGAATAACACTTTCTCTTATTGAGTGTATCAGGGGAGATAACTTGCATGCTTAACAATTTTAATGTGATCTTGTTTAATCAATTTTATTTTCTAAATTCATAACTCATAGATTTTTAAAGTTTTCCTTAAAAGATTACTTTTTTGAATGTTAATATTATTTTTCAAGATATAGAATTTTCTATTTTTTGTGTTACATATTTTGGTAAAATCTCTACTGATCTTTATTTTGATAGATTAATTTTTTGTAAACTAATATTTTACATTTCATACAAGTCACATATAACAAAATGGTATAATTCACATTTGTTTTCAAATAATCTTTTAAGTATCAAGAGAATTGAGTAAATAATTTATAATAGGAATAAAAAGCTGTACATTCTTAAACTGAATACTTAATGAAATAAGTGTTTCTTGAAAAAAATGTTCATCTATATAAATTTATAAATTCAATTTAGTTTCATTGAACAAAATGAACAGTGTTATCACTAAGTATTTACATGAAATTACATTTAAAATACAGATTGAAACCTAATTATCATAGAAATCGATTAATTTACTATTTATTTACAAAAAGTAAAACTGCACATAACACAAGTAAACTAAACATTTCTCCACTGAAATTCTCTCCCATAGATAATAAAGATATACATTCTTCCATTCATAAACATTTCTTTCAAACTTAAGAATTTTAAAAGTTTTGAAATGATAGTATATGAACAGATAATCTTGCTTATAAGTCAATTTTTACTTATGAAGTCATGATGATACTACTATAATGTACGGATATATGTGATGTTACTGCATAGTCTGAATCAATTAAGGGAGCCCCTGTGGTGTAATAGCTAAAGTGTGGACTGCAGCTTCAAAGTAAGTTCTGTATTAATTATGAATTTCATCAGATTGCTGTATAGTAGAGAATGACAACAATGCTGATGTATAAAAATATAATCTGTTTTTTTTTTCTTTTTCTTTTATTACTCAAAATGTACAGATGGGTAGAGTGAGAGAGAGTCAAAGACAACTGAGTTGTACACACAGGGGCCTAGGTACTAATCTTCAGTGAGCTGCTTTCCACTTCCTTCTACCCAGACCGAAATCTTCTTGGTTATAAAATAGCCCAGACACCCACACAGGTTCTTATGGTCCAGCCTGCAACTTACACATGCAAATTTTCATGGTCCCACCACCAGCCTGCAACCTACACAATACACATGGGTACATTTCCTTCTAGCATGCAACCCATGCAATTTACATAGCATTTATACTAAGAACATCTGCATCCTGTTTACTTTAGGTACCAGGAGCATTTCCTGTTTGTTTTTTGTTCCTAGTGTTTGACTTCTGCAGCTGCATCAACAGATGTCAAAGGGGTATTCAAGTCAATATCCAACAAGATAATATCATCTTTTTCCAGGATTTCAAAGTTACCTCCTTTTGAATTTCTTTCTGTTTCAGGACATGTTTTAGTGATTCATTGTTTTGTACTCCATTCCATTTTAATAAATGCATGTGCTTCATTTTCTTATCCTGTCTTTGTCTAACATCACAACGTATGACCACCTTTCAGCTGGAATTGTAAGATATGCTAATTGCACTACTATAGAGGGGTAAGAACCCCCCAATGAAGCCATCTGTTGGCCATAATGCTTGAGAATGGGATCCTGGTGGCTGAGTGATCCATGACCAGAATGCCAAAGTGGTCATATAACCAGTAGCACTCTACTTTGGCCCTTACTTGGGCTAGAAAAGCAATTGGAGAGACCTGATCCAATTAATCAACTAGTCATGCCAAGCCCTAAGTCAGGGTTTAAGGGTTTATTACAACCATTATGCATTACATATAACCCTTGATAGTGGAGCTGAAGTCAATATAGTAAGGGTTTTCACTGGCAATCTTCTTAGCATCAAAATAATACCTACTAACCAAAATTTACTACAAGTTGGGGAAGCCCATTTTAGTATGATCCAAAACTAAATTGTCCTACACATAGATGCTTTGGTTGTGGAAGATCTGAATGTTGAATGTATCACTGGAATACCGTTCATGTCAACATATGATGTGAGCATTTATCCTGCACGACATGAAATTACAACAGGTGTCATCCATTACAATACATCACAAAGACAGAATCAGCAAACACTCATTAGGTGAACCCAAGCATTTGTACTTATAGCTCCTTCTACCACTGTTTGACCTAGTTATTACATTGATATAACATCACAAGAGTGCCTGCCTCCAAATAACATACTGGCTCTTGAACCATGCATTGACCATCTTAAAACTCAAGATTGTTGAGGCACTAGTCAACGGCACAAACAATTCCAAAATGATACTTCAATGTAAAAAGTATCATGAGAGGTAGGCTACCTGTCAGTCTTCAATCTGACCCACTCCAATAACCCAAGGAACTACTCCTAGTGTCACAAAATATTGTGTATGGTCTCATGACTTCTCAGCATATCCATCCAGACCATCCTACCAAACATCAGATGCTTATGTTCATGAAGCATCATTTCTATACCCTAGACATCTCCCAGTCTATTAACCACACATGCAAGACATATTATATGTGTGTGTCACTATAAAAATACCCAACTACATACATACAGTAATCATCCAAATCACAACTCGAAGATGTCAGAATCAACTTTGCAGTTGACTTCATCAAATAAATCAGACAGTTAATCAAACTACTATAAGAATCTGTCACAGCATACACATCAGCAAGTTTCCAACACCTTCCAACAAGATCCATAATTGCAACATTGCATAGAACTAAATCCACTTGATGGTTCAAATGCTACTGTATGTACAGACCCTACAATGGGATTCATAGCTATGCATGACAATGAAACTCTAAAGCATTTCCACATAAAGACTGGTTGTATCAAGAACCTTAACAAGAACCATGTTACTGAAAAAGCAGTCACAAAACTTGGAGATGAACTGCTCTGTCAAAAGCCAGGGAAAAGTCATGTTACAGCAGTGGGATTTGTCAAGGGAAGTTCATGAGTAAACTGATTGCACTGAGTGTACATTTTACAAGCAGATAGGCCAGAACCTTGAATGTGTGAATCAAGTTGAGCTACAGTAACAATGAACTTGAAGAAACTCATAACCTGAGATAATGTCACACCTATATAACAACATACTACCAACACTCAATGACACCACAGCCCATGAAACAGAGAATACCAATTTCATACCTGGTGTGGTACCAGACATACTTGCATCACCACCACAGGACCCTAATAGCAACCAACAAGAAATGGTTGCCAATGATGAATTCACTCGGGCACTTCTGAAGCAAAATGCAAGCCACCAACCTATCTGAAAGACTTCATAGTGTACTTAGTTTATCCTACTAACATAATCCAGTCAGTTAGGTCACCTTTAGTTAGACGTATAGTTAATCCCAAAATAATGCACTTCATTAAAAAAAGTATCTTAGAGTTACATCCCTTTGGACATCTTTTTGTTTCGGGATCAGTTTTAATGATTCACTATTTTGTATTACATTCCATTTGAATAAATCGTCATAAGAACCCCTTTTTCCTTTTTATTATTAAAATATCTCCAATGTAGAACATTTTTTTTACATTGGCTCATGTTTTCCGACAAATTCTAGAAGGTTCAAGAAAATATGAAATGGAACAAAATAAATGTTCTATTTATGAAACCTTCTAGAACATATACAAAAAATCAACATAATGTTATTTTCCTAAATTCAAATTGTCTACATATTGAATATCAGTTATTGTCTGAGTCTTTTAAAGAGAATGGCGACAAAATTAAAAGTTTAATGTAACTCAAGAACAAGTTATCTCCCTTGCATCAGTGTCATTAAGATGTATTTATTTTATTTTGATTCACTGACCAAATTGAAATATTATTTGTATAAAGATCTATGTACTTGAAATATATCATAATATAAATTTGTTTTTCTCAAATTCTTTAAATTATCTTTCCCAAGACAAATTAAGTCATTGTTTCTTTTTTATTCAATTCTTCTCACACACATGACATAAACACATGCTGCATTTTCCTATCCTGTTTTTGTATATTATTTTACCTTTTGGTGTTTGTTAAATTTTTCATATATACATGAATTAATATTCGTGGGGGGGGTGTCAAATTTTAATTAGGTGAATTTTTTTTTTACCCATGCATAATTTGTTCAGAGAATAACAAAAAAAAATGTGTAGAAATAACACAATATTTACCTTACTGTATTCATTACACCCTTCCAATGTCAGAAGTTGAATCAATACCTTATGAATATTTGTAATGTTAAAAGAAACTTTATGGATATTTGAATCAATACCAAAATTCTGCACAAATACAGATAACATAGATGCATTGTTTTGACTTGGAGACCATGAACTGTTAGAATACAAAAGTGCATCTCTTGGTTTTTTACCAATTAAAGTTGAACTTGCAGTCACTGAGATTTGGTTGCTGTCATACTTCAGTTTAAAGCAAGGACCTTGGATAAAAGAATTTAATAACACTTTGAATATAAGCAGGATTTTACAAATTTATCATTGAAAATTATTTTTATTAGAAATATTTAAATAGATAAACATAAAAGATTTATGTAAGCTATACAATTTACTTACATATATTTGATTACAAAATTACAAGACAGTATCGACAAGTCTTTTTACACAATAAAATTATACACAGCAGATTATATAAAGAACAAATTATCCATATAAAGGATAACATTTACTACAGAGGCAATATATTTTAAAATTCAAATTTATAATCATATAAACAGCCACTAAAAAAGAAAATACCAAATTTTAAAAAGTGCCAAAGAACTATAAGTATACATAATTATAAGTCAATAAAAATTGACCTTGTGTTATTCCTGTTCCTGTGGAGTGTTGGGTAAACATATCATCTCATTTCTGATATGCTTAATATTAAGAACAAAATTACCAAAAAATGATGTTTTAGTAAACTTGATGCTAACAAGGTTTTATAGGCAAAGGAAAATATAAAATATAATAGAAATATTTACACTTTAGGGTATTCATAAAATTTTGATGGACACAGAATTCATCATAAAAATTTATCATCAAAAACATATACACTATCGAGCAAAAGTTTAGGATCACCCTAATTTGTTTCTCTAAGTTCATAATAAAAGCTAATTTTGCGATTGATTATAAAGTTTGAAGTGAACTGCCTAAGAATAAACAAGAGTAGTTTATACATTTACAAACTGTTGGGGAATTACTTGACAAACATACTTTTATAAGTTTCTAGAAAGGATATTAAGAATTTAACTTGCTGTAATAAATGCTCGAGGTGGATTCTTTAATGAAAAGAAAATATAACCTTTTTTTTGATAAAAATTATAATTATCTTATATTCCTTTTAATTAAAATTATTGCATAATTGCTTGCAAACATAGAAAAATTAAAAATTAATCAAATGATGGTAATAACATGATGAGTAAGGGGACATGACCTCCTTCCTAGCACCAAATGATGGTAACAACTTGATGAGTAGGGGATATGACCCCCTCCCTAGCACCAAATGATGGTAACAACTTGATGAGTAGGGGATATGACCTCCTCCCTAGCACCAAATGATGGTAACAACTTGATTAGTAGGAGACATGACCTTCTCCCTAGCACCAAATGATGGTAAAACTTGATAAGTAGGGGATATGACCTCCTCCTTAGAAGAAAATGATGGTAACAACTTGATGAGTACGAGACATGACCTTCTCCCTAGAACCAAATGAAGGTAACAACTTGATGAGTAGGGGAAACGACCTCCTCCCTAGCACCAAATGAAGGTAACAACTTGATGAGTAGGGGATATGACCTTCTCCCTAGCACCAAATGATGGTAACAACTTGATGAGTAGGGGATATGAGCTCCTCCCTAGCACCAAATGATGGTAACAACTTGATGAGTAGGGGACATGACCTCCTCCCTAGCACCAAATGATGGTAACAACTTGATGAGTAGGGGATATGACCCCCTCCCTAGAACCAAATGATGGTAACAACGTGATGAATAGGGGACATGACCTTTTCCCTGGCACCAAATGATGGCAACGACTTGATGAGTAGGAGACATGACCTTCTCCCTAGCACCAAATGATGGTAACGACTTGATGAGTAGGGGACATGACCTCCTCCTTAGAACCAAATGATGGTAACAACTTGATGAGTAGGGGATATGACCCCCTCCCTAGAACCAAATGATGGTAACAACATGATGAGTAGGAGACATGACCTTCTCCCTAGCACCAAATGATGGTAACAACTTGATGAGTAGGGGACATGACCTCCTCCCTAGCACCAAATGATGGTAACAACTTGATGAGTACAAGACATGACCTTCTCCCTAGCACCAAATGATGGTAACAACTTGATGAGTAGGGGATATGACCCCCTCCCTAGCACCAAATGATGGTAACAACTTGACGAGTAAGGGACATGACCTCCTCCCTTGCATCAAATGATTATAATAACTCTAAAAAAATAATGGTAAATATCTCATAAAAACAAACAAACAATGTTAATTTGAATGAAGTAATAAGTTCACAAAATACTTACTTTTTTCACAAACTTGAATCATCATGTGAATTTCTGCAGGGAAACTTGTGACAAAGATCTTGAATTCAATATAATTCATCGATTTTGGTGGATTAAAGACAACTGTTTCATTTGGTAACCTGTTCTAAATATTCAAACAAAAAAAAAAAATTAAATTTGATGCTTACTATCAAATAAAATGCGAGTCACAATTTGAAACTAAATTTAATGAATCAGTCAAATAATACTGACATTCACTAATCAAGATTTTAATAATCTTTCACAATTGAATGATCTATTTTATGCAAAGCTATAAGGTATATTTTCTAAGTTTAATCCTCCTTGATATGACACTTTTTATTTCTTGGGATATAAGCTTAAAAATGTTTTTACTTATTTGTATTTAACATAATGAATTTGAAATGAAGATAAAGAAAAGTGCTGATTAAATACATTTGAATAAAAACTTTCTTATTTAGATATGGATTTGAAAAAAGCCACTCACTCAAAGAAACAACTGAATGTAGAAATATACTGACCACATTAAAACTTAGTCTTTATTAAAAAGAGATTGAGAAACCAAGTTAGACAAACTTAAATTGTTTCATTTATAGTTCAAATTCAGGTGCCCGTGGTGTCATAGTTATCGTCATAGGAAATGGACACGGCAACACCAGTTCAAATCCTGGACGAGACTGATTGTATTTCACATAGTACTAATAACCTTGTGAAAGGTATGAATCCAATTATTTTCCCTCCAGCTATGGGTAAATAGCAGGGTAGACTAGGTTCTCCAGCCTTGGTGAGGCAACTAGTCTAGGAGAAGGACAACTCTGTATTTAAACCTGTTAAACTCAGCTTAAAAATTGACCTCGTGCCATATCCTGTCCGAGCAGAGGGGTTGGTAAATATGATAGTTCAAATTCAGTTTGAGTCTTAAGCTTCAATTCTAAACAATTAGAAAGAAATAATTATTTTGTACATTAATATGGACGTTAGAAAAATAAAGCAAATATTTCAGGAATAAAAATGTCTATGAAATTTTCCTGAATTATTCTAATGAAATTTTCAAGAATATTTTTTGCTCATAATTATTGTATGTTATGGAAAAATGAGCAACATTTTTAATATATTGAATAGACAAGTGAAAGAGATATTTCCATGCACACTTGCAATCCTTTTAATTCAAATGTTTCCCACTGGAATTCAGTAGAGTGAATTTGTACATGATTTTTCCAGAATGATGCATCCCTTTTTGAAAGCTGATTTCAACAGTAACAATAATTAAAAATGAAAAAATAAGTAAAAAGCAGTCAACAAAACAGAAATATCATAACATGTATTTTATTTAGGTCTTTATAATCTACTATAAAAATTAGAACACTTCTTTAAGAGTTGTAGTCTTAAAATAAAATAAAAAAACTTACACAATGTTTTCTTAGTAATTTATATCAAGTCAACAATAAATTTTTATTTATTCTGGTTAGTCAGAATATTTATAACAAATGTGTTATTTTTCATTATTATTTGATAGTTATATTAACCTCTGGTGTGTCATATTTTTTAATGTAATAAAACTATTTAAAATGTTTTAAAAGTTTTATTATAGCCAATACATTTTTCTAAATATAGTAAGTAGTTATTATTATTATATAATAATTCTTTTAGATTTGCATCTTCATAACATTGTAACTCAAAAATTCATACAGAAATTATACTAGTAAAACTTTTGATATTTAAAAGATTATAAAGAGGGATTTTGTCAAATATAAAAAAAATAATGTTTTTGCTTCCATCTTTAAAACTAAGAAAAAAAAAAACAGAAGTGTTATGTAATTATAAAAGAAAAAGGTTTGCTCTTGAAATCGCAAATACATAGTATACCTATAATAAGAACATAGGGAAGATGTTTAGCAATGAGATAGACTACAGTTATAGTTAAGTCTGACTCAATTCCATTGATAGTAGCACAAAAGTGACATTAATGGACTAATAAAAATTTACTGATTCCACTTAGTTAATTTGGGCTTCTCCATAGGAAATATAGTCAATAGGTAAAAATGAAAAAGAAATTATGATAATAATGAACAAATACCAAGATTAGATCCATTGTAGGAGGATACTTGGAGAACCTAGAGAAACATTATTTGGAAAACTCAACAACAGATAAAATGCTATGCAAAGAAAATTAGGAAAATGTTTCTTCAAGATTTAAATAATTTGATTATTCTAATAAAAACAACACAGAAAGAATTAATTTAACTATAAACAGAATTTTCTTCTTTTCTTTTTTTTTAATATAGTTAGTATTTTAAAAGATAAAAAGTAAACTTACCAAATTCAAATTTAGCACTTCATATCTTTCAATGTTCTTATAATTATCCATTCCCACGGAAGAGATGTAGAGAGCATTACTGAAGTGATATTTAAGGAAGACTACTGAATGCTTATTTACTTTCATTATTTTTCTAGGCAGCAAAGAATTTGCAGGATCATCCTGAACATTTGTGGCCATGTGAACAATGTCTGTGATAGTCAGATTTCTTATTGTGGTACAAGGTGCTGAATATAATAAATTGTTATCATAAGTAACATGAAAAAGCATGTTTATATAAGAATGTAGAATTTAGAATATGGTTAT
Source organism: Sepioteuthis lessoniana (assembly GCA_963585895.1). Lineage (NCBI taxonomy): Eukaryota > Metazoa > Mollusca > Cephalopoda > Myopsida > Loliginidae > Sepioteuthis > Sepioteuthis lessoniana. The sequence continues at coordinate 36,207,225 of OY757919.1, read as the reverse complement.
AAGGAAAGATTTTAATTAAATACAGTCAAATAAGAAAATCATTTCTTAGATATGAACAAAAAGTTACTTAAAGTATATATAATTATATAGATTATTTATACTGAAATATAGTTCTTTTCTGAAGTGTTCGAATAAATGTACTGTTTTCTCTCAGTATTTTGATGTAATCTTCTGCCTTCATGATTCTGATTAGCAGGCATATATATAAAGGAACAAACAGAATACATTCAAAATCAGATAGATAAGATTAGAGACTCGATGGAAGATAGACAATCTACAATAGCCTGGCAAACAGTAAATGAAGTGAGCAGAAGAAAGAACACAGCCAAAGCAAAACTGAAAGCAGCAAACCAACAAGAAAGAATAAAACTATGGAAACAGCACTTCGAAAACTTACTTGGAAACCCACCAAAAATAACACATGAACCAATCACCAGAATAATTAGCAAACAATTAGACATTAAACTAGGACCGTTCACACAAGAAGAACTCGACTCGGTTCTCAGAAAAATTAAAAATAGAAAAGCTGCAGGGCTGGACGAAATTACCCCGGAAGTATGGAAGACCAGACAATTCGACGACATACTGCTCCGACACTGCAACGCAGTATACAATCAAAATCCGATAGATAGATGGATGAAGGGATGCATACTCCCCTTCCCTAAAAAGGGGGACCTCGGATTAGCCAAGAACTACCGAGGCATAACACTTACATCCATAGCAGCCAAAATCTACAATGCCCTACTACGAAACCGCATAGAACCCCAAATCGACAACATACTTAGAAAAAACCAAAATGGCTTCCGACGAAATAGATCCACGACCTCACAAATATTAACTATCCGTAGAATCCTTGAAGGTGTACGGGCAAAGAACCTACAAGCGACATTAATATTTGTCGACTTTACCAAGGCTTTCGATTCCATTCACAGAAGAAAGATGGAACAAATCCTACTAGCGTACGGCATACCTAAAGAAACCGTAGCGGCAATAACGATTCTCTAGAGAAACACTAAAGTAAAAGCAGATCACCGCATGGAGACACAGAATACTTTGACATTGTAGCAGGAGTACTACAAGGGGACACGCTGGCCCCGTACCTCTTTATCATTTGTCTAGACTACGTACTTAGAACATCGATTGACAAAATCAGAGAGAATGGCTTCGAACTGATGAAGAAAAGAAGCAGAAGGTACCCCGCAAAAACAATTACTGACGCCGACTACGTCGATGACATAGCGATACTGGCAAATACACCTGACCAAGCCGAAACACTTCTGCATAGTTTGGAACGAGCAGCAGCAAGCATAGGCCTCTATGTTAATGCACACAAAACGGAATATATGTGCTATAACCAAACGGGGGACATCTCCACTCTAGAAGGAACCCCTCTTAAACTAGTAGACAAATTCACTTACCTAGGAAGCAGCGTCGAATCAACCGAAAAGGACATCGAAACGAGGTTAACGAAAGCATGGACAGCTATCAATAGGCTATTGATTATATGGAAATCAGACCTAACCGATAAAATGAAACACAGTTTCTTCCAGGCAGCGGTCACATCGATACTGCTATATGGCTGCACTACATGGACGCTAACAAAACGGCTGGAGAAGAAGCTAGATGGCAATTACACAAGAATGCTGCGTGCAATCCTGAACAAGTCCTGGCGGCAACACCCCACAAGACACCAACTGTACGGCCACCTGCCTCCTATCACGAAAACTATTCAAGTTAGACGAACCAGACATGCAGGACACTGCCGGAGAAGCAGAGATGAACTCATAAGAGATATACTCTTATGGATCCCCACACATGGCCGCGCAAAAGCAGGACGACCAGCACGAACGTACATTCAGCAGCTATGTGAGGATACGGGATGTTGTCCTGAAGACCTACCTAGGGCGATGAACGATAGGAAGGAGTGGCGAGAGAGGGTCAGGGATATCCGGGCTACCAGCACGATATGATGATGATGATGATTAAAAAATGTAACATCAAAATACAATAATGAATATCATATCTATTCATTAGTTTATAACTGTTAGAATAGACTTCATTCTACATTTAAAAGAAAATTAAATAATGTACTTACTGGCATTGAAGACACTGTTTTTTCTCTGAAATATGTCTTTAAAATTGACCCTGTATCCTACATGTTAAAGATTACTTTTTTGTATTTTACTTAATCTATGTTGTATTTTTTTCTTCAAAGTTTAGCAAATTAAAATTAAGACATGTTCATGAGGTCAGAACATCCACAATAGAGGAAAATCTGTAAGTTTTTTTAATCCCTAATGACATTTTACAACTTTCATAGAAATAATTCCAATTCATTTATTCAAGATAATTAGATATAAAAAATAATTATCGCATAAATACAGATATATAATCATTATATATAAACATATAAAGATACAGATGTAAACACCAAAATAAACTCATTCACTTTAATTAGAATTTTTGAAGACTTGCAGTACTAGAAACAAATGCCTGATAAAGTTTATACATACTGCATGGAATGAATAGCAGAGATGGGTTAAAGCGGCCAATAACCCTTCTGCCTAGAGTCCCAGATCACTGAGTTTTCCCTTACAACATGAGTGGTTTTTTTATATGTTTCACAATTTTTTAGAAAAATTTTCATTATCATTCTTTGTGACAATACATTTTCTATTTTTTTCAACCTTTCTTGAAAAAAAAAACAAATAAATAAATATCACCAAATGAAAAAAGAAGAATTTTTTTCATTAAGTAATAATAATAATAAGTTACAGTAACAGACTATTTACAGGGAGATTTGAATAATATAGCATCAGTATAAATCCCAAATTCAATATATATTTTTTAAAAATCATTATTCATATTTCCAAATTCTACCAAATCTTCAAGAAAGATATTCAAACAATGTAATCAGACAAAACAATTGTACCATATTCACAATTAACGCTATGTGCAAAATGGACATATAATGTTCATTACTATAGAACATATAAAGAACATAGGAATCTCGGAATTCGAAAACATGTAACGACTTCTTGTTCAGGTACGAAACCTTTTTATTAACTTTGAGTTAAAGGTTTCGACGTAAGGAGGAGAGACACAATCTTCTATGCTGTCTTATTCATTTGGACCCCAACTCGAGCGGCCCCCCATAGGGCGCAAACTCACCTTGCGCCTGTGAGCTCCAAAATCGATCCTTTTCGTTTGGCCTCTAATTCTCGACTCTTATTTTCTTCAAATTCTCACACAAATTTCTGTGTGCTTCTGGTGCGTGACGTCACTCGCACCCTGTCACCCATTTTGTCTTGGAGTGTTGTGACATCTGAGTGACATGTCCGCTCTGTGCGTGCCCACGCATTACCATCTGCATCAAGGTTGCACCCAACTAACCCCTGTGCTGAGCCGAAAGGTTCTCAGCCTAACTAAACTCAAAGGCATGAACCGAAATCCCTCGACTATTTCATAACACAATCTGTTATACAATATTTGTTTAAACTTAGTGTTTTCATGGATCCCAGGCCTAATTTTGTTATAACTGGGAATTGATAATAAAATTCCTGAGATCCTAAAAAGAAAGTCAAGCAATATCATAATGTAACTCTGTAGAGGGTCAGAGACCAGTCAGAGAAATTTTATTAAGCAGAGGAAAAAGAAACCAATTTGGAAGAATAGAATAATACATTACAAATGTTTAATGGTGTAAAGAATTTTTTAAATGAAGAGTAGATTTGACAAAAACAAATTGTTATAAAAAAAGAAAAGCAAATGTATTGTTACTGTTTGACCCCAAATCAGTCAGAAGATGAGTGGATTGTTTTAACAGATCACTGTGTCTGGGGGTTTGGAAAGGAAAAGTATATCCAGATCAAAAGCCCAAACTGTCAAGAATCAAAAGTGAAAGGATAATCAATTTCCTAAACTTTAAATATGGAATCTATTTTCTTTAAACAATTCAGAAAAAATACATGTCAGTAGAAAATTATTGAAATCCAAATTAAGAAAAAAATTGATATTTTTTTTGTTTCTTACCCTCAAATGTACATAAAAAGGACAGGGTTTGAGCCTCACAGAGATAGACCAGGGGCAGATGAGCAAGAGGCAGCTACTAGATTTCACACATTCTGGCCTCTTACCTTATGTCAGACTACCCAGAGTGGAGAGGTAGAGAAAAAGCCATAATACCTTGTTTGGACATGAAAATAGAAAAGTGAAGTGAAGCCTGAATAATGGGACATGTTGAAATAACCTAGTGCCAGATTCATGAAAGTAGAAAAGTGAAGAAAGACTGACATAATGTGATACCTTGAGAGATGCTTTTGTGCCTGACCTGCACAGATAGAGTAGCAAAGAGAAATCAAGATAATATGATATTTTAGAGACCAGCATAGAGCAGACAGATGCCCTTATCCCAGACTCATGGAGACTTGTAAAGAAACAAAGAGTAACTGTGATAATATGATACTTCAAGGAGTCCTTTTACCAGACTACCCTGGGTGTAGAAAAAAAATTAAGAAAACACAACAATTTCAGACAGATGGAGAAAAGCCCGATAGTGCTTTAGTAGAAAAAGACAACTACTAGATTCCACATCTTTGACCTTGTACCAGATTGCCCTGAGTATAGAAAGCAAAGAAAGCCGACCATAACACAATGCTGTGAAAAAGCAAAGAACCTTAATGTAATAAGCACTCGTGAAGTAGTACCAAAGATTGGAGAAGAGCAAATATAACCATCATTTAAGATTGCCTTGCACCAGACTATAAACAGCAAGAATAGAAAAACCTAAAACTTATACGAGGAATTGATGGACTGTTAATTTGTGAACTGGTCTTTGACTAAAACTTGCCGCCTCTGGGATGGGTGAACATATGTTTACAGTTTTTAAAGACATTTGTTTTATATACTAAATATTGTAATTTTGCAAGCCCTGTTTTGTTCACCATTTCTTGGCATTGACTTTTATTTTTTCACTTTCTTAATTGTGTGGTCTTATTCATTTACTCACTACCAGCGACCCCAACTAGCAATTGATCTATTGTCTGGATCTAAAAACCCAACATGGGTAGATAATGAATTGGTCGCATCATCCAAAAATATATCCGACCAGCAGAATGATCAGTGGATTGAAAGTGAAATCACCCATACATTGTGCAAGGATGGCTTTAGTGTCACAATAAAATAACAATTTTTGCTCTCTTTAGAATTCATAGATTGAGACAATTTATCTGATATATTTAATCGTAAAGAATTTTAAAAAAATTTTTACCTTCAGTTGTAGGAAAATAAACACCTGTTGTTGTTTCAGGAGTAGCTGTGGAATAGAATACTGAATAATGAAAACCTTTTAGAAATACATCAAGCCAATAATAAATATGTCAAAGTCCTATAGAAATTTTCCAGTATGATTCAATTATTTGTAGTTTTTGCAGTATATATTAAATACATAAAGGCTGTTCTAAGCCTCACCCAGAAAGAAGAACCACAAGCAGAACATTTTGATTGTGGAAACATATTACCACTTATAAAACTAGAAATGGTGTAATGGTTATCGTCGCAGGATTTGGACACGGCGACACCAGTTCAAATCCTGGACTGATTGCATTTCACATAGCACTAATACCCTTGGGAAAGGTATGAATTCAATTATTCTCCCTCCAGCTATGGGTAAATAGTAGGGCAGACTAGGTTCTTCAGCCTTGGTGAGGCAACTAGTCTAGGAGAAGGAAAACTCTGAATTCAAACCTGTTAAACTCCGCTTAAAAAATTGACCTTGTGTCATATCCTGCCCGAGCGGAGGGGTTGGGTAAATATGATAAAACTAGAAAAACTAATTCAGATTTCTGCCTTAATTTTTATGCAGGAAAGGTCCATATAAGTGGTGTATGATAAATCTAAGAATGGACAAAACAGGGGTCCAAGCAATGATAAAGAATCTGCCAAAGAAAGGTATAACATCCAAGAAAATCCATGAAGAGAGAGTGCAGATACTTGCTGAAGACTACCTTTTCTATGCAACTGTGAAGAAATGGGATGCGAAATTCAAGTGGGGCAGGGACAGCACAGAAGATGACCATCAATCAGTTTGTACAAACACAAGCTGAAAAGGGTTGGCATTTTCATCACACTTCTGGCTCATTTCCTGGCTAACTCTAAGAATTTCCACTGTAGATTAGTTACTCAAGATGAAATCTGGGTTCACCACTTCATACTTGAAACAAAGGTTTAAAGCAAACAGCAGAAACACACTCATTCTAAACCCCTGAAGAAGTTCAAGGGGGAAGTATTTGTTAACAAGGTGATAGCTTCTGTTTTCTTCTAAATTTTTAAGGTGTAATCATGATAAATTACCTAGGAAATGGAAAAAAACAATTAATGGACAGTATAATGCACTAGAATCAAGACAACTGAAGGAAACAGTCAAGTCAAAACACAGAAGGAAGCTAACAGCAGGTGTGCTCTTGCTCCAGGATAATGTGCCCATTCATACTGAAGCAGTCAACTGTGACCTGGAATTACTACATCATTCCTCTTACCCACCAGACTTAGCCCTATCTGACTCCTTCCTGTTTCCTAAACTCAAATCCCACCTGTACAATCACCATTTTGGAAACAATGATGAGGTGATGTGAAGGAGTTTTGGAGGACTAGCATGTCATCTTTTTCCATAGTGGGATTGCAATGCCTGAGCATCATTAGACCAAGTACACTGATGTCAAAGGGTACTATATTAAAAAATAGTGAAAAACTCTTGTTTTTCTGATAGGGTGAGGCTTAGAACTTTTTCAACAATCCCTATATATACTACCAATTCTAATGAATTAGAAAAAAATGAACTAGTTTTTCTTGTCTTAAAAGGAGAGGTAATGTGTTACAACAAGAAAAATGTTCAGCTATAGTTTTTACTGGGTGAGGTTTAGAACTTTTTGAACAACAAATGTTCAACATTTCTTAGCAGTGATCACATATCTTCTTTGCTTTGGAGCCTAAATTTTAAGACCAAATAATAAGACCTCCCTTCTTTGTATATACTTTACTTCCTTCTTTCCTTTCTCCAACAAAAACATTTATCAACAATTTACCTTCACTTATTCTCGCTTGTTTTTACCAATTTTGAAGCATATTTATTGGTATTTTACTTCCTTACTTATGACACAAAATTAAAATTAACCTTCTCACACTTGCAATTAACATGATCCTCATGTTGGTTCTTATATTATAATTCCTGGTTATTTAATTCCTGCCTTCCTTGAATCTCTTATGCCACTCAAAAACTGATGCTTGATTAATACAAGATGGTCCAAAAGCAGTCTGAAGTATTCCTGTGGAATTTTTTCCAAGATTAAAACAGAACTCTATTGCATATCATTCTTCTAAAGTATCCACTCGTCCAGATTGCATTTTTGAAATTCACCAGCTGTGACAATAAGGCTTTAGTAGGGTGTATTCCAATTGCTGCAGTAGCTGTTCATTTGAACCTGAAATCATAAAAATTCAGATAGACAGTCACCTGTTGTAGGCACTCCAGTTGTAAAAGTTGTAGGCACCTCAGTTGAAATTGTTGGAAAACTTGTCCCAATACTTGTACCTAGAAATAGAAGACATTTCCAAATTTATGTATGTCCTTATATTTATACATATATATTGGCAATTTCACATGGATTATTAAACTCACTGACATCAAAATGAAAAAAAAAATGTTGATTTTTTTTTACGTATTTAAAAGTGAATACTGCAACTTAACATTTGGTGCTCAATATACAGAAAACAGATCAGGTAAAATTTCTATATTATTTCTTGCAAATAAAATATATAGGCAGTATATAATTGAAGTCAACATGCATGTAGTTTTCCTGAAATTCTTGGAAAACCTCAGGCAATACAATTTGTTTGTTCATTCATTTGGGGTTTTATGGCATATCAACCTATTTCAAGCTATTCAGTTTAGTCAAACAATTCTAATTCAAACAATTCAGTTTAGTATAAGTATAGTTTTTATTTACACACAGTTAAATGTCAAAACAGTTCTATTTCACACAAATCAGTTTAGAGTAAGCACAGTTTCAATGTCATACACGGACTTAACTCTAAAAACAGTTTTTATTTCAAATAATTCAGATTGGCATTAGTACTCAGTTTAATACTTAAAACAGTTCCATTTCAAGCAATCCAGTTTAGCATAAGCACACAGTTTAAATGTCAAAACAGTTCTATCTTAAACAATACAGTTTTGCATAAATACGCAGTTTAAATGCGAAAACCGTCCTATATCAACCAACACTGTTTGGCTTTATTTGATCAATAGATAGGGCCCTATCAGGTGCTACCACTCTGGGCCAGACTGGACATGGGAGCAAAGGCAATGAAGTGGTAATCCGCATTCTCCAAATCTCCAGCATTACTAGAACCTCACCATCAGATGGTTTAGTGTCATATTCAGGATACTCATTCAGTGCGGGTCTTAACCGTCTGCAGAGAAGCAGTCAGTGCATTCTAAAGCACCAGCCAACTGGGCAACTGACAATACTAGTACCTGAAAATATCATATAACGCATATGTATGTATGTATGTATGTATGTAGATGTATTATGATATGTAGATGTATACATGTATATTGATATCTGTATCTTTACATATGTATGTATACTTTATTTGTATATCTATTGTCATACACATAGATATATTTTGGCAATTGTACATCTACTATCAGATTGATAAACTACATCAAACTAAATAAGATTAGATTTTAATCATAACAGCAGAAACAGAATATTTATAAAAAGAAATATATTTCACAGAAAATACTGTAATTTTATTTTTGCCAATTGACAGGTAATTGATTTTCATATAATTTACTGTGTTGAAAAAGAAAACATGACATGTTTGGTATCTTACATTGCATCAAACATCCAAGGAATCTATTACTGCTGTCAATTCTACTACTCAAACTCTGCTACATGGTGTGGTGTGGTGTGGTGTGGTGTGATGTGATGTGGTTTGGTGTGGTTGGTTGGAACTGTAGAATTGTTTGAAATCTAGTGGGGACTTTACTTGAAACAATAGTAGCTATGCTTCTTATAATAGCAGTGCTTATTATTCCCATAGAAACTTTAGAGAATAGTATTCTCGGACCAACTGAAGATACTTCTGCTGCCACACTACAGCATAAGGTTCTTTCAATGCAAGGAGATTATCTGCTCTAAATTGCTGAATTTCTTCAAATAGTAGTGGATGATATTTGCAAAATTTCAGTGAATAACACTATTAGAAATATACAGGCAATCACTGGTGGAATACTAGATGCTTCTCTAGTAGGTAATGTACTACACATAGTAGTAGAAAATGTCAAATACTACCAACAAAGTCACATATTACAGAGCATAAAAGACTTCTAAGACCTCACTCAGCCACAATGTTTTATCAAATCTTTACCTCTGAGCATATATCAAATATATAAAGAACCACATACAACTTTCTGCTTTTAATTCACATTAACATTTTTTTTTTCAAATGCATTCATACTGTATTCAATGTTTTTCTTATATTAGAAAATTGATGTGACCTCTCAAACTTCACCTCCCTCAACAAATATACTTACTTAGTTTAATACAAAGTTCAACACTGAGTTCTATTTCTACTGTTTGATTTGATTGTTGTTTCTTGATAGTAATATCAAGCTTTCTCAATTCATCACTTGGTGGTAGTGGTACTGGCATATCTGGACTCAGACCCTGTAATGAAATCAAACAGTTTCAAAATTCCACTCACATTTAACAAATGGAATTTGGGAATTGCAATTAATTCTTCATTAATGAAATATCCAAAAAAAAAAAAAAAAAGAAAAAAAAAAAAAAAACAGCATCAAATACAACATCCAAAAAACACTTACATATTATTGCATTTATTAAATTGATTTTTCTTAAATCTTTTTATTGCTTTCTTTCAATGCTTTCTATTTCTTTAAATGAGCATCAATGTTTATGGGTTATTTAAAGCCAAACACATCCTCCTAGAAGAACAGCAGTGGCTTCATTTAAAAAATAGCTGGAAGGATATGAGAGTTGATACCTTTCGCAAGGATATTAGAATGAAAATGACTCTAAGAGGGCGTCTGCAATTCAAACTTGCTTACTAGGAATTTGCAGTCAAGCAATTTCACCATTATGCCATCAAGACTCTCCCAAATCTTTTCATAGCTCCTTCTCTTTCATAATAAAAACTTCTTTGTCTCTTCCTCATTTCTCAGAGCTATCTCTTTAGTTTAATGTCAAATTATAATGAAAGCACAAATAGTTCACTGGCATCTACATTTACGGTCAATCACAAATTACAATTTCTCTTACAGATTCACATCATTAAATGGATGATGATGATAATAATCACTGACGTGAAGCTTTATTTCATGCTTGTAAACTTGTGAATCTCTTGTGTTCCTGATCTAATAACTATCAATGGTGATATTGCTGTTTCAACTTTTATGAAATTTTCTTTCCTATTTACCATGATAGAAATGGTAATTAAAAAACTAGCTTCAATGTTCCCTATTGTAGCCCTTTTTTTCCTGGCTAAAATTTCTTATTATATCTCTATTGATGTACATGTATGTATTAAAAACATGAAGCAATTCATATAATCATCATTGCTGATTAAAAAGAAACATTAGCAGATGACAGTTGTCATAATGATTTGCTCAAAACAGAAGTGAGAACAAGTTAGAAAAATGAAAATGATAACAATAAACATATCAATTACCACTTCAACTGAGTCTTTACAATGGAATTTCTAACAAAAACATTATTATGAGATTCATAAACACATACAATTCTTCTGCCTATTCGGATAGACAGTGGTGAAACGGCCAAGCTCTTTCTAAATTTTCTAAACATCACACATACTAGCAGACTAGATATAACAGTCTTCAATAAAGAAACACAACACATATACTGCTTATTTTCTCTTACTTTTTGCACAAGTCCTAAACAAAATGTGCATGATATTCATAGGTAAAAATACTAAGTTAATAATACCATCTAAATTGTGTAAATCAAAAGCTCATATTCCTGCCTTGAATAAACTTAATAACAAGGAAAATTCTTCAACTTTTTACTTCTAATACTAATGTATGCTTAAATGCAGGTATACTACAACAACAACAACAACAACAACAACAACACGTAAGGCCTATTTTGAGTATTTCAGTATTTAGATTTGAAAAGAAATTCAAATTTCTCTACTTCATACCGGTAACCAGACGTTTTACTCTTCTTATATTGTACTTCAGAAGATTAATTACACTACTCCAAATTTATCTTCTCACAAATATAACATTAAAAATTTCTTCACATAGTTATGTTTCATGTTCAGCTATTTTCTCATCACTCTTTATGAATATAAGTGGTAATAGAGAAAGATTTTCAGAGACTTTTCAATTTTGACTATTTAAAACAAGATTTATCTAATCATAAAGCATTGATTAAAAAACCTGTTTCAGATTTCAAAGAAAGCTGCAAACCATTTACTCTTCAGCAACTGTTAGCTGCAGATATTATCAAATTCTTTAGAACCATGAACAGTATTACTTCTACACTCAGCACTACTTGTCAACTTACATCAATGATAATTCCTCTGCGAGAAACTAGGCAGTTTTGTAGATCTCTCTCATATAACTACAACTGAAATACATAATAACAATACTGAAAATGTCTCCATTAATATTTTCATCCTGCTTATTTTCAATTGATTGAGTGTGGAAAATATTATTTCAAAAACACTTTCACAAAAAATAATTCAAAACCAATAATGTATCCTCTTGGAACAATAGCATTTTACTCACCGTGTAAACAACACTGTTTCCATTCACATAAGTAACAGTCAGATTATAACTAGCTGCATTCTTTATATTGAAAACAGTCACATTTACTGGAACTTTTTCATCAATGAAAGTCACACTTATGCTTAGAGTATCATCACTTGGTGAAAACTTGAAAGCTTTTCCACCAACAACTATGTCTCCGATGTCATTAACATTTGATGATGGAACAATAAGCACATTATTGGCGTCAAGGTTCTCCTTTGTAATTTCTTCTTCATGAATACAAATCACTGAAGAAAGAAAAAATTACATTATTAATAACTGTAATAATTACCTATATTTCCATTCAAACAAAACCTCTCAGATAGATAAACATATCTTACAAAAACTTTATACAGGCTCCTTCTTAAAGATCACTCAATACATGCACATATAATAAATGGCCAACTTTCAAGCTACATCTTAAGCATCAGTGAAAACTGATTATTGTACTAACTACTCCCATCAGCAAATCTGTATCGTCAAGCTGAAGAGCAATGTCAAATATTCATAACTTGGTAGCAAGAAAACACAAAATCAACTAACTATATCTTTTTTTCAGAAGCAATGTCAAAACAATCATTTTCAATAGAAACATTTTTAGATAACTAATCCTTTCATAAGATACTTACATCTATGTGACTATCATATGAGAAATCAAACTCATTTCATCTCTTCATAGACTCTACTTTCCTCTGATAAAATACAATTATTTCACTCAAAGTAGTTATCTAAAAATAAATCATGCACAACATTCTTACTCATATCTTAATAGCTCCCATTAAAATATAGCAAGACATAATTTCAAAAATCGATCCTGTTGATAGTACATTCTTTTTAGCAAATATAATATCTTAGCACAATATACTTCAGATAGACAGTCACCTGTTGTAGGCACTCCAGTTGTAAAAGTTGTAGGCACCTCAGTTGAAATTGTTGGAAAACTTGTCCCAATACTTGTACCTAGAAATAGAAGACATTTCCAAATTTATGTATGTCCTTATATTTATACATATATATTGGCAATTTCACATGGATTATTAAACTCACTGACATCAAAATGAAAAAAAAAAATGTTGATTTTTTTTTACGTATTTAAAAGTGAATACTGCAACTTAACATTTGGTGCTCAATATACAGAAAACAGATCAGGTAAAATTTCTATATTATTTCTTGCAAATAAAATATATAGGCAGTATATAATTGAAGTCAACATGCATGTAGTTTTCCTGAAATTCTTGGAAAACCTCAGGCAATACAATTTGTTTGTTCATTCATTTGGGGTTTTATGGCATATCAACCTATTTCAAGCTATTCAGTTTAGTCAAACAATTCTAATTCAAACAATTCAGTTTAGTATAAGTATAGTTTTTATTTACACACAGTTAAATGTCAAAACAGTTCTATTTCACACAAATCAGTTTAGAGTAAGTACAGTTTCAATGTCATACACGGACTTAACTCTAAAAACAGTTTTTATTTCAAATAATTCAGATTGGCATTAGTACTCAGTTTAATACTTAAAACAGTTCCATTTCAAGCAATCCAGTTTAGCATAAGCACACAGTTTAAATGTCAAAACAGTTCTATCTTAAACAATACAGTTTTGCATAAATACGCAGTTTAAATGCGAAAACCGTCCTATATCAACCAACACTATTTGGCTTTATTTGATCAATAGATAGGGCCCTATCAGGTGCTACCACTCTGGGCCAGACTGGACATGGGAGCAAAGGCAATGAAGTGGTAATCCGCATTCTCCAAATCTCCAGCATTACTAGAACCTCACCATCAGATGGTTTAGTGTCATATTCAGGATACTCATTCAGTGCGGGTCTTAACCGTCTGCAGAGAAGCAGTCAGTGCATTCTAAAGCACCAGCCAACTGGGCAACTGACAATACTAGTACCTGAAAATATCATATAACGCATATGTATGTATGTATGTATGTATGTAGATGTATTATGATATGTAGATGTATACATGTATATTGATATCTGTATCTTTACATATGTATGTATACTTTATTTGTATATCTATTGTCATACACATAGATATATTTTGGCAATTGTACATCTACTATCAGATTGATAAACTACATCAAACTAAATAAGATTAGATTTTAATCATAACAGCAGAAACAGAATATTTATAAAAAGAAATATATTTCACAGAAAATACTGTAATTTTATTTTTGCCAATTGACAGGTAATTGATTTTCATATAATTTACTGTGTTGAAAAAGAAAACATGACATGTTTGGTATCTTACATTGCATCAAACATCCAAGGAATCTATTACTGCTGTCAATTCTACTACTCAAACTCTGCTACATGGTGTGGTGTGGTGTGGTGTGGTGTGATGTGATGTGGTTTGGTGTGGTTGGTTGGAACTGTAGAATTGTTTGAAATCTAGTGGGGACTTTACTTGAAACAATAGTAGCTATGCTTCTTATAATAGCAGTGCTTATTATTCCCATAGAAACTTTAGAGAATAGTATTCTCGGACCAACTGAAGATACCTCTGCTGCCACACTACAGCATAAGGTTCTTTCAATGCAAGGAGATTATCTGCTCTAAATCGCTGAATTTCTTCAAATAGTAGTGGATGATATTTGCAAAATTTCAGTGAATAACACTATTAGAAATATACAGGCAATCACTGGTGGAATACTAGATGCTTCTCTAGTAGGTAATGTACTACACATAGTAGTAGAAAATGTCAAATACTACCAACAAAGTCACATATTACAGAGCATAAAAGACTTCTAGGACCTCACTCAGCCACAATGTTTTATCAAATCTTTACCTCTGAGCATATATCAAATATATAAAGAACCACATACAACTTTCTGCTTTTAATTCACATTAACATTTTTTTTTCAAATGCATTCATACTGTATTCAATGTTTTTCTTATATTAGAAAATTGATGTGACCTCTCAAACTTCACCTCCCTCAACAAATATACTTACTTAGTTTAATACAAAGTTCAACACTGAGTTCTATTTCTACTGTTTGATTTGATTGTTGTTTCTTGATAGTAATATCAAGCTTTCTCAATTCATCACTTGGTGGTAGTGGTACTGGCATATCTGGACTCAGACCCTGTAATGAAATCAAACAGTTTCAAAATTCCACTCACATTTAACAAATGGAATTTGGGAATTGCAATTAATTCTTCATTAATGAAATATCCAAAAAAAAAAAAAAAAGAAAAAAAAAAAAAAACAGCATCAAATACAACATCCAAAAAACACTTACATATTATTGCATTTATTAAATTGATTTTTCTTAAATCTTTTTATTGCTTTCTTTCAATGCTTTCTATTTCTTTAAATGAGCATCAATGTTTATGGGTTATTTAAAGCCAAACACATCCTCCTAGAAGAACAGCAGTGGCTTCATTTAAAAAATAGCTGGAAGGATATGAGAGTTGATACCTTTCGCAAGGATATTAGAATGAAAATGACTCTAAGAGGGCGTCTGCAATTCAAACTTGCTTACTAGGAATTTGCAGTCAAGCAATTTCACCATTATGCCATCAAGACTCTCCCAAATCTTTTCATAGCTCCTTCTCTTTCATAATAAAAACTTCTTTGTCTCTTCCTCATTTCTCAGAGCTATCTCTTTAGTTTAATGTCAAATTATAATGAAAGCACAAATAGTTCACTGGCATCTACATTTGCGGTCAATCACAAATTACAATTTCTCTTACAGATTCACATCATTAAATGGATGATGATGATAATAATCACTGACGTGAAGCTTTATTTCATGCTTGTAAACTTGTGAATCTCTTGTGTTCCTGATCTAATAACTATCAATGGTGATATTGCTGTTTCAACTTTTATGAAATTTTCTTTCCTATTTACCATGATAGAAATGGTAATTAAAAAACTAGCTTCAATGTTCCCTATTGTAGCCCTTTTTTTCCTGGCTAAAATTTCTTATTATATCTTTATTGATGTACATGTATGTATTAAAAACATGAAGCAATTCATATAATCATCATTGCTGATTAAAAAGAAACATTAGCAGATGACAGTTGTCATAATGATTTGCTCAAAACAGAAGTGAGAACAAGTTAGAAAAATGAAAATGATAACAATGAACATATCAATTACCACTTCAACTGAGTCTTTACAATGGAATTTCTAACAAAAACATTATTATGAGATTCATAAACACATACAATTCTTCTGCCTATTCGGATAGACAGTGGTGAAACGGCCAAGCTCTTTCTAAATTTTCTAAACATCACACATACTAGCAGACTAGATATAACAGTCTTCAATAAAGAAACACAACACATATACTGCTTATTTTCTCTTACTTTTTGCACAAGTCCTAAACAAAATGTGCATGATATTCATAGGTAAAAATACTAAGTTAATAATACCATCTAAATTGTGTAAATCAAAAGCTCATATTCCTGCCTTGAATAAACTTAATAACAAGGAAAATTCTTCAACTTTTTACTTCTAATACTAATGTATGCTTAAATGCAGGTATACTACAACAACAACAACAACAACAACAACAACACGTAAGGCCTATTTTGAGTATTTCAGTATTTAGATTTGAAAAGAAATTCAAATTTCTCTACTTCATACCGGTAACCAGACGTTTTACTCTTCTTATATTGTACTTCAGAAGATTAATTACACTACTCCAAATTTATCTTCTCACAAATATAACATTAAAAATTTCTTCACATAGTTATGTTTCATGTTCAGCTATTTTCTCATCACTCTTTATGAATATAAGTGGTAATAGAGAAAGATTTTCAGAGACTTTTCAATTTTGACTATTTAAAACAAGATTTATCTAATCATAAAGCATTGATTAAAAAACCTGTTTCAGATTTCAAAGAAAGCTGCAAACCATTTACTCTTCAGCAACTGTTAGCTGCAGATATTATCAAATTCTTTAGAACCATGAACAGTATTACTTCTACACTCAGCACTACTTGTCAACTTACATCAATGATAATTCCTCTGCGAGAAACTAGGCAGTTTTGTAGATCTCTCTCATATAACTACAACTGAAATACATAATAACAATACTGAAAATGTCTCCATTAATATTTTCATCCTGCTTATTTTCAATTGATTGAGTGTGGAAAATATTATTTCAAAAACACTTTCACAAAAAATAATTCAAAACCAATAATGTATCCTCTTGGAACAATAGCATTTTACTCACCGTGTAAACAACACTGTTTCCATTCACATAAGTAACAGTCAGATTATAACTAGCTGCATTCTTTATATTGAAAACAGTCACATTTACTGGAACTTTTTCATCAATGAAAGTCACACTTATGCTTAGAGTATCATCACTTGGTGAAAACTTGAAAGCTTTTCCACCAACAACTATGTCTCCGATGTCATTAACATTTGATGATGGAACAATAAGCACATTATTGGCGTCAAGGTTCTCCTTTGTAATTTCTTCTTCATGAATACAAATCACTGAAGAAAGAAAAAATTACATTATTAATAACTGTAATAATTACCTATATTTCCATTCAAACAAAACCTCTCAGATAGATAAACATATCTTACAAAAACTTTATACAGGCTCCTTCTTAAAGATCACTCAATACATGCACATATAATAAATGGCCAACTTTCAAGCTACATCTTAAGCATCAGTGAAAACTGATTATTGTACTAACTACTCCCATCAGCAAATCTGTATCGTCAAGCTGAAGAGCAATGTCAAATATTCATAACTTGGTAGCAAGAAAACACAAAATCAACTAACTATATCTTTTTTTCAGTAGCAATGTCAAAACAATCATTTTCAATAGAAACATTTTTAGATAACTAATCCTTTCATAAGATACTTACATCTATGTGACTATCATATGAGAAATTAAACTCATTTCATCTCTTCATAGACTCTACTTTCCTCTGATAAAATACAATTATTTCACTCAAAGTAGTTATCTAAAAATAAATCATGCACAACATTCTTACTCATATCTTAATAGCTCCCATTAAAATATAGCAAGACATAATTTCAAAAATCGATCCTGTTGATAGTACATTCTTTTTAGCAAATATAATATCTTAGCACAATATACTTCAGATAGACAGTCACCTGTTGTAGGCACTCCAGTTGTAAAAGTTGTAGGCACCTCAGTTGAAATTGTTGGAAAACTTGTCCCAATACTTGTACCTAGAAATAGAAGACATTTCCAAATTTATGTATGTCCTTATATTTATACATATATATTGGCAATTTCACATGGATTATTAAACTCACTGACATCAAAATGAAAAAAAAAAATGTTGATTTTTTTTTACGTATTTAAAAGTGAATACTGCAACTTAACATTTGGTGCTCAATATACAGAAAACAGATCAGGTAAAATTTCTATATTATTTCTTGCAAATAAAATATATAGGCAGTATATAATTGAAGTCAACATGCAGGTAGTTTTCCTGAAATTCTTGGAAAACCTCAGGCAATACAATTTGTTTGTTCATTCATTTGGGGTTTTATGGCATATCAACCTATTTCAAGCTATTCAGTTTAGTCAAACAATTCTAATTCAAACAATTCAGTTTAGTATAAGTATAGTTTTTATTTACACACAGTTAAATGTCAAAACAGTTCTATTTCACACAAATCAGTTTAGAGTAAGTACAGTTTCAATGTCATACACGGACTTAACTCTAAAAACAGTTTTTATTTCAAATAATTCAGATTGGCATTAGTACTCAGTTTAATACTTAAAACAGTTCCATTTCAAGCAATCCAGTTTAGCATAAGCACACAGTTTAAATGTCAAAACAGTTCTATCTTAAACAATACAGTTTTGCATAAATACGCAGTTTAAATGCGAAAACCGTCCTATATCAACCAACACTATTTGGCTTTATTTGATCAATAGATAGGGCCCTATCAGGTGCTACCACTCTGGGCCAGACTGGACATGGGAGCAAAGGCAATGAAGTGGTAATCCGCATTCTCCAAATCTCCAGCATTACTAGAACCTCACCATCAGATGGTTTAGTGTCATATTCAGGATACTCATTCAGTGCGGGTCTTAACCGTCTGCAGAGAAGCAGTCAGTGCATTCTAAAGCACCAGCCAACTGGGCAACTGACAATACTAGTACCTGAAAATATCATATAACGCATATGTATGTATGTATGTATGTATGTAGATGTATTATGATATGTAGATGTATACATGTATATTGATATCTGTATCTTTACATATGTATGTATACTTTATTTGTATATCTATTGTCATACACATAGATATATTTTGGCAATTGTACATCTACTATCAGATTGATAAACTACATCAAACTAAATAAGATTAGATTTTAATCATAACAGCAGAAACAGAATATTTATAAAAAGAAATATATTTCACAGAAAATACTGTAATTTTATTTTTGCCAATTGACAGGTAATTGATTTTCATATAATTTACTGTGTTGAAAAAGAAAACATGACATGTTTGGTATCTTACATTGCATCAAACATCCAAGGAATCTATTACTGCTGTCAATTCTACTACTCAAACTCTGCTACATGGTGTGGTGTGGTGTGGTGTGGTGTGATGTGATGTGGTTTGGTGTGGTTGGTTGGAACTGTAGAATTGTTTGAAATCTAGTGGGGACTTTACTTGAAACAATAGTAGCTATGCTTCTTATAATAGCAGTGCTTATTATTCCCATAGAAACTTTAGAGAATAGTATTCTCGGACCAACTGAAGATACCTCTGCTGCCACACTACAGCATAAGGTTCTTTCAATGCAAGGAGATTATCTGCTCTAAATCGCTGAATTTCTTCAAATAGTAGTGGATGATATTTGCAAAATTTCAGTGAATAACACTATTAGAAATATACAGGCAATCACTGGTGGAATACTAGATGCTTCTCTAGTAGGTAATGTACTACACATAGTAGTAGAAAATGTCAAATACTACCAACAAAGTCACATATTACAGAGCATAAAAGACTTCTAGGACCTCACTCAGCCACAATGTTTTATCAAATCTTTACCTCTGAGCATATATCAAATATATAAAGAACCACATACAACTTTCTGCTTTTAATTCACATTAACATTTTTTTTTCAAATGCATTCATACTGTATTCAATGTTTTTCTTATATTAGAAAATTGATGTGACCTCTCAAACTTCACCTCCCTCAACAAATATACTTACTTAGTTTAATACAAAGTTCAACACTGAGTTCTATTTCTACTGTTTGATTTGATTGTTGTTTCTTGATAGTAATATCAAGCTTTCTCAATTCATCACTTGGTGGTAGTGGTACTGGCATATCTGGACTCAGACCCTGTAATGAAATCAAACAGTTTCAAAATTCCACTCACATTTAACAAATGGAATTTGGGAATTGCAATTAATTCTTCATTAATGAAATATCCAAAAAAAAAAAAAAAAGAAAAAAAAAAAAAAAACAGCATCAAATACAACATCCAAAAAACACTTACATATTATTGCATTTATTAAATTGATTTTCCTTAAATCTTTTTATTGCTTTCTTTCAATGCTTTCTATTTCTTTAAATGAGCATCAATGTTTATGGGTTATTTAAAGCCAAACACATCCTCCTAGAAGAACAGCAGTGGCTTCATTTAAAAAATAGCTGGAAGGATATGAGAGTTGATACCTTTCGCAAGGATATTAGAATGAAAATGACTCTAAGAGGGCGTCTGCAATTCAAACTTGCTTACTAGGAATTTGCAGTCAAGCAATTTCACCATTATGCCATCAAGACTCTCCCAAATCTTTTCATAGCTCCTTCTCTTTCATAATAAAAACTTCTTTGTCTCTTCCTCATTTCTCAGAGCTATCTCTTTAGTTTAATGTCAAATTATAATGAAAGCACAAATAGTTCACTGGCATCTACATTTGCGGTCAATCACAAATTACAATTTCTCTTACAGATTCACATCATTAAATGGATGATGATGATAATAATCACTGACGTGAAGCTTTATTTCATGCTTGTAAACTTGTGAATCTCTTGTGTTCCTGATCTAATAACTATCAATGGTGATATTGCTGTTTCAACTTTTATGAAATTTTCTTTCCTATTTACCATGATAGAAATGGTAATTAAAAAACTAGCTTCAATGTTCCCTATTGTAGCCCTTTTTTTCCTGGCTAAAATTTCTTATTATATCTTTATTGATGTACATGTATGTATTAAAAACATGAAGCAATTCATATAATCATCATTGCTGATTAAAAAGAAACATTAGCAGATGACAGTTGTCATAATGATTTGCTCAAAACAGAAGTGAGAACAAGTTAGAAAAATGAAAATGATAACAATGAACATATCAATTACCACTTCAACTGAGTCTTTACAATGGAATTTCTAACAAAAACATTATTATGAGATTCATAAACACATACAATTCTTCTGCCTATTCGGATAGACAGTGGTGAAACGGCCAAGCTCTTTCTAAATTTTCTAAACATCACACATACTAGCAGACTAGATATAACAGTCTTCAATAAAGAAACACAACACATATACTGCTTATTTTCTCTTACTTTTTGCACAAGTCCTAAACAAAATGTGCATGATATTCATAGGTAAAAATACTAAGTTAATAATACCATCTAAATTGTGTAAATCAAAAGCTCATATTCCTGCCTTGAATAAACTTAATAACAAGGAAAATTCTTCAACTTTTTACTTCTAATACTAATGTATGCTTAAATGCAGGTATACTACAACAACAACAACAACAACAACAACAACACGTAAGGCCTATTTTGAGTATTTCAGTATTTAGATTTGAAAAGAAATTCAAATTTCTCTACTTCATACCGGTAACCAGACGTTTTACTCTTCTTATATTGTACTTCAGAAGATTAATTACACTACTCCAAATTTATCTTCTCACAAATATAACATTAAAAATTTCTTCACATAGTTATGTTTCATGTTCAGCTATTTTCTCATCACTCTTTATGAATATAAGTGGTAATAGAGAAAGATTTTCAGAGACTTTTCAATTTTGACTATTTAAAACAAGATTTATCTAATCATAAAGCATTGATTAAAAAACCTGTTTCAGATTTCAAAGAAAGCTGCAAACCATTTACTCTTCAGCAACTGTTAGCTGCAGATATTATCAAATTCTTTAGAACCATGAACAGTATTACTTCTACACTCAGCACTACTTGTCAACTTACATCAATGATAATTCCTCTGCGAGAAACTAGGCAGTTTTGTAGATCTCTCTCATATAACTACAACTGAAATACATAATAACAATACTGAAAATGTCTCCATTAATATTTTCATCCTGCTTATTTTCAATTGATTGAGTGTGGAAAATATTATTTCAAAAACACTTTCACAAAAAATAATTCAAAACCAATAATGTATCCTCTTGGAACAATAGCATTTTACTCACCGTGTAAACAACACTGTTTCCATTCACATAAGTAACAGTCAGATTATAACTAGCTGCATTCTTTATATTGAAAACAGTCACATTTACTGGAACTTTTTCATCAATGAAAGTCACACTTATGCTTAGAGTATCATCACTTGGTGAAAACTTGAAAGCTTTTCCACCAACAACTATGTCTCCGATGTCATTAACATTTGATGATGGAACAATAAGCACATTATTGGCGTCAAGGTTCTCCTTTGTAATTTCTTCTTCATGAATACAAATCACTGAAGAAAGAAAAAATTACATTATTAATAACTGTAATAATTACCTATATTTCCATTCAAACAAAACCTCTCAGATAGATAAACATATCTTACAAAAACTTTATACAGGCTCCTTCTTAAAGATCACTCAATACATGCACATATAATAAATGGCCAACTTTCAAGCTACATCTTAAGCATCAGTGAAAACTGATTATTGTACTAACTACTCCCATCAGCAAATCTGTATCGTCAAGCTGAAGAGCAATGTCAAATATTCATAACTTGGTAGCAAGAAAACACAAAATCAACTAACTATATCTTTTTTTCAGTAGCAATGTCAAAACAATCATTTTCAATAGAAACATTTTTAGATAACTAATCCTTTCATAAGATACTTACATCTATGTGACTATCATATGAGAAATTAAACTCATTTCATCTCTTCATAGACTCTACTTTCCTCTGATAAAATACAATTATTTCACTCAAAGTAGTTATCTAAAAATAAATCATGCACAACATTCTTACTCATATCTTAATAGCTCCCATTAAAATATAGCAAGACATAATTTCAAAAATCGATCCTGTTGATAGTACATTCTTTTTAGCAAATATTAGCACAATATACTTCAGATAGACAGTCACCTGTTGTAGGCACTCCAGTTGTAAAAGTTGTAGACACCTCAGTTGAAATTGTTGGAAAACTTGTCCCAATACTTGTACCTAGAAATAGAAGACATTTCCAAATTTATGTATGTCCTTATATTTATACATATATATTGGCAATTTCACATGGATTATTAAACTCACTGACATCAAAATGAAAAAAAAAAATGTTGATTTTTTTTTACGTATTTAAAAGTGAATACTGCAACTTAACATTTGGTGCTCAATATACAGAAAACAGATCAGGTAAAATTTCTATATTATTTCTTGCAAATAAAATATATAGGCAGTATATAATTGAAGTCAACATGCATGTAGTTTTCCTGAAATTCTTGGAAAACCTCAGGCAATACAATTTGTTTGTTCATTCATTTGGGGTTTTATGGCATATCAACCTATTTCAAGCTATTCAGTTTAGTCAAACAATTCTAATTCAAACAATTCAGTTTAGTATAAGTATAGTTTTTATTTACACACAGTTAAATGTCAAAACAGTTCTATTTCACACAAATCAGTTTAGAGTAAGTACAGTTTCAATGTCATACACGGACTTAACTCTAAAAACAGTTTTTATTTCAAATAATTCAGATTGGCATTAGTACTCAGTTTAATACTTAAAACAGTTCCATTTCAAGCAATCCAGTTTAGCATAAGTACACAGTTTAAATATCAAAACAGTTCTATCTTAAACAATACAGTTTTGCATAAATACGCAGTTTAAATGCGAAAACCGTCCTATATCAACCAACACTGTTTGGCTTTATTTGATCAATAGATAGGGCCCTATCAGGTGCTACCACTCTGGGCCAGACTGGACATGGGAGCAAAGGCAATGAAGTGGTAATCCGCATTCTCCAAATCTCCAGCATTACTAGAACCTCACCATCAGATGGTTTAGTGTCATATTCAGGATACTCATTCAGTGCGGGTCTTAACCGTCTGCAGAAGAGCAGTCAGTGCATTCTAAAGCACCAGCCAACTGGGCAACTGACAATACTAGTACCTGAAAATATCATATAACGCATATGTATGTATGTATGTATGTATGTATGTATACATGTATATAGATGTATTATGATATGTAGATGTATACATGTATATTGATATCTGTATCTTTACATATGTATGTATACTTTATTTGTATATCTATTGTCATACACATAGATATATTTTGGCAATTGTACATCTACTATCAGATTGATAAACTACATCAAACTAAATAAGATTAGATTTTAATCATAACAGCAGAAACAGAATATTTATAAAAAGAAATATATTTCACAGAAAATACTGTAATTTTATTTTTGCCAATTGACAGGTAATTGATTTTCATATAATTTACTGTGTTGAAAAAGAAAACATGACATGTTTGGTATCTTACATTGCATCAAACATCCAAGGAATCTATTACTGCTGTCAATTCTACTACTCAAACTCTGCTACATGGTGTGGTGTGGTGTGGTGTGATGTGATGTGGTTTGGTGTGGTTGGTTGGAACTGTAGAATTGTTTGAAATCTAGTGGGGACTTTACTTGAAACAATAGTAGCTATGCTTCTTATAATAGCAGTGCTTATTATTCCCATAGAAACTTTAGAGAATAGTATTCTCGGACCAACTGAAGATACCTCTGCTGCCACACTACAGCATAAGGTTCTTTCAATGCAAGGAGATTATCTGCTCTAAATCGCTGAATTTCTTCAAATAGTAGTGGATGATATTTGCAAAATTTCAGTGAATAACACTATTAGAAATATACAGGCAATCACTGGTGGAATACTAGATGCTTCTCTAGTAGGTAATGTACTACACATAGTAGTAGAAAATGTCAAATACTACCAACAAAGTCACATATTACAGAGCATAAAAGACTTCTAGGACCTCACTCAGCCACAATGTTTTATCAAATCTTTACCTCTGAGCATATATCAAATATATAAAGAACCACATACAACTTTCTGCTTTTAATTCACATTAACATTTTTTTTTTCAAATGCATTCATACTGTATTCAATGTTTTTCTTATATTAGAAAATTGATGTGACCTCTCAAACTTCACCTCCCTCAACAAATATACTTACTTAGTTTAATACAAAGTTCAACACTGAGTTCTATTTCTACTGTTTGATTTGATTGTTGTTTCTTGATAGTAATATCAAGCTTTCTCAATTCATCACTTGGTGGTAGTGGTACTGGCATATCTGGACTCAGACCCTGTAATGAAATCAAACAGTTTCAAAATTCCACTCACATTTAACAAATGGAATTTGGGAATTGCAATTAATTCTTCATTAATGAAATATCCAAAAAAAAAAAAAAAAAGAAAAAAAAAAAAAAAAACAGCATCAAATACAACATCCAAAAAACACTTACATATTATTGCATTTATCAAATTGATTTTTCTTAAATCTTTTTATTGCTTTCTTTCAATGCTTTCTATTTCTTTAAATGAGCATCAATGTTTATGGGTTATTTAAAGCCAAACACATCCTCCTAGAAGAACAGCAGTGGCTTCATTTAAAAAATAGCTGGAAGGATATGAGAGTTGATACCTTTCGCAAGGATATTAGAATGAAAATGACTCTAAGAGGGCGTCTGCAATTCAAACTTGCTTACTAGGAATTTGCAGTCAAGCAATTTCACCATTATGCCATCAAGACTCTCCCAAATCTTTTCATAGCTCCTTCTCTTTCATAATAAAAACTTCTTTGTCTCTTCCTCATTTCTCAGAGCTATCTCTTTAGTTTAATGTCAAATTATAATGAAAGCACAAATAGTTCACTGGCATCTACATTTGCGGTCAATCACAAATTACAATTTCTCTTACAGATTCACATCATTAAATGGATGATGATGATAATAATCACTGACGTGAAGCTTTATTTCATGCTTGTAAACTTGTGAATCTCTTGTGTTCCTGATCTAATAACTATCAATGGTGATATTGCTGTTTCAACTTTTATGAAATTTTCTTTCCTATTTACCATGATAGAAATGGTAATTAAAAAACTAGCTTCAATGTTCCCTATTGTAGCCCTTTTTTTCCTGGCTAAAATTTCTTATTATATCTCTATTGATGTACATGTATGTATTAAAAACATGAAGCAATTCATATAATCATCATTGCTGATTAAAAAGAAACATTAGCAGATGACAGTTGTCATAATGATTTGCTCAAAACAGAAGTGAGAACAAGTTAGAAAAATGAAAATGATAACAATAAACATATCAATTACCACTTCAACTGAGTCTTTACAATGGAATTTCTAACAAAAACATTATTATGAGATTCATAAACACATACAATTCTTCTGCCTATTCGGATAGACAGTGGTGAAACGGCCAAGCTCTTTCTAAATTTTCTAAACATCACACATACTAGCAGACTAGATATAACAGTCTTCAATAAAGAAACACAACACATATACTGCTTATTTTCTCTTACTTTTTGCACAAGTCCTAAACAAAATGTGCATGATATTCATAGGTAAAAATACTAAGTTAATAATACCATCTAAATTGTGTAAATCAAAAGCTCATATTCCTGCCTTGAATAAACTTAATAACAAGGAAAATTCTTCAACTTTTTACTTCTAATACTAATGTATGCTTAAATGCAGGTATACAACAACAACAACAACAACAACAACAACAACAACAACAACAACACGTAAGGCCTATTTTGAGTATTTCAGTATTTAGATTTGAAAAGAAATTCAAATTTCTCTACTTCATACCGGTAACCAGACGTTTTACTCTTCTTATATTGTACTTCAGAAGATTAATTACACTACTCCAAATTTATCTTCTCACAAATATAACATTAAAAATTTCTTCACATAGTTATGTTTCATGTTCAGCTATTTTCTCATCACTCTTTATGAATATAAGTGGTAATAGAGAAAGATTTTCAGAGACTTTTCAATTTTGACTATTTAAAACAAGATTTATCTAATCATAAAGCATTGATTAAAAAACCTGTTTCAGATTTCAAAGAAAGCTGCAAACCATTTACTCTTCAGCAACTGTTAGCTGCAGATATTATCAAATTCTTTAGAACCATGAACAGTATTACTTCTACACTCAGCACTACTTGTCAACTTACATCAATGATAATTCCTCTGCGAGAAACTAGGCAGTTTTGTAGATCTCTCTCATATAACTACAACTGAAATACATAATAACAATACTGAAAATGTCTCCATTAATATTTTCATCCTGCTTATTTTCAATTGATTGAGTGTGGAAAATATTATTTCAAAAACACTTTCACAAAAAATAATTCAAAACCAATAATGTATCCTCTTGGAACAATAGCATTTTACTCACCGTGTAAACAACACTGTTTCCATTCACATAAGTAACAGTCAGATTATAACTAGCTGCATTCTTTATATTGAAAACAGTCACATTTACTGGAACTTTTTCATCAATGAAAGTCACACTTATGCTTAGAGTATCATCACTTGGTGAAAACTTGAAAGCTTTTCCACCAACAACTATGTCTCCGATGTCATTAACATTTGATGATGGAACAATAAGCACATTATTGGCGTCAAGGTTCTCCTTTGTAATTTCTTCTTCATGAATACAAATCACTGAAGAAAGAAAAAATTACATTATTAATAACTGTAATAATTACCTATATTTCCATTCAAACAAAACCTCTCAGATAGATAAACATATCTTACAAAAACTTTATACAGGCTCCTTCTTAAAGATCACTCAATACATGCACATATAATAAATGGCCAACTTTCAAGCTACATCTTAAGCATCAGTGAAAACTGATTATTGTACTAACTACTCCCATCAGCAAATCTGTATCGTCAAGCTGAAGAGCAATGTCAAATATTCATAACTTGGTAGCAAGAAAACACAAAATCAACTAACTATATCTTTTTTTCAGTAGCAATGTCAAAACAATCATTTTCAATAGAAACATTTTTAGATAACTAATCCTTTCATAAGATACTTACATCTATGTGACTATCATATGAGAAATTAAACTCATTTCATCTCTTCATAGACTCTACTTTCCTCTGATAAAATACAATTATTTCACTCAAAGTAGTTATCTAAAAATAAATCATGCACAACATTCTTACTCATATCTTAATAGCTCCCATTAAAATATAGCAAGACATAATTTCAAAAATCGATCCTGTTGATAGTACATTCTTTTTAGCAAATATAATATCTTAGCACAATATACTTCAGATAGACAGTCACCTGTTGTAGGCACTCCAGTTGTAAAAGTTGTAGGCACCTCAGTTGAAATTGTTGGAAAACTTGTCCCAATACTTGTACCTAGAAATAGAAGACATTTCCAAATTTATGTATGTCCTTATATTTATACATATATATTGGCAATTTCACATGGATTATTAAACTCACTGACATCAAAATGAAAAAAAAAAATGTTGATTTTTTTTTACGTATTTAAAAGTGAATACTGCAACTTAACATTTGGTGCTCAATATACAGAAAACAGATCAGGTAAAATTTCTATATTATTTCTTGCAAATAAAATATATAGGCAGTATATAATTGAAGTCAACATGCAGGTAGTTTTCCTGAAATTCTTGGAAAACCTCAGGCAATACAATTTGTTTGTTCATTCATTTGGGGTTTTATGGCATATCAACCTATTTCAAGCTATTCAGTTTAGTCAAACAATTCTAATTCAAACAATTCAGTTTAGTATAAGTATAGTTTTTATTTACACACAGTTAAATGTCAAAACAGTTCTATTTCACACAAATCAGTTTAGAGTAAGTACAGTTTCAATGTCATACACGGACTTAACTCTAAAAACAGTTTTTATTTCAAATAAATCAGATTGGCATTAGTACTCAGTTTAATACTTAAAACAGTTCCATTTCAAGCAATCCAGTTTAGCATAAGCACACAGTTTAAATGTCAAAACAGTTCTATCTTAAACAATACAGTTTTGCATAAATACGCAGTTTAAATGCGAAAACCGTCCTATATCAACCAACACTATTTGGCTTTATTTGATCAATAGATAGGGCCCTATCAGGTGCTACCACTCTGGGCCAGACTGGACATGGGAGCAAAGGCAATGAAGTGGTAATCCGCATTCTCCAAATCTCCAGCATTACTAGAACCTCACCATCAGATGGTTTAGTGTCATATTCAGGATACTCATTCAGTGCGGGTTTTAACCGTCTGCAGAGAAGCAGTCAGTGCATTCTAAAGCACCAGCCAACTGGGCAACTGACAATACTAGTACCTGAAAATATCATATAACGCATATGTATGTATGTATGTATGTATGTAGATGTATTATGATATGTAGATGTATACATGTATATTGATATCTGTATCTTTACATATGTATGTATACTTTATTTGTATATCTATTGTCATACACATAGATATATTTTGGCAATTGTACATCTACTATCAGATTGATAAACTACATCAAACTAAATAAGATTAGATTTTAATCATAACAGCAGAAACAGAATATTTATAAAAAGAAATATATTTCACAGAAAATACTGTAATTTTATTTTTGCCAATTGACAGGTAATTGATTTTCATATAATTTACTGTGTTGAAAAAGAAAACATGACATGTTTGGTATCTTACATTGCATCAAACATCCAAGGAATCTATTACTGCTGTCAATTCTACTACTCAAACTCTGCTACATGGTGTGGTGTGGTGTGGTGTGATGTGATGTGGTTTGGTGTGGTTGGTTGGAACTGTAGAATTGTTTGAAATCTAGTGGGGACTTTACTTGAAACAATAGTAGCTATGCTTCTTATAATAGCAGTGCTTATTATTCCCATAGAAACTTTAGAGAATAGTATTCTCGGACCAACTGAAGATACCTCTGCTGCCACACTACAGCATAAGGTTCTTTCAATGCAAGGAGATTATCTGCTCTAAATCGCTGAATTTCTTCAAATAGTAGTGGATGATATTTGCAAAATTTCAGTGAATAACACTATTAGAAATATACAGGCAATCACTGGTGGAATACTAGATGCTTCTCTAGTAGGTAATGTACTACACATAGTAGTAGAAAATGTCAAATACTACCAACAAAGTCACATATTACAGAGCATAAAAGACTTCTAGGACCTCACTCAGCCACAATGTTTTATCAAATCTTTACCTCTGAGCATATATCAAATATATAAAGAACCACATACAACTTTCTGCTTTTAATTCACATTAACATTTTTTTTTCAAATGCATTCATACTGTATTCAATGTTTTTCTTATATTAGAAAATTGATGTGACCTCTCAAACTTCACCTCCCTCAACAAATATACTTACTTAGTTTAATACAAAGTTCAACACTGAGTTCTATTTCTACTGTTTGATTTGATTGTTGTTTCTTGATAGTAATATCAAGCTTTCTCAATTCATCACTTGGTGGTAGTGGTACTGGCATATCTGGACTCAGACCCTGTAATGAAATCAAACAGTTTCAAAATTCCACTCACATTTAACAAATGGAATTTGGGAATTGCAATTAATTCTTCATTAATGAAATATCCAAAAAAAAAAAAAAAAAGAAAAAAAAAAAAAAACAGCATCAAATACAACATCCAAAAAACACTTACATATTATTGCATTTATTAAATTGATTTTTCTTAAATCTTTTTATTGCTTTCTTTCAATGCTTTCTATTTCTTTAAATGAGCATCAATGTTTATGGGTTATTTAAAGCCAAACACATCCTCCTAGAAGAACAGCAGTGGCTTCATTTAAAAAATAGCTGGAAGGATATGAGAGTTGATACCTTTCGCAAGGATATTAGAATGAAAATGACTCTAAGAGGGCGTCTGCAATTCAAACTTGCTTACTAGGAATTTGCAGTCAAGCAATTTCACCATTATGCCATCAAGACTCTCCCAAATCTTTTCATAGCTCCTTCTCTTTCATAATAAAAACTTCTTTGTCTCTTCCTCATTTCTCAGAGCTATCTCTTTAGTTTAATGTCAAATTATAATGAAAGCACAAATAGTTCACTGGCATCTACATTTGCGGTCAATCACAAATTACAATTTCTCTTACAGATTCACATCATTAAATGGATGATGATGATAATAATCACTGACGTGAAGCTTTATTTCATGCTTGTAAACTTGTGAATCTCTTGTGTTCCTGATCTAATAACTATCAATGGTGATATTGCTGTTTCAACTTTTATGAAATTTTCTTTCCTATTTACCATGATAGAAATGGTAATTAAAAAACTAGCTTCAATGTTCCCTATTGTAGCCCTTTTTTTCCTGGCTAAAATTTCTTATTATATCTTTATTGATGTACATGTATGTATTAAAAACATGAAGCAATTCATATAATCATCATTGCTGATTAAAAAGAAACATTAGCAGATGACAGTTGTCATAATGATTTGCTCAAAACAGAAGTGAGAACAAGTTAGAAAAATGAAAATGATAACAATGAACATATCAATTACCACTTCAACTGAGTCTTTACAATGGAATTTCTAACAAAAACATTATTATGAGATTCATAAACACATACAATTCTTCTGCCTATTCGGATAGACAGTGGTGAAACGGCCAAGCTCTTTCTAAATTTTCTAAACATCACACATACTAGCAGACTAGATATAACAGTCTTCAATAAAGAAACACAACACATATACTGCTTATTTTCTCTTACTTTTTGCACAAGTCCTAAACAAAATGTGCATGATATTCATAGGTAAAAATACTAAGTTAATAATACCATCTAAATTGTGTAAATCAAAAGCTCATATTCCTGCCTTGAATAAACTTAATAACAAGGAAAATTCTTCAACTTTTTACTTCTAATACTAATGTATGCTTAAATGCAGGTATACTACAACAACAACAACAACAACAACAACAACAACAACAACACGTAAGGCCTATTTTGAGTATTTCAGTATTTAGATTTGAAAAGAAATTCAAATTTCTCTACTTCATACCGGTAACCAGACGTTTTACTCTTCTTATATTGTACTTCAGAAGATTAATTACACTACTCCAAATTTATCTTCTCACAAATATAACATTAAAAATTTCTTCACATAGTTATGTTTCATGTTCAGCTATTTTCTCATCACTCTTTATGAATATAAGTGGTAATAGAGAAAGATTTTCAGAGACTTTTCAATTTTGACTATTTAAAACAAGATTTATCTAATCATAAAGCATTGATTAAAAAACCTGTTTCAGATTTCAAAGAAAGCTGCAAACCATTTACTCTTCAGCAACTGTTAGCTGCAGATATTATCAAATTCTTTAGAACCATGAACAGTATTACTTCTACACTCAGCACTACTTGTCAACTTACATCAATGATAATTCCTCTGCGAGAAACTAGGCAGTTTTGTAGATCTCTCTCATATAACTACAACTGAAATACATAATAACAATACTGAAAATGTCTCCATTAATATTTTCATCCTGCTTATTTTCAATTGATTGAGTGTGGAAAATATTATTTCAAAAACACTTTCACAAAAAATAATTCAAAACCAATAATGTATCCTCTTGGAACAATAGCATTTTACTCACCGTGTAAACAACACTGTTTCCATTCACATAAGTAACAGTCAGATTATAACTAGCTGCATTCTTTATATTGAAAACAGTCACATTTACTGGAACTTTTTCATCAATGAAAGTCACACTTATGCTTAGAGTATCATCACTTGGTGAAAACTTGAAAGCTTTTCCACCAACAACTATGTCTCCGATGTCATTAACATTTGATGATGGAACAATAAGCACATTATTGGCGTCAAGGTTCTCCTTTGTAATTTCTTCTTCATGAATACAAATCACTGAAGAAAGAAAAAATTACATTATTAATAACTGTAATAATTACCTATATTTCCATTCAAACAAAACCTCTCAGATAGATAAACATATCTTACAAAAACTTTATACAGGCTCCTTCTTAAAGATCACTCAATACATGCACATATAATAAATGGCCAACTTTCAAGCTACATCTTAAGCATCAGTGAAAACTGATTATTGTACTAACTACTCCCATCAGCAAATCTGTATCGTCAAGCTGAAGAGCAATGTCAAATATTCATAACTTGGTAGCAAGAAAACACAAAATCAACTAACTATATCTTTTTTTCAGTAGCAATGTCAAAACAATCATTTTCAATAGAAACATTTTTAGATAACTAATCCTTTCATAAGATACTTACATCTATGTGACTATCATATGAGAAATTAAACTCATTTCATCTCTTCATAGACTCTACTTTCCTCTGATAAAATACAATTATTTCACTCAAAGTAGTTATCTAAAAATAAATCATGCACAACATTCTTACTCATATCTTAATAGCTCCCATTAAAATATAGCAAGACATAATTTCAAAAATCGATCCTGTTGATAGTACATTCTTTTTAGCAAATATTAGCACAATATACTTCAGATAGACAGTCACCTGTTGTAGGCACTCCAGTTGTAAAAGTTGTAGACACCTCAGTTGAAATTGTTGGAAAACTTGTCCCAATACTTGTACCTAGAAATAGAAGACATTTCCAAATTTATGTATGTCCTTATATTTATACATATATATTGGCAATTTCACATGGATTATTAAACTCACTGACATCAAAATGAAAAAAAAAAATGTTGATTTTTTTTTACGTATTTAAAAGTGAATACTGCAACTTAACATTTGGTGCTCAATATACAGAAAACAGATCAGGTAAAATTTCTATATTATTTCTTGCAAATAAAATATATAGGCAGTATATAATTGAAGTCAACATGCATGTAGTTTTCCTGAAATTCTTGGAAAACCTCAGGCAATACAATTTGTTTGTTCATTCATTTGGGGTTTTATGGCATATCAACCTATTTCAAGCTATTCAGTTTAGTCAAACAATTCTAATTCAAACAATTCAGTTTAGTATAAGTATAGTTTTTATTTACACACAGTTAAATGTCAAAACAGTTCTATTTCACACAAATCAGTTTAGAGTAAGTACAGTTTCAATGTCATACACGGACTTAACTCTAAAAACAGTTTTTATTTCAAATAATTCAGATTGGCATTAGTACTCAGTTTAATACTTAAAACAGTTCCATTTCAAGCAATCCAGTTTAGCATAAGTACACAGTTTAAATATCAAAACAGTTCTATCTTAAACAATACAGTTTTGCATAAATACGCAGTTTAAATGCGAAAACCGTCCTATATCAACCAACACTGTTTGGCTTTATTTGATCAATAGATAGGGCCCTATCAGGTGCTACCACTCTGGGCCAGACTGGACATGGGAGCAAAGGCAATGAAGTGGTAATCCGCATTCTCCAAATCTCCAGCATTACTAGAACCTCACCATCAGATGGTTTAGTGTCATATTCAGGATACTCATTCAGTGCGGGTCTTAACCGTCTGCAGAAGAGCAGTCAGTGCATTCTAAAGCACCAGCCAACTGGGCAACTGACAATACTAGTACCTGAAAATATCATATAACGCATATGTATGTATGTATGTATGTATGTATGTATACATGTATATAGATGTATTATGATATGTAGATGTATACATGTATATTGATATCTGTATCTTTACATATGTATGTATACTTTATTTGTATATCTATTGTCATACACATAGATATATTTTGGCAATTGTACATCTACTATCAGATTGATAAACTACATCAAACTAAATAAGATTAGATTTTAATCATAACAGCAGAAACAGAATATTTATAAAAAGAAATATATTTCACAGAAAATACTGTAATTTTATTTTTGCCAATTGACAGGTAATTGATTTTCATATAATTTACTGTGTTGAAAAAGAAAACATGACATGTTTGGTATCTTACATTGCATCAAACATCCAAGGAATCTATTACTGCTGTCAATTCTACTACTCAAACTCTGCTACATGGTGTGGTGTGGTGTGGTGTGATGTGATGTGGTTTGGTGTGGTTGGTTGGAACTGTAGAATTGTTTGAAATCTAGTGGGGACTTTACTTGAAACAATAGTAGCTATGCTTCTTATAATAGCAGTGCTTATTATTCCCATAGAAACTTTAGAGAATAGTATTCTCGGACCAACTGAAGATACCTCTGCTGCCACACTACAGCATAAGGTTCTTTCAATGCAAGGAGATTATCTGCTCTAAATCGCTGAATTTCTTCAAATAGTAGTGGATGATATTTGCAAAATTTCAGTGAATAACACTATTAGAAATATACAGGCAATCACTGGTGGAATACTAGATGCTTCTCTAGTAGGTAATGTACTACACATAGTAGTAGAAAATGTCAAATACTACCAACAAAGTCACATATTACAGAGCATAAAAGACTTCTAGGACCTCACTCAGCCACAATGTTTTATCAAATCTTTACCTCTGAGCATATATCAAATATATAAAGAACCACATACAACTTTCTGCTTTTAATTCACATTAACATTTTTTTTTTCAAATGCATTCATACTGTATTCAATGTTTTTCTTATATTAGAAAATTGATGTGACCTCTCAAACTTCACCTCCCTCAACAAATATACTTACTTAGTTTAATACAAAGTTCAACACTGAGTTCTATTTCTACTGTTTGATTTGATTGTTGTTTCTTGATAGTAATATCAAGCTTTCTCAATTCATCACTTGGTGGTAGTGGTACTGGCATATCTGGACTCAGACCCTGTAATGAAATCAAACAGTTTCAAAATTCCACTCACATTTAACAAATGGAATTTGGGAATTGCAATTAATTCTTCATTAA
The DNA here is from genome assembly GCA_963585895.1 of Sepioteuthis lessoniana. Taxonomy (NCBI): domain Eukaryota; kingdom Metazoa; phylum Mollusca; class Cephalopoda; order Myopsida; family Loliginidae; genus Sepioteuthis; species Sepioteuthis lessoniana. The sequence goes on along the minus strand of OY757919.1, from coordinate 36,171,260 downwards.
TGAAATATCCAAAAAAAAAAAAAAAAAGAAAAAAAAAAAAAAAACAGCATCAAATACAACATCCAAAAAACACTTACATATTATTGCATTTATCAAATTGATTTTTCTTAAATCTTTTTATTGCTTTCTTTCAATGCTTTCTATTTCTTTAAATGAGCATCAATGTTTATGGGTTATTTAAAGCCAAACACATCCTCCTAGAAGAACAGCAGTGGCTTCATTTAAAAAATAGCTGGAAGGATATGAGAGTTGATACCTTTCGCAAGGATATTAGAATGAAAATGACTCTAAGAGGGCGTCTGCAATTCAAACTTGCTTACTAGGAATTTGCAGTCAAGCAATTTCACCATTATGCCATCAAGACTCTCCCAAATCTTTTCATAGCTCCTTCTCTTTCATAATAAAAACTTCTTTGTCTCTTCCTCATTTCTCAGAGCTATCTCTTTAGTTTAATGTCAAATTATAATGAAAGCACAAATAGTTCACTGGCATCTACATTTGCGGTCAATCACAAATTACAATTTCTCTTACAGATTCACATCATTAAATGGATGATGATGATAATAATCACTGACGTGAAGCTTTATTTCATGCTTGTAAACTTGTGAATCTCTTGTGTTCCTGATCTAATAACTATCAATGGTGATATTGCTGTTTCAACTTTTATGAAATTTTCTTTCCTATTTACCATGATACAAATGGTAATTAAAAAACTAGCTTCAATGTTCCCTATTGTAGCCCTTTTTTTCCTGGCTAAAATTTCTTATTATATCTCTATTGATGTACATGTATGTATTAAAAACATGAAGCAATTCATATAATCATCATTGCTGATTAAAAAGAAACATTAGCAGATGACAGTTGTCATAATGATTTGCTCAAAACAGAAGTGAGAACAAGTTAGAAAAATGAAAATGATAACAATAAACATATCAATTACCACTTCAACTGAGTCTTTACAATGGAATTTCTAACAAAAACATTATTATGAGATTCATAAACACATACAATTCTTCTGCCTATTCGGATAGACAGTGGTGAAACGGCCAAGCTCTTTCTAAATTTTCTAAACATCACACATACTAGCAGACTAGATATAACAGTCTTCAATAAAGAAACACAACACATATACTGCTTATTTTCTCTTACTTTTTGCACAAGTCCTAAACAAAATGTGCATGATATTCATAGGTAAAAATACTAAGTTAATAATACCATCTAAATTGTGTAAATCAAAAGCTCATATTCCTGCCTTGAATAAACTTAATAACAAGGAAAATTCTTCAACTTTTTACTTCTAATACTAATGTATGCTTAAATGCAGGTATACTACAACAACAACAACAACAACAACAACAACAACAACAACACGTAAGGCCTATTTTGAGTATTTCAGTATTTAGATTTGAAAAGAAATTCAAATTTCTCTACTTCATACCGGTAACCAGACGTTTTACTCTTCTTATATTGTACTTCAGAAGATTAATTACACTACTCCAAATTTATCTTCTCACAAATATAACATTAAAAATTTCTTCACATAGTTATGTTTCATGTTCAGCTATTTTCTCATCACTCTTTATGAATATAAGTGGTAATAGAGAAAGATTTTCAGAGACTTTTCAATTTTGACTATTTAAAACAAGATTTATCTAATCATAAAGCATTGATTAAAAAACCTGTTTCAGATTTCAAAGAAAGCTGCAAACCATTTACTCTTCAGCAACTGTTAGCTGCAGATATTATCAAATTCTTTAGAACCATGAACAGTATTACTTCTACACTCAGCACTACTTGTCAACTTACATCAATGATAATTCCTCTGCGAGAAACTAGGCAGTTTTGTAGATCTCTCTCATATAACTACAACTGAAATACATAATAACAATACTGAAAATGTCTCCATTAATATTTTCATCCTGCTTATTTTCAATTGATTGAGTGTGGAAAATATTATTTCAAAAACACTTTCACAAAAAATAATTCAAAACCAATAATGTATCCTCTTGGAACAATAGCATTTTACTCACCGTGTAAACAACACTGTTTCCATTCACATAAGTAACAGTCAGATTATAACTAGCTGCATTCTTTATATTGAAAACAGTCACATTTACTGGAACTTTTTCATCAATGAAAGTCACACTTATGCTTAGAGTATCATCACTTGGTGAAAACTTGAAAGCTTTTCCACCAACAACTATGTCTCCGATGTCATTAACATTTGATGATGGAACAATAAGCACATTATTGGCGTCAAGGTTCTCCTTTGTAATTTCTTCTTCATGAATACAAATCACTGAAGAAAGAAAAAATTACATTATTAATAACTGTAATAATTACCTATATTTCCATTCAAACAAAACCTCTCAGATAGATAAACATATCTTACAAAAACTTTATACAGGCTCCTTCTTAAAGATCACTCAATACATGCACATATAATAAATGGCCAACTTTCAAGCTACATCTTAAGCATCAGTGAAAACTGATTATTGTACTAACTACTCCCATCAGCAAATCTGTATCGTCAAGCTGAAGAGCAATGTCAAATATTCATAACTTGGTAGCAAGAAAACACAAAATCAACTAACTATATCTTTTTTTCAGTAGCAATGTCAAAACAATCATTTTCAATAGAAACATTTTTAGATAACTAATCCTTTCATAAGATACTTACATCTATGTGACTATCATATGAGAAATTAAACTCATTTCATCTCTTCATAGACTCTACTTTCCTCTGATAAAATACAATTATTTCACTCAAAGTAGTTATCTAAAAATAAATCATGCACAACATTCTTACTCATATCTTAATAGCTCCCATTAAAATATAGCAAGACATAATTTCAAAAATCGATCCTGTTGATAGTACATTCTTTTTAGCAAATATTAGCACAATATACTTCAGATAGACAGTCACCTGTTGTAGGCACTCCAGTTGTAAAAGTTGTAGACACCTCAGTTGAAATTGTTGGAAAACTTGTCCCAATACTTGTACCTAGAAATAGAAGACATTTCCAAATTTATGTATGTCCTTATATTTATACATATATATTGGCAATTTCACATGGATTATTAAACTCACTGACATCAAAATGAAAAAAAAAAATGTTGATTTTTTTTTACGTATTTAAAAGTGAATACTGCAACTTAACATTTGGTGCTCAATATACAGAAAACAGATCAGGTAAAATTTCTATATTATTTCTTGCAAATAAAATATATAGGCAGTATATAATTGAAGTCAACATGCATGTAGTTTTCCTGAAATTCTTGGAAAACCTCAGGCAATACAATTTGTTTGTTCATTCATTTGGGGTTTTATGGCATATCAACCTATTTCAAGCTATTCAGTTTAGTCAAACAATTCTAATTCAAACAATTCAGTTTAGTATAAGTATAGTTTTTATTTACACACAGTTAAATGTCAAAACAGTTCTATTTCACACAAATCAGTTTAGAGTAAGTACAGTTTCAATGTCATACACGGACTTAACTCTAAAAACAGTTTTTATTTCAAATAATTCAGATTGGCATTAGTACTCAGTTTAATACTTAAAACAGTTCCATTTCAAGCAATCCAGTTTAGCATAAGTACACAGTTTAAATATCAAAACAGTTCTATCTTAAACAATACAGTTTTGCATAAATACGCAGTTTAAATGCGAAAACCGTCCTATATCAACCAACACTGTTTGGCTTTATTTGATCAATAGATAGGGCCCTATCAGGTGCTACCACTCTGGGCCAGACTGGACATGGGAGCAAAGGCAATGAAGTGGTAATCCGCATTCTCCAAATCTCCAGCATTACTAGAACCTCACCATCAGATGGTTTAGTGTCATATTCAGGATACTCATTCAGTGCGGGTCTTAACCGTCTGCAGAAGAGCAGTCAGTGCATTCTAAAGCACCAGCCAACTGGGCAACTGACAATACTAGTACCTGAAAATATCATATAACGCATATGTATGTATGTATGTATGTATGTATGTATACATGTATATAGATGTATTATGATATGTAGATGTATACATGTATATTGATATCTGTATCTTTACATATGTATGTATACTTTATTTGTATATCTATTGTCATACACATAGATATATTTTGGCAATTGTACATCTACTATCAGATTGATAAACTACATCAAACTAAATAAGATTAGATTTTAATCATAACAGCAGAAACAGAATATTTATAAAAAGAAATATATTTCACAGAAAATACTGTAATTTTATTTTTGCCAATTGACAGGTAATTGATTTTCATATAATTTACTGTGTTGAAAAAGAAAACATGACATGTTTGGTATCTTACATTGCATCAAACATCCAAGGAATCTATTACTGCTGTCAATTCTACTACTCAAACTCTGCTACATGGTGTGGTGTGGTGTGGTGTGATGTGATGTGGTTTGGTGTGGTTGGTTGGAACTGTAGAATTGTTTGAAATCTAGTGGGGACTTTACTTGAAACAATAGTAGCTATGCTTCTTATAATAGCAGTGCTTATTATTCCCATAGAAACTTTAGAGAATAGTATTCTCGGACCAACTGAAGATACCTCTGCTGCCACACTACAGCATAAGGTTCTTTCAATGCAAGGAGATTATCTGCTCTAAATCGCTGAATTTCTTCAAATAGTAGTGGATGATATTTGCAAAATTTCAGTGAATAACACTATTAGAAATATACAGGCAATCACTGGTGGAATACTAGATGCTTCTCTAGTAGGTAATGTACTACACATAGTAGTAGAAAATGTCAAATACTACCAACAAAGTCACATATTACAGAGCATAAAAGACTTCTAGGACCTCACTCAGCCACAATGTTTTATCAAATCTTTACCTCTGAGCATATATCAAATATATAAAGAACCACATACAACTTTCTGCTTTTAATTCACATTAACATTTTTTTTTTCAAATGCATTCATACTGTATTCAATGTTTTTCTTATATTAGAAAATTGATGTGACCTCTCAAACTTCACCTCCCTCAACAAATATACTTACTTAGTTTAATACAAAGTTCAACACTGAGTTCTATTTCTACTGTTTGATTTGATTGTTGTTTCTTGATAGTAATATCAAGCTTTCTCAATTCATCACTTGGTGGTAGTGGTACTGGCATATCTGGACTCAGACCCTGTAATGAAATCAAACAGTTTCAAAATTCCACTCACATTTAACAAATGGAATTTGGGAATTGCAATTAATTCTTCATTAATGAAATATCCAAAAAAAAAAAAAAAAAGAAAAAAAAAAAAAAAACAGCATCAAATACAACATCCAAAAAACACTTACATATTATTGCATTTATCAAATTGATTTTTCTTAAATCTTTTTATTGCTTTCTTTCAATGCTTTCTATTTCTTTAAATGAGCATCAATGTTTATGGGTTATTTAAAGCCAAACACATCCTCCTAGAAGAACAGCAGTGGCTTCATTTAAAAAATAGCTGGAAGGATATGAGAGTTGATACCTTTCGCAAGGATATTAGAATGAAAATGACTCTAAGAGGGCGTCTGCAATTCAAACTTGCTTACTAGGAATTTGCAGTCAAGCAATTTCACCATTATGCCATCAAGACTCTCCCAAATCTTTTCATAGCTCCTTCTCTTTCATAATAAAAACTTCTTTGTCTCTTCCTCATTTCTCAGAGCTATCTCTTTAGTTTAATGTCAAATTATAATGAAAGCACAAATAGTTCACTGGCATCTACATTTGCGGTCAATCACAAATTACAATTTCTCTTACAGATTCACATCATTAAATGGATGATGATGATAATAATCACTGACGTGAAGCTTTATTTCATGCTTGTAAACTTGTGAATCTCTTGTGTTCCTGATCTAATAACTATCAATGGTGATATTGCTGTTTCAACTTTTATGAAATTTTCTTTCCTATTTACCATGATACAAATGGTAATTAAAAAACTAGCTTCAATGTTCCCTATTGTAGCCCTTTTTTTCCTGGCTAAAATTTCTTATTATATCTCTATTGATGTACATGTATGTATTAAAAACATGAAGCAATTCATATAATCATCATTGCTGATTAAAAAGAAACATTAGCAGATGACAGTTGTCATAATGATTTGCTCAAAACAGAAGTGAGAACAAGTTAGAAAAATGAAAATGATAACAATAAACATATCAATTACCACTTCAACTGAGTCTTTACAATGGAATTTCTAACAAAAACATTATTATGAGATTCATAAACACATACAATTCTTCTGCCTATTCGGATAGACAGTGGTGAAACGGCCAAGCTCTTTCTAAATTTTCTAAACATCACACATACTAGCAGACTAGATATAACAGTCTTCAATAAAGAAACACAACACATATACTGCTTATTTTCTCTTACTTTTTGCACAAGTCCTAAACAAAATGTGCATGATATTCATAGGTAAAAATACTAAGTTAATAATACCATCTAAATTGTGTAAATCAAAAGCTCATATTCCTGCCTTGAATAAACTTAATAACAAGGAAAATTCTTCAACTTTTTACTTCTAATACTAATGTATGCTTAAATGCAGGTATACTACAACAACAACAACAACAACAACAACAACAACAACAACACGTAAGGCCTATTTTGAGTATTTCAGTATTTAGATTTGAAAAGAAATTCAAATTTCTCTACTTCATACCGGTAACCAGACGTTTTACTCTTCTTATATTGTACTTCAGAAGATTAATTACACTACTCCAAATTTATCTTCTCACAAATATAACATTAAAAATTTCTTCACATAGTTATGTTTCATGTTCAGCTATTTTCTCATCACTCTTTATGAATATAAGTGGTAATAGAGAAAGATTTTCAGAGACTTTTCAATTTTGACTATTTAAAACAAGATTTATCTAATCATAAAGCATTGATTAAAAAACCTGTTTCAGATTTCAAAGAAAGCTGCAAACCATTTACTCTTCAGCAACTGTTAGCTGCAGATATTATCAAATTCTTTAGAACCATGAACAGTATTACTTCTACACTCAGCACTACTTGTCAACTTACATCAATGATAATTCCTCTGCGAGAAACTAGGCAGTTTTGTAGATCTCTCTCATATAACTACAACTGAAATACATAATAACAATACTGAAAATGTCTCCATTAATATTTTCATCCTGCTTATTTTCAATTGATTGAGTGTGGAAAATATTATTTCAAAAACACTTTCACAAAAAATAATTCAAAACCAATAATGTATCCTCTTGGAACAATAGCATTTTACTCACCGTGTAAACAACACTGTTTCCATTCACATAAGTAACAGTCAGATTATAACTAGCTGCATTCTTTATATTGAAAACAGTCACATTTACTGGAACTTTTTCATCAATGAAAGTCACACTTATGCTTAGAGTATCATCACTTGGTGAAAACTTGAAAGCTTTTCCACCAACAACTATGTCTCCGATGTCATTAACATTTGATGATGGAACAATAAGCACATTATTGGCGTCAAGGTTCTCCTTTGTAATTTCTTCTTCATGAATACAAATCACTGAAGAAAGAAAAAATTACATTATTAATAACTGTAATAATTACCTATATTTCCATTCAAACAAAACCTCTCAGATAGATAAACATATCTTACAAAAACTTTATACAGGCTCCTTCTTAAAGATCACTCAATACATGCACATATAATAAATGGCCAACTTTCAAGCTACATCTTAAGCATCAGTGAAAACTGATTATTGTACTAACTACTCCCATCAGCAAATCTGTATCGTCAAGCTGAAGAGCAATGTCAAATATTCATAACTTGGTAGCAAGAAAACACAAAATCAACTAACTATATCTTTTTTTCAGTAGCAATGTCAAAACAATCATTTTCAATAGAAACATTTTTAGATAACTAATCCTTTCATAAGATACTTACATCTATGTGACTATCATATGAGAAATTAAACTCATTTCATCTCTTCATAGACTCTACTTTCCTCTGATAAAATACAATTATTTCACTCAAAGTAGTTATCTAAAAATAAATCATGCACAACATTCTTACTCATATCTTAATAGCTCCCATTAAAATATAGCAAGACATAATTTCAAAAATCGATCCTGTTGATAGTACATTCTTTTTAGCAAATATAATATCTTAGCACAATATACTTCAGATAGACAGTCACCTGTTGTAGGCACTCCAGTTGTAAAAGTTGTAGGCACCTCAGTTGAAATTGTTGGAAAACTTGTCCCAATACTTGTACCTAGAAATAGAAGACATTTCCAAATTTATGTATGTCCTTATATTTATACATATATATTGGCAATTTCACATGGATTATTAAACTCACTGACATCAAAATGAAAAAAAAAAATGTTGATTTTTTTTTACGTATTTAAAAGTGAATACTGCAACTTAACATTTGGTGCTCAATATACAGAAAACAGATCAGGTAAAATTTCTATATTATTTCTTGCAAATAAAATATATAGGCAGTATATAATTGAAGTCAACATGCAGGTAGTTTTCCTGAAATTCTTGGAAAACCTCAGGCAATACAATTTGTTTGTTCATTCATTTGGGGTTTTATGGCATATCAACCTATTTCAAGCTATTCAGTTTAGTCAAACAATTCTAATTCAAACAATTCAGTTTAGTATAAGTATAGTTTTTATTTACACACAGTTAAATGTCAAAACAGTTCTATTTCACACAAATCAGTTTAGAGTAAGTACAGTTTCAATGTCATACACGGACTTAACTCTAAAAACAGTTTTTATTTCAAATAATTCAGATTGGCATTAGTACTCAGTTTAATACTTAAAACAGTTCCATTTCAAGCAATCCAGTTTAGCATAAGCACACAGTTTAAATGTCAAAACAGTTCTATCTTAAACAATACAGTTTTGCATAAATACGCAGTTTAAATGCGAAAACCGTCCTATATCAACCAACACTATTTGGCTTTATTTGATCAATAGATAGGGCCCTATCAGGTGCTACCACTCTGGGCCAGACTGGACATGGGAGCAAAGGCAATGAAGTGGTAATCCGCATTCTCCAAATCTCCAGCATTACTAGAACCTCACCATCAGATGGTTTAGTGTCATATTCAGGATACTCATTCAGTGCGGGTCTTAACCGTCTGCAGAGAAGCAGTCAGTGCATTCTAAAGCACCAGCCAACTGGGCAACTGACAATACTAGTACCTGAAAATATCATATAACGCATATGTATGTATGTATGTATGTATGTATGTATGTATGTATGTATGTATATAGATGTATTATGATATGTAGATGTATACATGTATATTGATATCTGTATCTTTACATATGTATGTATACTTTATTTGTATATCTATTGTCATACACATAGATATATTTTGGCAATTGTACATCTACTATCAGATTGATAAACTACATCAAACTAAATAAGATTAGATTTTAATCATAACAGCAGAAACAGAATATTTATAAAAAGAAATATATTTCACAGAAAATACTGTAATTTTATTTTTGCCAATTGACAGGTAATTGATTTTCATATAATTTACTGTGTTGAAAAAGAAAACATGACATGTTTGGTATCTTACATTGCATCAAACATCCAAGGAATCTATTACTGCTGTCAATTCTACTACTCAAACTCTGCTACATGGTGTGGTGTGGTGTGGTGTGATGTGGTTTGGTGTGGTTGGTTGGAACTGTAGAATTGTTTGAAATCTAGTGGGGACTTTACTTGAAACAATAGTAGCTATGCTTCTTATAATAGCAGTGCTTATTATTCCCATAGAAACTTTAGAGAATAGTATTCTCGGACCAACTGAAGATACCTCTGCTGCCACACTACAGCATAAGGTTCTTTCAATGCAAGGAGATTATCTGCTCTAAATCGCTGAATTTCTTCAAATAGTAGTGGATGATATTTGCAAAATTTCAGTGAATAACACTATTAGAAATATACAGGCAATCACTGGTGGAATACTAGATGCTTCTCTAGTAGGTAATGTACTACACATAGTAGTAGAAAATGTCAAATACTACCAACAAAGTCACATATTACAGAGCATAAAAGACTTCTAGGACCTCACTCAGCCACAATGTTTTATCAAATCTTTACCTCTGAGCATATATCAAATATATAAAGAACCACATACAACTTTCTGCTTTTAATTCACATTAACATTTTTTTTTCAAATGCATTCATACTGTATTCAATGTTTTTCTTATATTAGAAAATTGATGTGACCTCTCAAACTTCACCTCCCTCAACAAATATACTTACTTAGTTTAATACAAAGTTCAACACTGAGTTCTATTTCTACTGTTTGATTTGATTGTTGTTTCTTGATAGTAATATCAAGCTTTCTCAATTCATCACTTGGTGGTAGTGGTACTGGCATATCTGGACTCAGACCCTGTAATGAAATCAAACAGTTTCAAAATTCCACTCACATTTAACAAATGGAATTTGGGAATTGCAATTAATTCTTCATTAATGAAATATCCAAAAAAAAAAAAACAGCATCAAATACAACATCCAAAAAACACTTACATATTATTGCATTTATCAAATTGATTTTTCTTAAATCTTTTTATTGCTTTCTTTCAATGCTTTCTATTTCTTTAAATGAGCATCAATGTTTATGGGTTATTTAAAGCCAAACACATCCTCCTAGAAGAACAGCAGTGGCTTCATTTAAAAAATAGCTGGAAGGATATGAGAGTTGATACCTTTCGCAAGGATATTAGAATGAAAATGACTCTAAGAGGGCGTCTGCAATTCAAACTTGCTTACTAGGAATTTGCAGTCAAGCAATTTCACCATTATGCCATCAAGACTCTCCCAAATCTTTTCATAGCTCCTTCTCTTTCATAATAAAAACTTCTTTGTCTCTTCCTCATTTCTCAGAGCTATCTCTTTAGTTTAATGTCAAATTATAATGAAAGCACAAATAGTTCACTGGCATCTACATTTGCGGTCAATCACAAATTACAATTTCTCTTACAGATTCACATCATTAAATGGATGATGATGATAATAATCACTGACGTGAAGCTTTATTTCATGCTTGTAAACTTGTGAATCTCTTGTGTTCCTGATCTAATAACTATCAATGGTGATATTGCTGTTTCAACTTTTATGAAATTTTCTTTCCTATTTACCATGATAGAAATGGTAATTAAAAAACTAGCTTCAATGTTCCCTATTGTAGCCCTTTTTTTCCTGGCTAAAATTTCTTATTATATCTCTATTGATGTACATGTATGTATTAAAAACATGAAGCAATTCATATAATCATCATTGCTGATTAAAAAGAAACATTAGCAGATGACAGTTGTCATAATGATTTGCTCAAAACAGAAGTGAGAACAAGTTAGAAAAATGAAAATGATAACAATGAACATATCAATTACCACTTCAACTGAGTCTTTACAATGGAATTTCTAACAAAAACATTATTATGAGATTCATAAACACATACAATTCTTCTGCCTATTCGGATAGACAGTGGTGAAACGGCCAAGCTCTTTCTAAATTTTCTAAACATCACACATACTAGCAGACTAGATATAACAGTCTTCAATAAAGAAACACAACACATATACTGCTTATTTTCTCTTACTTTTTGCACAAGTCCTAAACAAAATGTGCATGATATTCATAGGTAAAAATACTAAGTTAATAATACCATCTAAATTGTGTAAATCAAAAGCTCATATTCCTGCCTTGAATAAACTTAATAACAAGGAAAATTCTTCAACTTTTTACTTCTAATACTAATGTATGCTTAAATGCAGGTATACTACTACAACAACAACAACAACAACAACAACAACAACAACAACAACACGTAAGGCCTATTTTGAGTATTTCAGTATTTAGATTTGAAAAGAAATTCAAATTTCTCTACTTCATACCGGTAACCAGACGTTTTACTCTTCTTATATTGTACTTCAGAAGATTAATTACACTACTCCAAATTTATCTTCTCACAAATATAACATTAAAAATTTCTTCACATAGTTATGTTTCATGTTCAGCTATTTTCTCATCACTCTTTATGAATATAAGTGGTAATAGAGAAAGATTTTCAGAGACTTTTCAATTTTGACTATTTAAAACAAGATTTATCTAATCATAAAGCATTGATTAAAAAACCTGTTTCAGATTTCAAAGAAAGCTGCAAACCATTTACTCTTCAGCAACTGTTAGCTGCAGATATTATCAAATTCTTTAGAACCATGAACAGTATTACTTCTACACTCAGCACTACTTGTCAACTTACATCAATGATAATTCCTCTGCGAGAAACTAGGCAGTTTTGTAGATCTCTCTCATATAACTACAACTGAAATACATAATAACAATACTGAAAATGTCTCCATTAATATTTTCATCCTGCTTATTTTCAATTGATTGAGTGTGGAAAATATTATTTCAAAAACACTTTCACAAAAAATAATTCAAAACCAATAATGTATCCTCTTGGAACAATAGCATTTTACTCACCGTGTAAACAACACTGTTTCCATTCACATAAGTAACAGTCAGATTATAACTAGCTGCATTCTTTATATTGAAAACAGTCACATTTACTGGAACTTTTTCATCAATGAAAGTCACACTTATGCTTAGAGTATCATCACTTGGTGAAAACTTGAAAGCTTTTCCACCAACAACTATGTCTCCGATGTCATTAACATTTGATGATGGAACAATAAGCACATTATTGGCGTCAAGGTTCTCCTTTGTAATTTCTTCTTCATGAATACAAATCACTGAAGAAAGAAAAAATTACATTATTAATAACTGTAATAATTACCTATATTTCCATTCAAACAAAACCTCTCAGATAGATAAACATATCTTACAAAAACTTTATACAGGCTCCTTCTTAAAGATCACTCAATACATGCACATATAATAAATGGCCAACTTTCAAGCTACATCTTAAGCATCAGTGAAAACTGATTATTGTACTAACTACTCCCATCAGCAAATCTGTATCGTCAAGCTGAAGAGCAATGTCAAATATTCATAACTTGGTAGCAAGAAAACACAAAATCAACTAACTATATCTTTTTTTCAGTAGCAATGTCAAAACAATCATTTTCAATAGAAACATTTTTAGATAACTAATCCTTTCATAAGATACTTACATCTATGTGACTATCATATGAGAAATTAAACTCATTTCATCTCTTCATAGACTCTACTTTCCTCTGATAAAATACAATTATTTCACTCAAAGTAGTTATCTAAAAATAAATCATGCACAACATTCTTACTCATATCTTAATAGCTCCCATTAAAATATAGCAAGACATAATTTCAAAAATCGATCCTGTTGATAGTACATTCTTTTTAGCAAATATAATATCTTAGCACAATATACTTCAGATAGACAGTCACCTGTTGTAGGCACTCCAGTTGTAAAAGTTGTAGGCACCTCAGTTGAAATTGTTGGAAAACTTGTCCCAATACTTGTACCTAGAAATAGAAGACATTTCCAAATTTATGTATGTCCTTATATTTATACATATATATTGGCAATTTCACATGGATTATTAAACTCACTGACATCAAAATGAAAAAAAAAAATGTTGATTTTTTTTTACGTATTTAAAAGTGAATACTGCAACTTAACATTTGGTGCTCAATATACAGAAAACAGATCAGGTAAAATTTCTATATTATTTCTTGCAAATAAAATATATGGGCAGTATATAATTGAAGTCAACATGCAGCTAGTTTTCCTGAAATTCTTGGAAAACCTCAGGCAATACAATTTGTTTGTTCATTCATTTGGGGTTTTATGGCATATCAACCTATTTCAAGTTATTCAGTTTAGTCAAACAATTCTAATTCAAACAATTCAGTTTAGTATAAGTATAGTTTTTATTTACACACAGTTAAATGTCAAAACAGTTCTATTTCACACAAATCAGTTTAGAGTAAGTACAGTTTCAATGTCATACACCGATTTAACTCTAAAAACAGTTTTATTTCAAATAATTCAGATTAGCATTAGTAATTAGTTTAAAGTCAAAACAGTTCTATATCAAGTAATTCATTTATTTTACATCTATTTAGCAAAAACAATATATTGGCATAATGTATTTAAATAGACAGTCACCGTTTGGAAAAGTCGTAGTGGAAGAAACTACTTGAAGTGGTGTAACTGTTGGAACACCAGTACCTAAAAAAAGAACACAAACTTTTATATATATGTATATGCATATTTGTATCCATATGTATATATGGGATGTTAACCATGTATTCTGAAACTGATTGACAACATTATGCAAATCAAAAGGAATTTCTATCACATATTACTATTGGAACTCTGCTATATGGTGTGGTGTGTTGTGGCATACTGTGGTTTTAACTGTAGATGAACTAGTTATCTTCCGTGAAAAGTGATTATTGTACTAACTACCCACACCAGCAAATCTGCATAAAGAAAATGAAGAGCAATACAAAATCTCCATAAATTATTAGCAGAGAACACAAAATCAAATCCTATATCTTTTTCATCAGCAATGTAAAATTATAGATGTTTATAATATACTTATATCTAATTAAAAAAATTTGAACAAATTCCAAGTTACAAGTGTTAATGTATATACATGATTATTTCTAAGCTAACAGTGATATTTCTTCTGAATCAATACATAAACACACCTATACACAAATACACACACGTACATATAAATTTCCATCATTCACTTCTAATTAATTATCTACAAATATATAACATTGCATTATGCTTAAACAATAGCTTTTCTCATAATTTGATTGCATGCATAAACCATTTTAAAAGACAAGTAAAATTACTACATTGCGCAATGCTAGTATTCTTCTACAAAAATTACTTTGAATTACTTTGTTTTCTTTGCTTGTCAATCTTCATGGCTTATTTAATTCAAAATGCATCATTGTACAAGAACAATACTTTTATTATTTAAGTTATAGCTTGGAAGAATGTGTGGGTTCATACAATTCCCAAGAGTAATAGACCAAAACTGAATGTAATAATGCAAATGGAGTTTAAACATGCTTACTATGATATCATCATCAAGCATGTTAGCCACTACACCACAGGGACTCTCCACTTCAACATTTAATAGAAACAAAGAATTTCAAAATAACTACCGATACACATGAGTAAATATCATCGCTAGAAAAGTTATAATATCTGCAACAGATAAAGTGAACACGCATACTTTTTAAAATCATATGTAATAAGTCTGATAAAAAAAACTTTTCCTGTAACGGATAATTTCTATTATATATTACAAATTAATATCACAATGATTTAGTCTTCACAAGGACTTCTCAGACTTTTAATAAGTCATTATTATAATTAATGTTGACCTGTTGTACTTGCTACAGTGGTTGGAATGGTTGTAGGAATGGTAGTTGGCATTGTTGTTGGTATTGATGTTACAAATGATGTATGTATTGAGGTTGGAACTATTTTAGGAATGGTAGTTGGTATTGTTGTTGGTATGGTGGTTGGAATACTAGTTGGTATGGTAGTTGGGACCGTTGCAGGTACATTGTTTGCAGGAAGACTTCTTCAAGTACTTGTACCAATCAATATAATATATATTAATTATCCATATATTTATATATATACATATATATATATGTATGTGTATATATATACATACATATATATATTTATATATATGTGTATGTGCATTTACATATCAACATATCATTGATATAGTCGATAACAAAACACAAAATCAAATGAAATCCTGATTACTTAAAAAAAAAAAAGGATATTGGTTTTCATATGACTTAGATATTAGCACAGTAAAGTAAAACTTATGAGAGGCTGGCTCAAACAAAAAAGGAAAGCATGAAGCATACATAATCATATGAAACAAGTAATATTTTCAGAACTTTTTAAGTGCTGCTCTTAGAACTAAATGACACATTGTAATTCAAACTGAAGAAAACAGAAAGATGCTGTGAACTGTACTTAAACAATAATGTTTATGCTTCTTGAAATAATACCACTGGTTTACAAAGAAATTGAGGCAAGCACAAAAATACCCGTTTTTACCTCATTTGAGAGTGCTGAATTCAAATTTGAAATCCATTTTTACTCATCACCACTAGTTTTTTAGATATACATAGTGTCCATATTGTGCATACACGGTACATAAAGGCGTATATGAATTCAGGGTTAATTCTAATATTGTGAGACTTATGGCTTAGTTTTTAGTTATTATGCACTAAATGTAAGTGATAGCATTACATTATATGTATATATATATATACATATATATCAAGACGGATTTTGACAGTTAAGGCAGCAGGTCTCAATCCACACTCTGGCAGTCATTGGAAGAGGTTGTTTATCATGTTACACATCTTTTGGGTTACTAAATATTAGTATTACATTTTCAAATGCACATTTAGTTTTACAATGGCTTCAAGCATGTAAAAATGTCGAGGATGCCTCAACAAGGCCAATTCTTACTGCTACATGTGTGGAGGCTTCACAACAGTTGCACAGCATTGAACCATCACTTCCCTCCTCAGAATCGCCTACTTTCACGATTTTGACTGTAAAATTAGTGATCAGGACAAGTCTTGGGCTCCACATATCTGTTGTAAACCCTGCAACAATGGACTAACTGCATGGTTTAATGGCAAGAAAGCGGCTTTTAACTTTGCAATCCCAATGATTTGGAGAGAGACGAGAAACTATGCAGATGATTGCTATTTTTGTTTAACTAATATAACTAGTTTCAATGCATCTTCTAGGAAAAAGATCAAGTATCCCAACCTTCGATCTGCTATGAGACCCATTCCCCATTCAGATGATCTTCCTGTACCCAGACTTCCAGTAAATAAGGATCGTCTTTCCTCATCAGATGAAGAAATGCCTTCAAGGGAAGATTCTGCCGAGTCAATATCTTTGGAAGATACTGAGTCTACATATTCAGGAACAAGTGGCAATGAGCCACACTGGATCACGCAAGAAGACCTGAATGATCTTGCTCGTGATTTGTATCTGTCAAAACAGTAGTCAGAGCTTTTGGCTTCTTGGCTTAAACAGTGGAACCTAGTCCAGGAAGATGTAAGGATCACCACTTTCAGGAATCGGAACAAATAAGGTCATTGGTCTTCTTATGGGTATGCAAGCGGGCTTCACAAAGTACTGTTGTTTTCTCTGTCTCTGGGATAGTCAAGCTGTATCCCAGCATTACAAGCAGAAAGACTGGGGGTCTAAAAGCACTTTTGTTCCAGGCAAACACAGCCTCAAAGAGAATCCTCTGATGGACATGAATAAGGTGCTTCTTCCTCCTCTTCACATCAAGCTTGCTTTGATGAAGAATTTCGTGAAGACGTTGCACAAAAATGGTGCTGCCTCCCAAACTTGTCTACTGTGTTCTCAGGTCTTAGTGCTGCTAAGCTCAAAGAGGGCATCTTTGTCGGACCTCAGATCTGAGAAATGCTGAAGGATACAGATTTTGAGGAGCTTCTTAACTTAAAAGAACTGAGAGCATGGGAAGCATTCAAATCAGTCTGTAGTGGTTTCCTTGGTAACACACGTGTACCAGATTACCAAGTCTGTATTGAGAAGTTGCTAAAGTCTTACAAGGATATGGTGTGCCGAATGTCACTCAAGATTCATTTTCTCCATTCCCACCTCAACTTCTTCCTGCCAAACCTTGGAGCAGTGAGAGATGAGCATGGAGAAAGATTCCACCAAGACATTACAAAGATGCAGAGCAACTATCAAGGCAAATGGAACCCTGGCAAGATGGGAGACTTCTGCTGGATGCTCTTGCGTGACATCCCAGAGGCAAAATACATCAGATCTTCTAAGAAATCACACTTTTGACTGTCTGTGGTACTATGAATTGTGTAATTGTGTCATCCAAGTATATTGATTCAATCAGTGTTCTTTATCTATCCTGTTTTATCTGTTATAAGCTGCTGCAACTCTTGAAATATGCAGATATATTCTCTGTTTATACTAAATGAAACTATTTAAAAGCCAAAAGACTAGAGGTAATAAAGCAAAACTATTTATAAATTTGAATTCAGCAGAAGCAAATTAACAAAAAACACCTATCCCCATTCTTGCCTCAGACCAAAGATTTATTCTTGTTAAACCACTGAAATCATTCTCATGGTAACACAAAAGAATACAATCATCCAACCAGTGGAATATAATCTTGCTGCCACACTCTGGATACTGTTCTTCCAATGCCTTTGGATTTTCTGCTTTAAATGGATAAATTACTGTGATAGTAGTTGATGATTTTGGAAGAGCTCAATATGGACATTGGAAATTCAATAGCCATAAACAATACAATAGTTGCTGTTACATTTTTCGGATATATATTAGGCAAAGTAGAAGAAAGTGTCATCCAAACAATAGCAAGAATGTTTTGTGTTACATTGCTTGAAAGAATTTTAGAAACTCTCCAAGCTACAAAGTCCAAATATATATTAACATGAGGGCATGTTAATATGAGGGCATAACATCTACACATAAAAAATATAAAATAACTCATATACAAGTTTCTACTTTCAGTTAACATCATTTCCTATTAATGTCAACTACATCAACAGTGTATTCAATATTCTTTATTATCTCCTTCAGCAAATATACTTACTTGGTTTAATACAAAGTTTAACACTGAGTTCGATTTCTACTGTTTTATTTGGTTGTTCTTTCATAATAGTAATTTCAAGCATTCTCACTTCATCTCTTTGATCTAGTGTTACAGGAACATTTGGACTCACACCCTGTAATGAAATCAAATTGTCAAAAGATAAAAATCACATTTGCCAAATGGAATTCATGTACATGAAATAAACATTCATTCATGCATTATTAAAACTAATAAAAACACAACATGAAATCCAAGAACTGATTGAAAACCTTTTTCACTGCAAGGACTAAGTTGATTCTTCTAATTAAATTCCTATGATGATATTCAGTTTTTATTTTTGTAAAATCTTTCTTCATATTGACTTCCTTCAACAGAGTATGAATCGCCATCGAAAAACTAGCTCAAATATTTGCTCTTACAGTTCTTCTTTTTAAGAGAAAATGGCTTTTTATGTCTTTATGTATGTGCATATACTTGTATGTATTAAAAATATAAAGCAATTAATAATATTGATGGAAATGAAATATTCACAAATGACATGTGTGAACAGATGTGTGAAACTAATAAAAAACAAAATCTGGAAACCATTCATTCACATTTACCATTGTTTCTAGTTTTGAAATCAATGCTTATGTGAAAAACATTTAGGATCTGCCATCTAAAAGATTAATCTTAATTCAATAACAATACAATAACAAAGATCTATATTTAATAGAAACAGTATGCATGAATTAAAATTTAATATAATTTAGGTTTAATTTTAAAATTCAGTAGATGTGGATTGACATCTTTTCATATCTGCCAAATTAACTTACATGCTTATTTTATATGACAAGCACAGAAAATAATTTCTCATCATTCAATCATCATCATCATCATGTCGCGTCGCCTGCGCGGATATCCCTGACCGTCTCTCGCCATTTCTCCCTATCATTCATCGCCTCCGGCAGGTCTTCAGGATTACAACCCGTGTCCTCACATAGCTGCTGTATGTAAGTTCGTGCTGGTCGTCCCACTCTTGCACATCCATGAGTGGGGGTCCACAGGAGTACATCGCTTATGAGCTCGTCCTTGCTTCTCCAGCAGTGTCCTGCGTGTCTGGTTCGTCGAACTTGTATAGTTTTTGTGATGGGGGGCAAGTGTCCGTATAGTTGGAGTCTCGTGGGGTGTTGTCGCCAGGACTTAAGTCATCATTCAATACCTGATGCAAATTATGATGCTGC
Organism: Sepioteuthis lessoniana; assembly: GCA_963585895.1. Classification (NCBI taxonomy): domain Eukaryota; kingdom Metazoa; phylum Mollusca; class Cephalopoda; order Myopsida; family Loliginidae; genus Sepioteuthis; species Sepioteuthis lessoniana. The sequence goes on along the minus strand of OY757919.1, from coordinate 36,151,393 downwards.
TTGATAATTGCTAAATAAGGAATTTTATAAACTATTGTATAGATGAAAATGTCTCTGAAATTTCTCAAAATTACACGATACTTGAGTGAGACCACCAATGCTTTCGTACAAATAAATGAGAGCATCTACAAAGCCAGTCCAAAAATTATAATTGTTTACTTGAAACATATATTAAAATAGTTAGAAGAATAAAAATAATGACACTATACATATCCCTTCCAGTTCTACTGATTGTTGACAATGATAAATTAATAAAAACATCATGTCATTGATGAATAGAATAAATGTTCTACTTTAGAAAGTTTCACATTTCATATAGAAACCAGTGAAACTCCAAAGTTCATGTTGAATTTCCTAAACACCAAAACTATTCAATGTCCTATTGTAATAGTTATAATAACAGTATTGAATAAAGAAAGCCAACAAGCATAGTGCTTAGTTTCTCTGAGTCATGCACATGTCCAAAACATAGTGCTGATGTAAAAAAAAGTAATCTAATACATCTTTATTTATGTCCGTTTCAGTAGAAAACAATTTTAATATAATTTCCGATATTAGTTACCAAAAGATCAACCTAAGTGTAAAGAATTTAATCATAAACATGCAAGAGATTTCAATAACAACAACAAAACAGTTAATCTTCTAGAACGCTTAATAGACAAAGATTTTCAGAGAAATTACAATATTGATCATTGAACACAATCTTAATCTGATCATATAGCAGTTGATTAAAAACCTGTGGCAGATTTTAATGACAGCAGCCAGGTATATATTCTTCATCAACTGTTAGCTTGATATTATATCAAATTCTTTTAAACCTCTTGGCCCAGCGGTTAGAGTGTTCGCCAATGGCCCGGGAGACCTGGGTTCAATCCCAGGTCGAGTCATACCAAAGACTTTAAAAATGGAACTTGATACCTCCTTGCTTAACACTCAGCATTATAAGGTACGGTTCAAGGGTAAAGTGGAGCAATCCTGGGAATGGAGTAGCGTCCTCCCCTACACCTTGGTGTAGTAGCTATCGAAAAGGGAGCCTTCGGGTCACCCTCGACTATGGTCGCTAACTTTACTTTACTTACTTGCTACTATTTACCAATATACATCAATGTTATTTCCTTTGGGAGACACTAGATATTTTTAAAATAACTACAACTGAAATACATAATAACATTATACTGAAAATGTCTGTCTCCATTCTCTACTACATTCCATGATTCTTATTATTTAGCAACAATCTCATCATTTAATTGCAACTTGGCTCACTAGTACTTTTACAGATTTTCTTTTATCTCATGCAACTCAAATTGCCTTAGCAGACAAAGACAAAGGAAAAATGTTCAATTCTTACAAGAGAAATTTCTACTGACAATACAAAGAATAATTACCTATAGATTATTATATTCAGGCTGCTTATTTTCAATTCATACGGTATAGAAAAAGACAAAAACCCGTAAGTTTTTAGCAGTAATATCTTACAAGAATAGAATTTCACTTACCGTGTAGTCAACTCTATCTCCATTCATATAAAAAACAGTCAGATTATAATCCACTACATTATTTGTATTCAATAGCTGCACCTGAAGTGGAATTTTTGGATCAGAGAAAGTCACTGTTATGTTTGGTGCTTCATCCCTTTGTGAAAACTGGAAAGGATTGCCGCCAACAATTATGTTCCGAATCCCGTCAAGATTTGTGGACGAGTCAATAACCACGTTCCCATTATCAAGGTTCTCCTCTGTAATTTCTTCTTCATGAATACATATCACTGAAAACATGAAAGAAAATAGCAAACAATAATTATATTACATGAAAAAGAAAAGGTCTTCTGATACAGTTTATATATTTCTATAGCAGTGATGCCCTCTTTCATCACATTTCAAATTTTTACCTAATTTGCCAAGTGAAAATACATTTTGCCACAACCATGGTATTAACTTTGAAACATAATCTACAATTGTTTTGATATATCTTACATATAAATAATAAAAGCTTTTTTCAAAGATTACTCAATACATGTACATATAATAATAAATGGCCAATTTTGAAGCTACATGGTCATCATCAGTGATAAGTGTTTACCATACTATCTACTTACAACAGATAACGTGATAACATGACTAACTCTGAAACATAATCTACAATTGCTTCAATATATCTTACAAATAAATGTCTTCTTCCTTAACAATTACTCAGTACATGCATATATAATAAATGGTCAATTTTAAAGCTGCATAGTCATCATCACTGAAAAGTGATTATCATACTCTCTTCTTCCACCAGCAAATCTGCATAATGAACATGAAGAGCAATGCAACATATTCATTAAATTTCTTAACAAAGAACACAAAATCAACTCACTATGTCTTTTTCATCAGCAATGTAAAAACTAAACTACTTTCATGAGATCCTTACATTTAATTAGAAATTCAATCAATTTCTTTTCCATTCTATTTAATCTAAGTTAAGAGTTTATACATGTATATAGGAAAACTATGATTACATATAAACTGGGATATTTTTCCTGGATAAATACATAAACACACCTATTGACAAATACACTCACATACATGCATAGAAATATAAAATTCCATCATTCATTTCTAACTAATTATCTACAAATATATAACGCTGCCTTACTCTTGAACAACAGATTACCTCATATTCTAATTGCCTTCTTAAACCGTTTTGATAGTCAAGTAAAATTACTACATTGCCAAATGCTCCTATTCATCTACAAAAATTATTTTGAATTACTTTTTTTTTCTTGGATTAAAAGTATATCAACTTTCATGGCTTTTTACATGCCAAATGCATCATTGTAAAAGAACAATAAATGTATTATTTGAGCCATAGTGTAATAGCCCAAAAATGAATGTATTAGCAGAAATAGAATTCAAACATGTTTACTATGATATCAAAGTCCACTATGTGAGCAACTATTAAAATTCTTATGTCAAAGTTAATTTCTACTACATATTATGAATAAGTATCACTAGTCTTCATATTATGCTTTTACTAAGACATTATTATAATTAATATTGACCTGTTGTGCTTGCGACAGTTGTTGTAATTGTAGTTGGTATTGTTGTTGGAACTGTAGTAGGAATTGTAGTTGGTATTGTTGTTGGTATAGTAGTGGGAACTGTTGTTGGTATTGTTGTTGGAACTGTTGTAGGAATGGTAGTTGGAATAGTTGTTGGTATAGTAGTCGGAACTGTTGTTGGTATCGTAGTTGGAATTGTAGTAGGAATGGTAGTTGGAACTGTTGTTGGTATAGTAGTTGGAACTGTTGTTGGTATTGTCGTTGGAACTGTTGTTGGAATCGTAGTTGGTATTGTGGTTGGTATAGTAGTTGGTATTGTGGTTGGAATGGTTGTCGGTATTGTTGTTGGTCTAGTGGTTAGAACTGTAGTAGGAGCAGTGCTTGGAAAACTTCGAGGACTTGTACCTAACAATAAAATACGTATTTTTAAGCATACATTTATTTATATACATATACAAATATATATATATATATATATATATATACACACATATATGATTCTATACATGTGTGTGTGTGTGTATTTACACATGCAGATATCACTGAATTATCTCATAAGAAAACACAAAACCATATTACATGTTCATTAATAAAAAAGAAAATCAAAAGGGAATTGGTCTTCATACAATTCAGATATTTGCACCGTAAACATCAATTCATATGACAGATTGACCTTAATAAACTAGGAAAAATAAAGTATATATAATTATATGAAACAGGTAATATTTTCAAAATATGGAATATAATCAGTGGAATATAAACTTGCTACTACACTTTAGATACTGTTCTTCCAATGTCATTGCATTATCTGCTTTAAATGCATAAATTACTGTGATAGTAGTTGATGATTTTGGAAGAGCTCAACTCAATATGGACATTGGAAATTCAATAGCCATAATCAATACGATAGTTGCCGTTACACTTTTCAGATACATATTAAGCAAAGTAGAAGAAAATGTCATCCAAACAATAGAAAGAATGTTTCGTGTTACACTGCTTGAAAAATTCTAGAAACTCTCCAAGCTAAGAAGTCCAATAATATCTTAACATGCAGGCATGGGCATATGATTTTACACATCAACAATATAAAATAACTCATATACAAGTGTAACATACCCATATATGAATATGGGAAATATACATAGAATGTTCATAACACACATATAGTTAACATAGAAATCCCGAAGTACAAAAAACTTTATGACTTCTTAGTTTAGGTAGGAAACTTTTTTATTACCTTAGAGTTAACAGGTTTTTTTACATAAGGAGAGATGCACAATCTTTCTATGCTGACTTGTAAATCTGCCTCCCACCTCGTGCGGCACCCGTAGTGCACAAGTTCGTTTGGCTTCGCCCAGGACTCAATCTCAACTAACTGACTTTTCTCAAATCTCAGACAACGCTTCCTGTATGTGACATCACTCACAACCCTGGTCACATCCTCTATCTGGGATTTTTATTGTGACATCCCTGAATGACACGTCTGCCCCATGCGCGTGTGAACACCTGCACCCATGTTTGCACCAAACTAACCCATGCACTAAGTGAAAGGTTGTCAGCCTAACTAAAACGAAAGGCAAGATGTATAAAATGAAATCCTTTGGGCATTATATTACACAAGTTTCTACTTTGAATTACCATCACTTCCTATTAATGTCAACTACATCAACAGTTTATTCAATAGTCTTCATTATCTCTGACAATTAATGTGAACACCTCCTTCAAAAAATATACTTACTTGGTTTAATACAAAGTTCAACACTGAGTTCTATTTCTACTGTTTTATTTGGTTGTTCTTTCGTAATAGTAATTTCAAGCATTCTCACTTCATCTCTTTGATCTAGTGTTACAGGAACATTTGGACTCACACCCTGTAATGAAATCAAATTGTCAAAAGATATAAATCACTTTTACCAAATGAAATTCAGGTACATGGAATAAACATTCATTCATACATTATTAAAACTAATAAAAACACAACATGAAATCCAAGAACTGATTGAAAACTTTTTATTACTGCAAGAATTAAGTTGATTCTTTTAATTACATTCCTTTGGTGGTATTCATGTTTTAATTTTAGTAAAATCTGTCTTCATATTGACTTCATTCTTCAGAGTAAAATTTGCCATTGAAAAACTAGCTAAAGTATTTGCTCTTACAGTGCGTCTTTTCAAGAGAAAATGGCTTTTTATGTCTTTATGTATGTGCATATACTTGTATGTATTAAAAATATAAAGCAATTAGTAATATTGATGAAAACGAAATATTCACAAATGACAAGTGTCAGCAGATGTGTAAGACTAATAAAAAACCAAATCTAAAGAACATTCATTCACATTTGCCATAGTTTCTAGTTTAAAAATCAATGCTAATGCTAATGTGAAAATCATTTAGCATCTGCCATTTGAAAGATTAATCTTAATTCAATAACAATCTATTTACAAAAATCTATATTTAATACAAACAGTACACATGAATTGACATTTAACATAATTTTAGTTAAATTTTAAAATTCAGTAGATGTGGATTGACATCTTTTCATATCTGCCAAATCATCTTACTAAGTTATTTCACATGACATGCACCCAAAATAATTTCTCATCATTCTATATCTGAAGAAAATTATGATGGTGCACATTTCAATGAAAGCAGCCAGCCATTTATTCTTCATCAACTCTTAGCTCTACACTTGCTAAAACTTAACAATTTAAATCAATGTTATTTTCTTTGGGAGACACTAGATATTTTTAAAATAACTACAACTGAAATACATAATAACATTATACTGAAAATGTCTGTCTCCATTCTCTACTACATTCCATGATTCTTATTATTTAGCAACAATCTCATCATTTAATTGCAACTTGGCTCACTAGTACCTTTACAGATTTTCTTTTATCTCATGCAACTCAAATTGCCTTAGCAGACAAAGACAAAGGAAAAATGTTCAATTCTTACCAGGGAAATTTCTACTGACAATACAAAGAATAATTACCTATAGATTATTATATTCAGGCTGCTTATTTTCAATTCATACGGTATAGAAAAAGACAAAAACCCGTAAGTTTTTAGCAGTAATATCTTACAAGAATAGAATTTCACTTACCGTGTAGTCAACTCTATCTCCATTCATATAAAAAACAGTCAGATTATAATCCACTACATTATTTGTATTCAATAGCTGCACCTGAAGTGGAATTTTTGGATCAGAGAAAGTCACTGTTATGTTTGGTGCTTCATCCCTTTGTGAAAACTGGAAAGGATTGCCGCCAACAATTATGTTCCGAATCCCGTCAAGATTTGTGGACGAGTCAATAACCACGTTCCCATTATCAAGGTTCTCCTCTGTAATTTCTTCTTCATGAATACATATCACTGAAAACATGAAAGAAAATAGCAAACAATAATTATATTACATGAAAAAGAAAAGGTCTTCTGATACAGTTTATATATTTCTATAGCAGTGATGCCCTCTTTCATCACATTTCAAATTTTTACCTAATTTGCCAAGTGAAAATACATTTTGCCACAACCATGGTATTAACTTTGAAACATAATCTACAATTGTTTTGATATATCTTACATATAAATAATAAAAGCTTTTTTCAAAGATTACTCAATACATGTACATATAATAATAAATGGCCAATTTTGAAGCTACATGGTCATCATCAGTGATAAGTGTTTACCATACTATCTACTTACAACAGATAACGTGATAACATGACTAACTCTGAAACATAATCTACAATTGCTTCAATATATCTTACAAATAAATGTCTTCTTCCTTAACAATTACTCAGTACATGCATATATAATAAATGGTCAATTTTAAAGCTGCATAGTCATCATCACTGAAAAGTGATTATCATACTCTCTTCTTCCACCAGCAAATCTGCATAATGAACATGAAGAGCAATGCAACATATTCATTAAATTTCTTAACAAAGAACACAAAATCAACTCACTATGTCTTTTTCATCAGCAATGTAAAAACTAAACTACTTTCATGAGATCCTTACATTTAATTAGAAATTCAATCAATTTCTTTTCCATTCTATTTAATCTAAGTTAAGAGTTTATACATGTATATAGGAAAACTATGATTACATATAAACTGGGATATTTTTCCTGGATAAATACATAAACACACCTATTGACAAATACACTCACATACATGCATAGAAATATAAAATTCCATCATTCATTTCTAACTAATTATCTACAAATATATAACGCTGCCTTACTCTTGAACAACAGATTACCTCATATTCTAATTGCCTTCATAAACCGTTTTGAGAGTCAAGTAAAATTACTACATTGCCAAATGCTCCTATTCATCTACAAAAATTATTTTGAATTACTTTTTTTTTCTTGGATTAAAAGTATATCAACTTTCATGGCTTTTTACATGCCAAATGCATCATTGTACAAGAACAATAAATGTATTATTTGAGCCATAGTGTAATAGCCCAAAAATGAATGTATTAGCAGAAATAGAATTCAAACATGTTTACTATGATATCAAAGTCCACTATGTGAAAACTATTAAAATTCTTATGTCAAAGTTAATTTCTACTACATATTATGAATAAGTATCACTAGTCTTCATATTATGCTTTTACTAAGACATTATTATAAATACATAAACACACCTATTGACAAATACACACACATACATGCATAGAAATATAAAATTCCATCATTCATTTCTAACTTAATATCTACAAATATATAACGTTCCATTCCTCTTGAACAACAGATTATCTCATATTCTAATTTCGTGCATAAACACTTTTGAGAGTCAAGTAAAATTACTACACTGCCAAATGCTCCTATTAATCTACAAAAATTACTTTGAATTACTTTTTTTTTCTCGGCTTAAAAGTATATCAACTTTCATGGCTTTTTACACACCAAATTCATCATTGTACAAGAACAATAAATGTATTATTTGAGCCATAGCGTAATAGCCCACAAATGAATGTAATAGTGCAAATAGACTTTAAATATGTTTACTATGATATCAAAGTCCACTATGTGAGCAACTATTAAAATTCGCCTGTCAAATATAATTTCTATTACATATTATGAATAAGTATCACTAGTCTTCACATTACGCTTTTACTAAGACATTATTATAATTAATATTGACCTGTTGTGCTTGGGACGGTTGTTGTAATTGTGGTTGGTATTGTTGTTGGAACTGTAGTCGGTATTGTAGTTGGAATAGTTGTTGGTATAGTAGTGGGAACTGTTGTTGGTATTGTTGTTGGAACTGTTGTAGGAATGGTAGTTGGTATTGTTGTTGGTATAGTAGTGGGAACTGTTGTTGGTATCGTTGTTGTAACTGTGGTAGGAATTGTAGTTGGTATTGTTGTTGGTATAGTAGTGGGAACGGTTGTTGGTATCGTTGTTGGAACAGTTGTAGGAATTGTAGTTGGAATAGTTGTTGGTATAGTAGTTGGAACTGTTGTTGGTATCGTAGTTGGAATGGTAGTTGGTATTGTTGTTGGTATGGTAGTTGGTATTGTTGTTGGTATAGTAGTTGGAACTGTTGTTGGTATCGTTGTTGGAAGTGTTGTTGGAATTGTTGTAGGAATTGTAGTTGGTATTGTGGTTGGTATAGTAGTTGGCATAGTGGTTGGAACTGTTGTTGGAATGGTTGTTGGTATTGTTGTTGGTCTAGTGGTTGGAACTGTAGTAGGAGCAGTGCTTGGAAGGCTTCGAGGACTTGTACCTAACAATAAAATTTGTATTTTTATGCATACATTTATTTATATACAAATATATATATATATATATATATATATAATTCTATATATGTGTGTCTGTGTATTTACACATGCCGATATCACTTAAATATCTCACAAGAAAACCAAAACCATATTACACGTTCAATAATAAAAAAGAAAATCTAAAGGGAATTGGTCTTTGTACAATTCATATATTTGCACCATAAACATCAATTCATACGACAGACTGGCCTTAACAAACTGGAAAAATGAAGTATACATAATTATATGAAACAGGTAATATTTTCAGAAAGTTTTACGTGCAGCTCTTAGACCTATACTACGCATTGTAATTTAAACTTTAGAAATCGGACATATACTGCAGACTGTACTTATAACAATGTTTATGCTTCTTGAAATGATAGTTGTTCTCATGATAACACAAAAGAATACAATCATCCAACCAGTGGAATATAATCTTGCTGCCACACTCTGGATACTGTTCTTCCAATGCCTTTGGATTTTCTGCTTTAAATGGATAAATTACTGTGATAGTAGTTGATGATTTTGGAAGAGCTCAATATGGACATTGGAAATTCAATAGCCATAAACAATACAATAGTTGCTGTTACATTTTTCGGATATATATTAAGCAAAGTAGAAGAAAGTGTCACCCAAACAATAGCAAGAATGTTTTGTGTTACATTGCTTGAAAGAATTTTAGAAACTCTCCAAGCTACAAAGTCCAAATATATATTAACATGAGGGCATGGGCATAACATCTACACATAAAAAATATAAAATAACTCATATACAAGTTTCTACTTTCAGTTATCATCATTTCCTATTAATGTCAACTACATCAACAGTGTATTCAATATTCTTTATTATCTCCTTCAGCAAATATACTTACTTGGTTTAATACAAAGTTTAACACTGAGTTCGATTTCTACTGTTTTATTTGGTTGTTCTTTCATAATAGTAATTTCAAGCATTCTCACTTCATCTCTTTGATCTAGTGTTACAGGAACATTTGGACTCACACCCTGTAATGAAATCAAATTGTCAAAAGATAAAAATCACATTTGCCAAATGGAATTCATGTACATGAAATAAACATTCATTCATGCATTATTAAAACTAATAAAAACACAACATGAAATCCAAGAACTGATTGAAAACCTTTTTCACTGCAAGGACTAAGTTGATTCTTCTAATTAAATTCCTATGATGATATTCAGTTTTTATTTTTGTAAAATCTTTCTTCATATTGACTTCCTTCAACAGAGTATGAATCGCCATCGAAAAACTAGCTCAAATATTTGCTCTTACAGTTCTTCTTTTTAAGAGAAAATGGCTTTTTATGTCTTTATGTATGTGCATATACTTGTATGTATTAAAAATATAAAGCAATTAATAATATTGATGGAAATGAAATATTCACAAATGACATGTGTGAACAGATGTGTGAAACTAATAAAAAACAAAATCTGGAAACCATTCATTCACATTTACCATTGTTTCTAGTTTTGAAATCAATGCTTATGTGAAAAACATTTAGGATCTGCCATTTAAAAGATTAATCTTAATTCAATAACAATACAATAACAAAGATCTATATTTAATAGAAACAGTATGCATGAATTAAAATTTAATATAATTTAGGTTTAATTTTAAAATTCAGTAGATGTGGATTGACATCTTTTCATATCTGCCAAATTAACTTACATGCTTATTTTATATGACAAGCACAGAAAATAATTTCTCATCATTCAATACCTGATGCAAATTATGATGCTGCTTGATAATTGCTAAATAAGGAATTTTATAAACTATTGTATAGATGAAAATGTCTCTGAAATTTCTCAAAATTACACGATACTTGAGTGAGACCACCAATGCTTTCGTACAAATAAATGAGAGCATCTACAAAGCCAGTCCAAAAATTATAATTGTTTACTTGAAACATATATTAAAATAGTTAGAAGAATAAAAATAATGACACTATACATATCCCTTCCAGTTCTACTGATTGTTGACAATGATAAATTAATAAAAACATCATGTCATTGATGAATAGAATAAATGTTCTACTTTAGAAAGTTTCACATTTCATATAGAAACCAGTGAAACTCCAAAGTTCATGTTGAATTTCCTAAACACCAAAACTATTCAATGTCCTATTGTAATAGTTATAATAACAGTATTGAATAAAGAAAGCCAACAAGCATAGTGCTTAGTTTCTCTGAGTCATGCACATGTCCAAAACATAGTGCTGATGTAAAAAAAAGTAATCTAATACATCTTTATTTATGTCCGTTTCAGTAGAAAACAATTTTAATATAATTTCCGATATTAGTTACCAAAAGATCAACCTAAGTGTAAAGAATTTAATTATAAACATGCAAGAGATTTCAATAACAACAACAAAACAGTTAATCTTCTAGAACGCTTAATAGACAAAGATTTTCAGAGAAATTACAATATTGATCATTGAACACAATCTTAATCTGATCATATAGCAGTTGATTAAAAACCTGTGGCAGATTTTAATGACAGCAGCCAGGTATATATTCTTCATCAACTGTTAGCTTGATATTATATCAAATTCTTTTAAACCTCTAAAATTATTAGCTCTGTACTTGCTACTACTTACCAATATACATCAATGCTATTTCCTTTGGGAGACACTAGATATTTTTAAAATAACTACAACTGAAATACATAATAACATTATACTGAAAATGTCTGTCTCCATTCTCTACTACATTCCATGATTCTTATTATTTAGCAACAATCTCATCATTTAATTGCAACTTGGCTCACTAGTACTTTTACAGATTTTCTTTTATCTCATGCAACTCAAATTGCCTTAGCAGACAAAGACAAAGGAAAAATGTTCAATTCTTACAAGAGAAATTTCTACTGACAATACAAAGAATAATTACCTATAGATTATCATATTCAGGCTGCTTATTTTCAATTCATACGGTATAGAAAAAGACAAAAACCCGTAAGTTTTTAGCAGTAATATCTTACAAGAATAGAATTTCACTTACCGTGTAGTCAACTCTATCTCCATTCATATAAAAAACAGTCAGATTATAATCCACTACATTATTTGTATTCAATAGCTGCACCTGAAGTGGAATTTTTGGATCAGAGAAAGTCACTGTTATGTTTGGTGCTTCATCCCTTTGTGAAAACTGGAAAGGATTGCCGCCAACAATTATGTTCCGAATCCCGTCAAGATTTGTGGACGAGTCAATAACCACGTTCCCATTATCAAGGTTCTCCTCTGTAATTTCTTCTTCATGAATACATATCACTGAAAACATGAAAGAAAATAGCAAATAATAATTATATTACATGAAAAAGAAAAGGTCTTCTGATACAGTTTATATATTTCTATAGCAGTGATGCCCTCTTTCATCACATTTCAAATTTTTACCTAATTTGCCAAGTGAAAATACATTTTGCCACAACCATGGTATTAACTTTGAAACATAATCTACAATTGTTTTGATATATCTTATATATAAATAATAAAAGCTTTTTTCAAAGATTACTCAATACATGTACATATAATAATAAATGGCCAATTTTGAAGCTACATGGTCATCATCAGTGATAAGTGTTTACCATACTATCTACTTACAACAGATAACGTGATAACATGACTAACTCTGAAACATAATCTACAATTGCTTCAATATATCTTACAAATAAATGTCTTCTTCCTTAACAATTACTCAGTACATGCATATATAATAAATGGTCAATTTTAAAGCTGCATAGTCATCATCACTGAAAAGTGATTATCATACTCTCTTCTTCCACCAGCAAATCTGCATAATGAACATGAAGAGCAATGCAACATATTCATTAAATTTCTTAACAAAGAACACAAAATCAACTCACTATGTCTTTTTCATCAGCAATGTAAAAACTAAACTACTTTCATGAGATCCTTACATTTAATTAGAAATTCAATCAATTTCTTTTCCATTCTATCTAATCTAAGTTAAGAGTTTATACATGTATATAGTAAAACTATGATTACATATAAACTGGGATATTTCTCCTGGATAAATACATAAAAATTCCTATTGACAAATACACACACATACATGCATAGAAATATAAAATTCCATCATTCATTTCTAACTTAATATCTACAAATATATAACGTTCCATTCCTCTTGAACAACAGATTATCTCATATTCTAATTTCGTGCATAAACACTTTTGAGAGTCAAGTAAAATTACTACACTGCCAAATGCTCCTATTAATCTACAAAAATTACTTTGAATTACTTTTTTTTTCTCGGCTTAAAAGTATATCAACTTTCATGGCTTTTTACACACCAAATTCATCATTGTACAAGAACAATAAATGTATTATTTGAGCCATAGCGTAATAGCCCACAAATGAATGTAATAGTGCAAATAGACTTTAAACATGTTTACTATGATATCAAAGTCCACTATGTGAGCAACTATTAAAATTCGCCTGTCAAATATAATTTCTATTACATATTATGAATAAGTATCACTAGTCTTCATATTATGTTTTTACTAAGACATTATTATAATTAATATTGACCTGTTGTGCTTGCGACGGTTGTTGTAATTGTAGTTGGTATTGTTGTTGGAACTGTAGTAGGAATTGTAGTTGGTATTGTTGTTGGTATAGTAGTGGGAACTGTTGTTGGTATCGTTGTTGGAACTGTTGTAGGAATGGTAGTTGGAATAGTTGTTGGTATAGTAGTCGGAACTGTTGTTGGTATCGTAGTTGGAATTGTAGTAGGAATGGTAGTTGGAACTGTTGTTGGTATAGTAGTTGGAACTGTTGTTGGTATTGTCGTTGGAACTGTTGTTGGAATCGTAGTTGGTATTGTGGTTGGTATAGTAGTTGGTATTGTGGTTGGAATGGTTGTCGGTATTGTTGTTGGTCTAGTGGTTAGAACTGTAGTAGGAGCAGTGCTTGGAAAACTTCGAGGACTTGTACCTAACAATAAAATACGTATTTTTAAGCATACATTTATTTATATACATATACAAATATATATATATATATATATATATATATACACATATATGATTCTATACATGTGTGTGTGTGTGTATTTACACATGCAGATATCACTGAATTATCTCATAAGAAAACACAAAACCATATTACATGTTCATTAATAAAAAAGAAAATCAAAAGGGAATTGGTCTTCATACAATTCAGATATTTGCACCATAAACATCAATTCATATGACAGATTGACCTTAATAAACTAGGAAAAATAAAGTATATATAATTATATGAAACAGGTAATATTTTCAAAATATGGAATATAATCAGTGGAATATAAACTTGCTACTACACTTTAGATACTGTTCTTCCAATGTCATTGCATTATCTGCTTTAAATGCATAAATTACTGTGATAGTAGTTGATGATTTTGGAAGAGCTCAACTCAATATGGACATTGGAAATTCAATAGCCATAATCAATACGATAGTTGCCGTTACACTTTTCAGATACATATTAAGCAAAGTAGAAGAAAATGTCATCCAAACAATAGAAAGAATGTTTCGTGTTACACTGCTTGAAAAATTCTAGAAACTCTCCAAGCTAAGAAGTCCAATAATATCTTAACATGCAGGCATGGGCATATGATTTTACACATCAACAATATAAAATAACTCATATACAAGTGTAACATACCCATATATGAATATGGGAAATATACATAGAATGTTCATAACACACATATAGTTAACATAGAAATCCCGAAGTACAAAAAACTTTATGACTTCTTAGTTCAGGTAGGAAACTTTTTTATTACCTTAGAGTTAACAGGTTTTTTTACATAAGGAGAGATGCACAATCTTTCTATGCTGACTTGTAAATCTGCCTCCCACCTCGTGCGGCACCCGTAGTGCACAAGTTCGTTTGGCTTCGCCCAGGACTCAATCTCAACTAACTGACTTTTCTCAAATCTCAGACAACGCTTCCTGTATGTGACATCACTCACAACCCTGGTCACATCCTCTATCTGGGATTTTTATTGTGACATCCCTGAATGACACGTCTGCCCCGTGCGCGTGTGAACACCTGCACCCATGTTTGCACCAAACTAACCCATGCACTAAGTGAAAGGTTCTCAGCCTAACTAAAACGAAAGGCAAGATGTATAAAATGAAATCCTTTGGGCATTATATTACACAAGTTTCTACTTTGAATTACCATCACTTCCTATTAATGTCAACTACATCAACAGTTTATTCAATAGTCTTCATTATCTCTGACAATTAATGTGAACACCTCCTTCAAAAAATATACTTACTTGGTTTAATACAAAGTTCAACACTGAGTTCTATTTCTACTGTTTTATTTGGTTGTTCTTTCGTAATAGTAATTTCAAGCATTCTCACTTCATCTCTTTGATCTAGTGTTACAGGAACATTTGGACTCACACCCTGTAATGAAATCAAATTGTCAAAAGATATAAATCACTTTTACCAAATGAAATTCAGGTACATGGAATAAACATTCATTCATACATTATTAAAACTAATAAAAACACAACATGAAATCCAAGAACTGATTGAAAACTTTTTATTACTGCAAGAATTAAGTTGATTCTTTTAATTACATTCCTTTGGTGGTATTCATGTTTTAATTTTAGTAAAATCTTTCTTCATATTGACTTCATTCTTCAGAGTAAAATTTGCCATTGAAAAACTAGCTAAAGTATTTGCTCTTACAGTGCGTCTTTTCAAGAGAAAATGGCTTTTTATGTCTTTATGTATGTGCATATACTTGTATGTATTAAAAATATAAAGCAATTAGTAATATTGATGAAAACGAAATATTCACAAATGACAAGTGTCAGCAGATGTGTAAGACTAATAAAAAACCAAATCTAAAGAACATTCATTCACATTTGCCATAGTTTCTAGTTTTAAAATCAATGCTAATGCTAATGTGAAAATCGTTTAGCATCTGCCATTTGAAAGATTAATCTTAATTCAATAACAATCTATTTACAAAAATCTATATTTAATACAAACAGTACACATGAATTGACATTTAACATAATTTTAGTTAAATTTTAAAATTCAGTAGATGTGGATTGACATCTTTTCATATCTGCCAAATCATCTTACTAAGTTATTTCACATGACATGCACACAAAATAATTTCTCATCATTCTATATCTGAAGAAAATTATGATGGTGCACATTTCAATGAAAGCAGCCAGCCATTTATTCTTCATCAACTCTTAGCTCTGTACTTGCTAAAACTTAACAATTTAAATCAATGTTATTTCCTTTGGGAGACACTAGATATTTTTAAAATAACTACAACTGAAATACATAATAACATTATACTGAAAATGTCTGTCTCCATTCTCTACTACACTCCATGATTCTTATTATTTAGCAACAATCTCATCATTTAATTGCAACTTGGCTCACTAGTACCTTTACAGATTGACTTAGCAGACAAAGACAAAGGAAAAATGTTCAATTCTTACCAGGGAAATTTCTACTGACAATACAAAGAATAATTACCTATAGATTATTATATTCAGGCTGCTTATTTTCAATTCATACGGTGTAGAAAAAGACAAAAACCCGTAAGTTTTTAGCAGTAATATCCTACAAGAATAGAATTTCACTTACCGTGTAGTCAACTCTATCTCCATTCATATAAAAAACAGTCAGATTATAATCCACTACATTATTTGTATTCAATAACTGCACTTGAAGTGGAATTTTTGGATCAGAGAAAGTCACTGTTATGTTTGGTGCTTCATCCCTTTGTGAAAACTGGAAAGGATTGCCACCAACAATTATGTTCCGAATCCCGTCAAGATTTGTGGACGAGTCAATAACCACGTTCCCATTATCAAGGTTCTCCTCTGTAATTTCTTCTTCATGAATACATATCACTGAAAACATGAAAGAAAATAGCAAACAATAATTATATTACATGAAAAAGAAAAGGTCTTCTGATACAGTTTATATATTTCTATAGCAGTGATGCCGTCTTTCATCACATTTCAAATTTTTACCTAATTTGCCAAGTGAAAATACATTTTGCCACAACCATGGTATTAAATTTGAAACATAATCTACAATTGTTTTGATATATCTTACATATAAATAATAAAAGCTTTTTTCAAAGATTACTCAATACATGTACATATAATAATAAATGGCCAATTTTGAAGCTACATGGTCATCATCAGTGATAAGTGTTTACTATACTATCTACTTACAACAGATAACGTGATAACATGACTAACTCTGAAACATAATCTACAATTGCTTCAATATATCTTACAAATAAATGTCTTCTTCCTTAACAATTACTCAGTACATGCATATATAATAAATGGTCAATTTTAAAGCTGCATAGTCATCATCACTGAAAAGTGATTATCATACTCTCTTCTTCCACCAGCAAATCTGCATAATGAACATGAAGAGCAATGCAACATATTCATTAAATTTCTTAACAAAGAACACAAAATCAACTCACTATGTCTTTTTCATCAGCAATGTAAAAACTAAACTACTTTCATGAGATCCTTACATTTAATTAGAAATTCAATCAATTTCTTTTCCATTCTATTTAATCTAAGTTAAGAGTTTATACATGTATATAGGAAAACTATGATTACATATAAACTGGGATATTTCTCCTGGATAAATACATAAAAATTCCTATTGACAAATACACACACATACATGCATAGAAATATAAAATTCCATCATTCATTTCTAACTTAATATCTACAAATATATAACGTTCCATTCCTCTTGAACAACAGATTATCTCATATTCTAATTTCGTGCATAAACACTTTTGAGAGTCAAGTAAAATTACTACACTGCCAAATGCTCCTATTCATCTACAAAAATTACTTTGAATTACTTTTTTTTTCTTGGATTAAAAGTATATCAACTTTCATGGCTTTTTACACACCAAATTCATCATTGTACAAGAACAATAAATGTATTATTTGAGCCATAGCGTAATAGCCCACAAATGAATGTAATAGTGCAAATAGACTTTAAACATGTTTACTATGATATCAAAGTCCACTATGTGAGCAACTATTAAAATTCGCCTGTCAAATATAATTTCTATTACATATTATGAATAAGTATCACTAGTCTTCACATTACGCTTTTACTAAGACATTATTATAATTAATATTGACCTGTTGTGCTTGGGACGGTTGTTGTAATTGTGGTTGGTATTGTTGTTGGAACTGTAGTCGGTATTGTAGTTGGAATAGTTGTTGGTATAGTAGTGGGAACTGTTGTTGGTATTGTTGTTGGAACTGTTGTAGGAATGGTAGTTGGTATTGTTGTTGGTATAGTGGTGGGAACTGTTGTTGGTATCGTTGTTGGAACTGTGGTAGGAATTGTAGTTGGAATAGTTGTTGGAATAGTAGTGGGAACTGTTGTTGGAACTGTTGTAGGAATGGTAGTTGGTATTGTTGTTGGTATAGTAGTGGGAACTGTTGTTGGTATCGTTGTTGGAACTGTGGTAGGAATTGTAGTTGGAATAGTTGTTGGAATAGTAGTGGGAACTGTTGTTGGTATTGTTGTTGGAACTGTAGTAGGAATGGTAGTTGGTATTGTTGTTGGTATAGTAGTGGGAACTGTTGTTGGTATCGTTGTTGGAACAGTTGTAGGAATTGTAGTTGGAATAGTTGTTGGTATAGTAGTTGGAACTGTTGTTGGTATCGTAGTTGGAATGGTAGTTGGTATTGTTGTTGGTATGGTAGTTGGTATTGTTGTTGGTACAGTAGTTGGAACTGTTGTTGGTATCGTCGTTGGAAGTGTTGTTGGAATTGTTGTAGGAATTGTAGTTGGTATTGTGGTTGGTATAGTAGTTGGCATAGTGGTTGGAACTGTTGTTGGAATGGTTGTTGGTATTGTTGTTGGTCTAGTGGTTGGAACTGTAGTAGGAGCAGTGCTTGGAAGACTTCGAGGACTTGTACCTAACAATAAAATATGTATTTTTATGCATACATTTATTTATATACAAATATATCTATGTATATATATATATATATATATAATTCTATATATGTGTGTCTGTGTATTTACACATGCCGATATCACTTAAATATCTCACAAGAAAACCAAAACCATATTACACGTTCAATAATAAAAAAGAAAATCTAAAGGGAATTGGTCTTTGTACAATTCATATATTTGCACTATAAACATCAATTCATACGACAGACTGGCCTTAACAAACTGGAAAAATGAAGTATATATAATTATATGAAACAGGTAATATTTTCAGAAAGTTTTAAGTGCAGCTCTTAGACCTATACTACGCATTGTAATTTAAACTTTAGAAATCGGACATATACTGCAGACTGTACTTATAACAATGTTTATGCTTCTTGAAATGATAGTTGTTCTCATGATAACACAAAAGAATACAATCATCCAACCAGTGGAATATAATCTTGCTGCCACACTCTGGATACTGTTCTTCCAATGCCTTTGGATTTTCTGCTTTAAATGGATAAATTACTGTGATAGTAGTTGATGATTTTGGAAGAGCTTAATATGGACATTGGAAATTCAATAGCCATAAACAATACAATAGTTGCTGTTACATTTTTCGGATATATATTAGGCAAAGTAGAAAAAAGTGTCATCCAAACAATAGCAAGAATGTTTTGTGTTACATTGCTTGAAAGAATTTTAGAGACTCTCCAAGCTACAAAGTCCAAATATATATTAACATGAGGGCATGGGCATAACATCTACACATAAAAAATATAAAATAACTCATATACAAGTTTCTACTTTCAGTTAACATCATTTCCTATTAATGTCAACTACATCAACAGTGTATTCAATATTCTTTATTATCTCCTTCAGCAAATATACTTACTTGGTTTAATACAAAGTTTAACACTGAGTTCGATTTCTACTGTTTTATTTGGTTGTTCTTTCATAATAGTAATTTCAAGCATTCTCACTTCATCTCTTTGATCTAGTGTTACAGGAACATTTGGACTCACACCCTGTAATGAAATCAAATTGTCAAAAGATAAAAATCACATTTGCCAAATGGAATTCATGTACATGAAATAAACATTCATTCATGCATTATTAAAACTAATAAAAACACAACATGAAATCCAAGAACTGATTGAAAACCTTTTTCACTGCAAGGACTAAGTTGATTCTTCTAATTAAATTCCTATGATGATATTCAGTTTTTATTTTTGTAAAATCTTTCTTCATATTGACTTCCTTCAACAGAGTATGAATCGCCATCGAAAAACTAGCTCAAATATTTGCTCTTACAGTTCTTCTTTTTAAGAGAAAATGGCTTTTTATGTCTTTATGTATGTGCATATACTTGTATGTATTAAAAATATAAAGCAATTAATAATATTGATGGAAATGAAATATTCACAAATGACATGTGTGAACAGATGTGTGAAACTAATAAAAAACAAAATCTGGAAACCATTCATTCACATTTACCATTGTTTCTAGTTTTGAAATCAATGCTTATGTGAAAAACATTTAGGATCTGCCATTTAAAAGATTAATCTTAATTCAATAACAATACAATAACAAAGATCTATATTTAATAGAAACAGTATGCATGAATTAAAATTTAATATAATTTAGGTTTAATTTTAAAATTCAGTAGATGTGGATTGACATCTTTTCATATCTGCCAAATTAACTTACATGCTTATTTTATATGACAAGCACAGAAAATAATTTCTCATCATTCAATACCTGATGCAAATTATGATGCTGCTTGATAATTGCTAAATAAGGAATTTTATAAACTATTGTATAGATGAAAATGTCTCTGAAATTTCTCAAAATTACACGATACTTGAGTGAGACCACCAATGCTTTCGTACAAATAAATGAGAGCATCTACAAAGCCAGTCCAAAAATTATAATTGTTTACTTGAAACATATATTAAAATAGTTAGAAGAATAAAAATAATGACACTATACATATCCCTTCCAGTTCTACTGATTGTTGACAATGATAAATTAATAAAAACATCATGTCATTGATGAATAGAATAAATGTTCTACTTTAGAAAGTTTCACATTTCATATAGAAACCAGTGAAACTCCAAAGTTCATGTTGAATTTCCTAAACACCAAAACTATTCAATGTCCTATTGTAATAGTTATAATAACAGTATTGAATAAAGAAAGCCAACAAGCATAGTGCTTAGTTTCTCTGAGTCATGCACATGTCCAAAACATAGTGCTGATGTAAAAAAAAGTAATCTAATACATCTTTATTTATGTCCGTTTCAGTAGAAAACAATTTTAATATAATTTCCGATATTAGTTACCAAAAGATCAACCTAAGTGTAAAGAATTTAATTATAAACATGCAAGAGATTTCAATAACAACAACAAAACAGTTAATCTTCTAGAACGCTTAATAGACAAAGATTTTCAGAGAAATTACAATATTGATCATTGAACACAATCTTAATCTGATCATATAGCAGTTGATTAAAAACCTGTGGCAGATTTTAATGACAGCAGCCAGGTATATATTCTTCATCAACTGTTAGCTTGATATTATATCAAATTCTTTTAAACCTCTAAAATTATTAGCTCTGTACTTGCTACTACTTACCAATATACATCAATGCTATTTCCTTTGGGAGACACTAGATATTTTTAAAATAACTACAACTGAAATACATAATAACATTATACTGAAAATGTCTGTCTCCATTCTCTACTACACTCCATGATTCTAATTATTTAGCAACAATCTCATCATTTAATTGCAACTTGGCTCACTAGTACCTTTACAGATTGACTTAGCAGACAAAGACAAAGGAAAAATGTTCAATTCTTACCAGGGAAATTTCTACTGACAATACAAAGAATAATTACCTATAGATTATTATATTCAGGCTGCTTATTTTCAATTCATACGGTGTAGAAAAAGACAAAAACCCGTAAGTTTTTAGCAGTAATATCCTACAAGAATAGAATTTCACTTACCGTGTAGTCAACTCTATCTCCATTCATATAAAAAACAGTCAGATTATAATCCACTACATTATTTGTATTCAATAACTGCACTTGAAGTGGAATTTTTGGATCAGAGAAAGTCACTGTTATGTTTGGTGCTTCATCCCTTTGTGAAAACTGGAAAGGATTGCCACCAACAATTATGTTCCGAATCCCGTCAAGATTTGTGGACGAGTCAATAACCACGTTCCCATTATCAAGGTTCTCCTCTGTAATTTCTTCTTCATGAATACATATCACTGAAAACATGAAAGAAAATAGCAAACAATAATTATATTACATGAAAAAGAAAAGGTCTTCTGATACAGTTTATATATTTCTATAGCAGTGATGCCGTCTTTCATCACATTTCAAATTTTTACCTAATTTGCCAAGTGAAAATACATTTTGCCACAACCATGGTATTAAATTTGAAACATAATCTACAATTGTTTTGATATATCTTACATATAAATAATAAAAGCTTTTTTCAAAGATTACTCAATACATGTACATATAATAATAAATGGCCAATTTTGAAGCTACATGGTCATCATCAGTGATAAGTGTTTACCATACTATCTACTTACAACAGATAACGTGATAACATGACTAACTCTGAAACATAATCTACAATTGCTTCAATATATCTTACAAATAAATGTCTTCTTCCTTAACAATTACTCAGTACATGCATATATAATAAATGGTCAATTTTAAAGCTGCATAGTCATCATCACTGAAAAGTGATTATCATACTCTCTTCTTCCACCAGCAAATCTGCATAATGAACATGAAGAGCAATGCAACATATTCATTAAATTTCTTAACAAAGAACACAAAATCAACTCACTATGTCTTTTTCATCAGCAATGTAAAAACTAAACTACTTTCATGAGATCCTTACATTTAATTAGAAATTCAATCAATTTCTTTTCCATTCTATTTAATCTAAGTTAAGAGTTTATACATGTATATAGGAAAACTATGATTACATATAAAGTGGGATATTTCTCCTGGATAAATACATAAACACACCTATTGACAAATACACTCACATACATGCATAGAAATATAAAATTCCATCATTCATTTCTAACTAATTATCTACAAATATATAACGCTGCCTTACTCTTGAACAACAGATTATCTCATATTCTAATTGCCTTCATAAACCGTTTTGAGAGTCAAGTAAAATTACTACACTGCCAAATGCTCCTATTCATCTACAAAAATTACTTTGAATTACTTTTTTTTTCTTGGATTAAAAGTATATCAACTTTCATGGCTTTTTACACACCAAATTCATCATTGTACAAGAACAATAAATGTATTATTTGAGCCATAGCGTAATAGCCCACAAATGAATGTAATAGTGCAAATAGACTTTAAACATGTTTACTATGATATCAAAGTCCACTATGTGAGCAACTATTAAAATTCGCCTGTCAAATATAATTTCTATTACATATTATGAATAAGTATCACTAGTCTTCATATTATGCTTTTACTAAGACATTATTATAATTAATATTGACCTGTTGTGCTTGCGACGGTTGTTGTAATTGTAGTTGGTATTGTTGTTGGAACTGTAGTAGGAATTGTAGTTGGTATTGTTGTTGGTATAGTAGTGGGAACTGTTGTTGGTATCGTTGTTGGGACTGTTGTAGGAATGGTAGTTGGAATAGTTGTTGGTATAGTAGTCGGAACTGTTGTTGGTATCGTAGTTGGAATTGTAGTAGGAATGGTAGTTGGAACTGTTGTTGGTATAGTAGTTGGAACTGTTGTTGGTATTGTCGTTGGAACTGTTGTTGGAATCGTAGTTGGTATTGTGGTTGGTATAGTAGTTGGTATTGTGGTTGGAATGGTTGTCGGTATTGTTGTTGGTCTAGTGGTTAGAACTGTAGTAGGAGCAGTGCTTGGAAAACTTCGAGGACTTGTACCTAACAATAAAATACGTATTTTTAAGCATACATTTATTTATATACATATACAAATATATATATATATATATATATATATATATATACACATATATGGTTCTATACATGTGTGTGTGTGTGTGTATTTACACATGCAGATATCACTGAATTATCTCATAAGAAAACACAAAACCATATTACATGTTCATTAATAAAAAAGAAAATCAAAAGGGAATTGGTCTTCATACAATTCAGATATTTGCACCGTAAACATCAATTCATATGACAGATTGACCTTAATAAACTAGGAAAAATAAAGTATATATAATTATATGAAACAGGTAATATTTTCAAAATATGGAATATAATCAGTTGAATATAAACTTGCTACTACACTTTAGATACTGTTCTTCCAATGTCATTGCATTATCTGCTTTAAATGCATAAATTACTGTGATAGTAGTTGATGATTTTGGAAGAGCTCAACTCAATATGGACATTGGAAATTCAATAGCCATAATCAATACGATAGTTGCCGTTACACTTTTCAGATACATATTAAGCAAAGTAGAAGAAAATGTCATCCAAACAATAGAAAGAATGTTTCGTGTTACACTGCTTGAAAAATTCTAGAAACTCTCCAAGCTAAGAAGTCCAATAATATCTTAACATGCAGGCATGGGCATATGATTTTACACATCAACAATATAAAATAACTCATATACAAGTGTAACATACCCATATATGAATATGGGAAATATACATAGAATGTTCATAACACACATATAGTTAACATAGAAATCCCGAAGTACAAAAAACTTTATGACTTCTTAGTTCAGGTAGGAAACTTTTTTATTACCTTAGAGTTAACAGGTTTTTTTACATAAGGAGAGATGCACAATCTTTCTATGCTGACTTGTAAATCTGCCTCCCACCTCGTGCGGCACCCGTAGTGCACAAGTTCGTTTGGCTTCGCCCAGGACTCAATCTCAACTAACTGACTTTTCTCAAATCTCAGACAACGCTTCCTGTATGTGACATCACTCACAACCCTGGTCACATCCTCTATCTGGGATTTTTATTGTGACATCCCTGAATGACACGTCTGCCCCGTGCGCGTGTGAACACCTGCACCCATGTTTGCACCAAACTAACCCATGCACTAAGTGAAAGGTTGTCAGCCTAACTAAAACGAAAGGCAAGATGTATAAAATGAAATCCTTTGGGCATTATATTACACAAGTTTCTACTTTGAATTACCATCACTTCCTATTAATGTCAACTACATCAACAGTTTATTCAATAGTCTTCATTATCTCTGACAATTAATGTGAACACCTCCTTAAAAAAATATACTTACTTGGTTTAATACAAAGTTCAACACTGAGTTCTATTTCTACTGTTTTATTTGGTTGTTCTTTCGTAATAGTAATTTCAAGCATTCTCACTTCATCTCTTTGATCTAGTGTTACAGGAACATTTGGACTCACACCCTGTAATGAAATCAAATTGTCAAAAGATATAAATCACTTTTACCAAATGAAATTCAGGTACATGGAATAAACATTCATTCATACATTATTAAAACTAATAAAAACACAACATGAAATCCAAGAACTGATTGAAAACTTTTTATTACTGCAAGAATTAAGTTGATTCTTTTAATTACATTCCTTTGGTGGTATTCATGTTTTAATTTTAGTAAAATCTTTCTTCATATTGACTTCATTCTTCAGAGTAAAATTTGCCATTGAAAAACTAGCTAAAGTATTTGCTCTTACAGTGCGTCTTTTCAAGAGAAAATGGCTTTTTATGTCTTTGTGTATGTGCATATACTTGTATGTATTAAAAATATAAAGCAATTAGTAATATTGATGAAAACGAAATATTCACAAATGACAAGTGTCAGCAGATGTGTAAGACTAATAAAAAACCAAATCTAAAGAACATTCATTCACATTTGCCATAGTTTCTAGTTTTAAAATCAATGCTAATGCTAATGTGAAAATCGTTTAGCATCTGCCATTTGAAAGATTAATCTTAATTCAATAACAATCTATTTACAAAAATCTATATTTAATACAAACAGTACACATGAATTGACATTTAACATAATTTTAGTTAAATTTTAAAATTCAGTAGATGTGGATTGACATCTTTTCATATCTGCCAAATCATCTTACTAAGTTATTTCACATGACATGCACACAAAATAATTTCTCATCATTCTATATCTGAAGAAAATTATGATGGTGCACATTTCAATGAAAGCAGCCAGCCATTTATTCTTCATCAACTCTTAGCTCTGTACTTGCTAAAACTTAACAATTTAAATCAATGTTATTTCCTTTGGGAGACACTAGATATTTTTAAAATAACTACAACTGAAATACATAATAACATTATACTGAAAATGTCTGTCTCCATTCTCTACTACACTCCATGATTCTTATTATTTAGCAACAATCTCATCATTTAATTGCAACTTGGCTCACTAGTACCTTTACAGATTGACTTAGCAGACAAAGACAAAGGAAAAATGTTCAATTCTTACCAGGGAAATTTCTACTGACAATACAAAGAATAATTACCTATAGATTATTATATTCAGGCTGCTTATTTTCAATTCATACGGTGTAGAAAAAGACAAAAACCCGTAAGTTTTTAGCAGTAATATCCTACAAGAATAGAATTTCACTTACCGTGTAGTCAACTCTATCTCCATTCATATAAAAAACAGTCAGATTATAATCCACTACATTATTTGTATTCAATAACTGCACTTGAAGTGGAATTTTTGGATCAGAGAAAGTCACTGTTATGTTTGGTGCTTCATCCCTTTGTGAAAACTGGAAAGGATTGCCACCAACAATTATGTTCCGAATCCCGTCAAGATTTGTGGACGAGTCAATAACCACGTTCCCATTATCAAGGTTCTCCTCTGTAATTTCTTCTTCATGAATACATATCACTGAAAACATGAAAGAAAATAGCAAACAATAATTATATTACATGAAAAAGAAAAGGTCTTCTGATACAGTTTATATATTTCTATAGCAGTGATGCCCTCTTTCATCACATTTCAAATTTTTACCTAATTTGCCAAGTGAAAATACATTTTGCCACAACCATGGTATTAACTTTGAAACATAATCTACAATTGTTTTGATATATCTTACATATAAATAATAAAAGCTTTTTTCAAAGATTACTCAATACATGTACATATAATAATAAATGGCCAATTTTGAAGCTACATGGTCATCATCAGTGATAAGTGTTTACCATACTATCTACTTACAACAGATAACGTGATAACATGACTAACTCTGAAACATAATCTACAATTGCTTCAATATATCTTACAAATAAATGTCTTCTTCCTTAACAATTACTCAGTACATGCATATATAATAAATGGTCAATTTTAAAGCTGCATAGTCATCATCACTGAAAAGTGATTATCATACTCTCTTCTTCCACCAGCAAATCTGCATAATGAACATGAAGAGCAATGCAACATATTCATTAAATTTCTTAACAAAGAACACAAAATCAACTCACTATGTCTTTTTCATCAGCAATGTAAAAACTAAACTACTTTCATGAGATCCTTACATTTAATTAGAAATTCAATCAATTTCTTTTCCATTCTATTTAATCTAAGTTAAGAGTTTATACATGTATATAGGAAAACTATGATTACATATAAACTGGGATATTTCTCCTGGATAAATACATAAAAATTCCTATTGACAAATACACTCACATACATGCATAGAAATATAAAATTCCATCATTCATTTCTAACTTAATATCTACAAATATATAACGTTCCATTCCTCTTGAACAACAGATTATCTCATATTCTAATTTCGTGCATAAACACTTTTGAGAGTCAAGTAAAATTACTACACTGCCAAATGCTCCTATTCATCTACAAAAATTACTTTGAATTACTTTTTTTTTCTTGGATTAAAAGTATATCAACTTTCATGGCTTTTTACACACCAAATTCATCATTGTACAAGAACAATAAATGTATTATTTGAGCCATAGCGTAATAGCCCACAAATGAATGTAATAGTGCAAATAGACTTTAAACATGTTTACTATGATATCAAAGTCCACTATGTGAGCAACTATTAAAATTCGCCTGTCAAATATAATTTCTATTACATATTATGAATAAGTATCACTAGTCTTCACATTACGCTTTTACTAAGACATTATTATAATTAATATTGACCTGTTGTGCTTGGGACGGTTGTTGTAAATGTGGTTGGTATTGTTGTTGGAACTGTAGTCGGTATTGTAGTTGGAATAGTTGTTGGTATAGTAGTGGGAACTGTTGTTGGTATTGTTGTTGGAACTGTTGTAGGAATGGTAGTTGGTATTGTTGTTGGTATAGTGGCGGGAACTGTTGTTGGTATCGTTGTTGGAACTGTGGTAGGAATTGTAGTTGGAATAGTTGTTGGAATAGTAGTGGGAACTGTTGTTGGAACTGTTGTAGGAATGGTAGTTGGTATTGTTGTTGGTATAGTAGTGGGAACTGTTGTTGGTATCGTTGTTGGAACTGTGGTAGGAATTGTAGTTGGAATAGTTGTTGGAATAGTAGTGGGAACTGTTGTTGGTATTGTTGTTGGAACTGTAGTAGGAATGGTAGTTGGTATTGTTGTTGGTATAGTAGTGGGAACTGTTGTTGGTATCGTTGTTGGAACAGTTGTAGGAATTGTAGTTGGAATAGTTGTTGGTATAGTAGTTGGAACTGTTGTTGGTATCGTAGTTGGAATGGTAGTTGGTATTGTTGTTGGTATGGTAGTTGGTATTGTTGTTGGTACAGTAGTTGGAACTGTTGTTGGTATCGTCGTTGGAAGTGTTGTTGGAATTGTTGTAGGAATTGTAGTTGGTATTGTGGTTGGTATAGTAGTTGGCATAGTGGTTGGAACTGTTGTTGGAATGGTTGTTGGTATTGTTGTTGGTCTAGTGGTTGGAACTGTAGTAGGAGCAGTGCTTGGAAGACTTCGAGGACTTGTACCTAACAATAAAATATGTATTTTTATGCATACATTTATTTATATACAAATATATCTATGTATATATATATATATATATATAATTCTATATATGTGTGTCTGTGTATTTACACATGCCGATATCACTTAAATATCTCACAAGAAAACCAAAACCATATTACACGTTCAATAATAAAAAAGAAAATCTAAAGGGAATTGGTCTTTGTACAATTCATATATTTGCACTATAAACATCAATTCATACGACAGACTGGCCTTAACAAACTGGAAAAATGAAGTATATATAATTATATGAAACAGGTAATATTTTCAGAAAGTTTTAAGTGCAGCTCTTAGACCTATACTACGCATTGTAATTTAAACTTTAGAAATCGGACATATACTGCAGACTGTACTTATAACAATGTTTATGCTTCTTGAAATGATAGTTGTTCTCATGATAACACAAAAGAATACAATCATCCAACCAGTGGAATATAATCTTGCTGCCACACTCTGGATACTGTTCTTCCAATGCCTTTGGATTTTCTGCTTTAAATGGATAAATTACTGTGATAGTAGTTGATGATTTTGGAAGAGCTTAATATGGACATTGGAAATTCAATAGCCATAAACAATACAATAGTTGCTGTTACATTTTTCGGATATATATTAGGCAAAGTAGAAAAAAGTGTCATCCAAACAATAGCAAGAATGTTTTGTGTTACATTGCTTGAAAGAATTTTAGAGACTCTCCAAGCTACAAAGTCCAAATATATATTAACATGAGGGCATGGGCATAACATCTACACATAAAAAATATAAAATAACTCATATACAAGTTTCTACTTTCAGTTAACATCATTTCCTATTAATGTCAACTACATCAACAGTGTATTCAATATTCTTTATTATCTCCTTCAGCAAATATACTTACTTGGTTTAATACAAAGTTTAACACTGAGTTCGATTTCTACTGTTTTATTTGGTTGTTCTTTCATAATAGTAATTTCAAGCATTCTCACTTCATCTCTTTGATCTAGTGTTACAGGAACATTTGGACTCACACCCTGTAATGAAATCAAATTGTCAAAAGATAAAAATCACATTTGCCAAATGGAATTCATGTACATGAAATAAACATTCATTCATGCATTATTAAAACTAATAAAAACACAACATGAAATCCAAGAACTGATTGAAAACCTTTTTCACTGCAAGGACTAAGTTGATTCTTCTAATTAAATTCCTATGATGATATTCAGTTTTTATTTTTGTAAAATCTTTCTTCATATTGACTTCCTTCAACAGAGTATGAATCGCCATCGAAAAACTAGCTCAAATATTTGCTCTTACAGTTCTTCTTTTTAAGAGAAAATGGCTTTTTATGTCTTTATGTATGTGCATATACTTGTATGTATTAAAAATATAAAGCAATTAATAATATTGATGGAAATGAAATATTCACAAATGACATGTGTGAACAGATGTGTGAAACTAATAAAAAACAAAATCTGGAAACCATTCATTCACATTTACCATTGTTTCTAGTTTTGAAATCAATGCTTATGTGAAAAACATTTAGGATCTGCCATTTAAAAGATTAATCTTAATTCAATAACAATACAATAACAAAGATCTATATTTAATAGAAACAGTATGCATGAATTAAAATTTAATATAATTTAGGTTTAATTTTAAAATTCAGTAGATGTGGATTGACATCTTTTCATATCTGCCAAATTAACTTACATGCTTATTTTATATGACAAGCACAGAAAATAATTTCTCATCATTCAATACCTGATGCAAATTATGATGCTGCTTGATAATTGCTAAATAAGGAATTTTATAAACTATTGTATAGATGAAAATGTCTCTGAAATTTCTCAAAATTACACGATACTTGAGTGAGACCACCAATGCTTTCGTACAAATAAATGAGAGCATCTACAAAGCCAGTCCAAAAATTATAATTGTTTACTTGAAACATATATTAAAATAGTTAGAAGAATAAAAATAATGACACTATACATATCCCTTCCAGTTCTACTGATTGTTGACAATGATAAATTAATAAAAACATCATGTCATTGATGAATAGAATAAATGTTCTACTTTAGAAAGTTTCACATTTCATATAGAAACCAGTGAAACTCCAAAGTTCATGTTGAATTTCCTAAACACCAAAACTATTCAATGTCCTATTGTAATAGTTATAATAACAGTATTGAATAAAGAAAGCCAACAAGCATAGTGCTTAGTTTCTCTGAGTCATGCACATGTCCAAAACATAGTGCTGATGTAAAAAAAAGTAATCTAATACATCTTTATTTATGTCCGTTTCAGTAGAAAACAATTTTAATATAATTTCCGATATTAGTTACCAAAAGATCAACCTAAGTGTAAAGAATTTAATTATAAACATGCAAGAGATTTCAATAACAACAACAAAACAGTTAATCTTCTAGAACGCTTAATAGACAAAGATTTTCAGAGAAATTACAATATTGATCATTGAACACAATCTTAATCTGATCATATAGCAGTTGATTAAAAACCTGTGGCAGATTTTAATGACAGCAGCCAGGTATATATTCTTCATCAACTGTTAGCTTGATATTATATCAAATTCTTTTAAACCTCTAAAATTATTAGCTCTGTACTTGCTACTACTTACCAATATACATCAATGCTATTTCCTTTGGGAGACACTAGATATTTTTAAAATAACTACAACTGAAATACATAATAACATTATACTGAAAATGTCTGTCTCCATTCTCTACTACACTCCATGATTCTAATTATTTAGCAACAATCTCATCATTTAATTGCAACTTGGCTCACTAGTACCTTTACAGATTGACTTAGCAGACAAAGACAAAGGAAAAATGTTCAATTCTTACCAGGGAAATTTCTACTGACAATACAAAGAATAATTACCTATAGATTATTATATTCAGGCTGCTTATTTTCAATTCATACGGTGTAGAAAAAGACAAAAACCCGTAAGTTTTTAGCAGTAATATCCTACAAGAATAGAATTTCACTTACCGTGTAGTCAACTCTATCTCCATTCATATAAAAAACAGTCAGATTATAATCCACTACATTATTTGTATTCAATAACTGCACTTGAAGTGGAATTTTTGGATCAGAGAAAGTCACTGTTATGTTTGGTGCTTCATCCCTTTGTGAAAACTGGAAAGGATTGCCACCAACAATTATGTTCCGAATCCCGTCAAGATTTGTGGACGAGTCAATAACCACGTTCCCATTATCAAGGTTCTCCTCTGTAATTTCTTCTTCATGAATACATATCACTGAAAACATGAAAGAAAATAGCAAACAATAATTATATTACATGAAAAAGAAAAGGTCTTCTGATACAGTTTATATATTTCTATAGCAGTGATGCCGTCTTTCATCACATTTCAAATTTTTACCTAATTTGCCAAGTGAAAATACATTTTGCCACAACCATGGTATTAAATTTGAAACATAATCTACAATTGTTTTGATATATCTTACATATAAATAATAAAAGCTTTTTTCAAAGATTACTCAATACATGTACATATAATAATAAATGGCCAATTTTGAAGCTACATGGTCATCATCAGTGATAAGTGTTTACCATACTATCTACTTACAACAGATAACGTGATAACATGACTAACTCTGAAACATAATCTACAATTGCTTCAATATATCTTACAAATAAATGTCTTCTTCCTTAACAATTACTCAGTACATGCATATATAATAAATGGTCAATTTTAAAGCTGCATAGTCATCATCACTGAAAAGTGATTATCATACTCTCTTCTTCCACCAGCAAATCTGCATAATGAACATGAAGAGCAATGCAACATATTCATTAAATTTCTTAACAAAGAACACAAAATCAACTCACTATGTCTTTTTCATCAGCAATGTAAAAACTAAACTACTTTCATGAGATCCTTACATTTAATTAGAAATTCAATCAATTTCTTTTCCATTCTATTTAATCTAAGTTAAGAGTTTATACATGTATATAGGAAAACTATGATTACATATAAAGTGGGATATTTCTCCTGGATAAATACATAAACACACCTATTGACAAATACACTCACATACATGCATAGAAATATAAAATTCCATCATTCATTTCTAACTAATTATCTACAAATATATAACGCTGCCTTACTCTTGAACAACAGATTATCTCATATTCTAATTGCCTTCATAAACCGTTTTGAGAGTCAAGTAAAATTACTACACTGCCAAATGCTCCTATTCATCTACAAAAATTACTTTGAATTACTTTTTTTTTCTTGGATTAAAAGTATATCAACTTTCATGGCTTTTTACACACCAAATTCATCATTGTACAAGAACAATAAATGTATTATTTGAGCCATAGCGTAATAGCCCACAAATGAATGTAATAGTGCAAATAGACTTTAAACATGTTTACTATGATATCAAAGTCCACTATGTGAGCAACTATTAAAATTCGCCTGTCAAATATAATTTCTATTACATATTATGAATAAGTATCACTAGTCTTCATATTATGCTTTTACTAAGACATTATTATAATTAATATTGACCTGTTGTGCTTGCGACGGTTGTTGTAATTGTAGTTGGTATTGTTGTTGGAACTGTAGTAGGAATTGTAGTTGGTATTGTTGTTGGTATAGTAGTGGGAACTGTTGTTGGTATCGTTGTTGGGACTGTTGTAGGAATGGTAGTTGGAATAGTTGTTGGTATAGTAGTCGGAACTGTTGTTGGTATCGTAGTTGGAATTGTAGTAGGAATGGTAGTTGGAACTGTTGTTGGTATAGTAGTTGGAACTGTTGTTGGTATTGTCGTTGGAACTGTTGTTGGAATCGTAGTTGGTATTGTGGTTGGTATAGTAGTTGGTATTGTGGTTGGAATGGTTGTCGGTATTGTTGTTGGTCTAGTGGTTAGAACTGTAGTAGGAGCAGTGCTTGGAAAACTTCGAGGACTTGTACCTAACAATAAAATACGTATTTTTAAGCATACATTTATTTATATACATATACAAATATATATATATATATATATATATATATATATACACATATATGATTCTATACATGTGTGTGTGTGTGTGTATTTACACATGCAGATATCACTGAATTATCTCATAAGAAAACACAAAACCATATTACATGTTCATTAATAAAAAAGAAAATCAAAAGGGAATTGGTCTTCATACAATTCAGATATTTGCACCGTAAACATCAATTCATATGACAGATTGACCTTAATAAACTAGGAAAAATAAAGTATATATAATTATATGAAACAGGTAATATTTTCAAAATATGGAATATAATCAGTTGAATATAAACTTGCTACTACACTTTAGATACTGTTCTTCCAATGTCATTGCATTATCTGCTTTAAATGCATAAATTACTGTGATAGTAGTTGATGATTTTGGAAGAGCTCAACTCAATATGGACATTGGAAATTCAATAGCCATAATCAATACGATAGTTGCCGTTACACTTTTCAGATACATATTAAGCAAAGTAGAAGAAAATGTCATCCAAACAATAGAAAGAATGTTTCGTGTTACACTGCTTGAAAAATTCTAGAAACTCTCCAAGCTAAGAAGTCCAATAATATCTTAACATGCAGGCATGGGCATATGATTTTACACATCAACAATATAAAATAACTCATATACAAGTGTAACATACCCATATATGAATATGGGAAATATACATAGAATGTTCATAACACACATATAGTTAACATAGAAATCCCGAAGTACAAAAAACTTTATGACTTCTTAGTTCAGGTAGGAAACTTTTTTATTACCTTAGAGTTAACAGGTTTTTTTACATAAGGAGAGATGCACAATCTTTCTATGCTGACTTGTAAATCTGCCTCCCACCTCGTGCGGCACCCGTAGTGCACAAGTTCGTTTGGCTTCGCCCAGGACTCAATCTCAACTAACTGACTTTTCTCAAATCTCAGACAACGCTTCCTGTATGTGACATCACTCACAACCCTGGTCACATCCTCTATCTGGGATTTTTATTGTGACATCCCTGAATGACACGTCTGCCCCGTGCGCGTGTGAACACCTGCACCCATGTTTGCACCAAACTAACCCATGCACTAAGTGAAAGGTTGTCAGCCTAACTAAAACGAAAGGCAAGATGTATAAAATGAAATCCTTTGGGCATTATATTACACAAGTTTCTACTTTGAATTACCATCACTTCCTATTAATGTCAACTACATCAACAGTTTATTCAATAGTCTTCATTATCTCTGACAATTAATGTGAACACCTCCTTAAAAAAATATACTTACTTGGTTTAATACAAAGTTCAACACTGAGTTCTATTTCTACTGTTTTATTTGGTTGTTCTTTCGTAATAGTAATTTCAAGCATTCTCACTTCATCTCTTTGATCTAGTGTTACAGGAACATTTGGACTCACACCCTGTAATGAAATCAAATTGTCAAAAGATATAAATCACTTTTACCAAATGAAATTCAGGTACATGGAATAAACATTCATTCATACATTATTAAAACTAATAAAAACACAACATGAAATCCAAGAACTGATTGAAAACTTTTTATTACTGCAAGAATTAAGTTGATTCTTTTAATTACATTCCTTTGGTGGTATTCATGTTTTAATTTTAGTAAAATCTTTCTTCATATTGACTTCATTCTTCAGAGTAAAATTTGCCATTGAAAAACTAGCTAAAGTATTTGCTCTTACAGTGCGTCTTTTCAAGAGAAAATGGCTTTTTATGTCTTTGTGTATGTGCATATACTTGTATGTATTAAAAATATAAAGCAATTAGTAATATTGATGAAAACGAAATATTCACAAATGACAAGTGTCAGCAGATGTGTAAGACTAATAAAAAACCAAATCTAAAGAACATTCATTCACATTTGCCATAGTTTCTAGTTTTAAAATCAATGCTAATGCTAATGTGAAAATCGTTTAGCATCTGCCATTTGAAAGATTAATCTTAATTCAATAACAATCTATTTACAAAAATCTATATTTAATACAAACAGTACACATGAATTGACATTTAACATAATTTTAGTTAAATTTTAAAATTCAGTAGATGTGGATTGACATCTTTTCATATCTGCCAAATCATCTTACTAAGTTATTTCACATGACATGCACACAAAATAATTTCTCATCATTCTATATCTGAAGAAAATTATGATGGTGCACATTTCAATGAAAGCAGCCAGCCATTTATTCTTCATCAACTCTTAGCTCTGTACTTGCTAAAACTTAACAATTTAAATCAATGTTATTTCCTTTGGGAGACACTAGATATTTTTAAAATAACTACAACTGAAATACATAATAACATTATACTGAAAATGTCTGTCTCCATTCTCTACTACACTCCATGATTCTTATTATTTAGCAACAATCTCATCATTTAATTGCAACTTGGCTCACTAGTACCTTTACAGATTGACTTAGCAGACAAAGACAAAGGAAAAATGTTCAATTCTTACCAGGGAAATTTCTACTGACAATACAAAGAATAATTACCTATAGATTATTATATTCAGGCTGCTTATTTTCAATTCATACGGTGTAGAAAAAGACAAAAACCCGTAAGTTTTTAGCAGTAATATCCTACAAGAATAGAATTTCACTTACCGTGTAGTCAACTCTATCTCCATTCATATAAAAAACAGTCAGATTATAATCCACTACATTATTTGTATTCAATAACTGCACTTGAAGTGGAATTTTTGGATCAGAGAAAGTCACTGTTATGTTTGGTGCTTCATCCCTTTGTGAAAACTGGAAAGGATTGCCACCAACAATTATGTTCCGAATCCCGTCAAGATTTGTGGACGAGTCAATAACCACGTTCCCATTATCAAGGTTCTCCTCTGTAATTTCTTCTTCATGAATACATATCACTGAAAACATGAAAGAAAATAGCAAACAATAATTATATTACATGAAAAAGAAAAGGTCTTCTGATACAGTTTATATATTTCTATAGCAGTGATGCCGTCTTTCATCACATTTCAAATTTTTACCTAATTTGCCAAGTGAAAATACATTTTGCCACAACCATGGTATTAAATTTGAAACATAATCTACAATTGTTTTGATAT
Organism: Sepioteuthis lessoniana; assembly: GCA_963585895.1. Lineage (NCBI taxonomy): Eukaryota > Metazoa > Mollusca > Cephalopoda > Myopsida > Loliginidae > Sepioteuthis > Sepioteuthis lessoniana. Next base: position 36,114,453 of record OY757919.1, on the reverse strand, counting down.
ATCTTACATATAAATAATAAAAGCTTTTTTCAAAGATTACTCAATACATGTACATATAATAATAAATGGCCAATTTTGAAGCTACATGGTCATCATCAGTGATAAGTGTTTACCATACTATCTACTTACAACAGATAACGTGATAACATGACTAACTCTGAAACATAATCTACAATTGCTTCAATATATCTTACAAATAAATGTCTTCTTCCTTAACAATTACTCAGTACATGCATATATAATAAATGGTCAATTTTAAAGCTGCATAGTCATCATCACTGAAAAGTGATTATCATACTCTCTTCTTCCACCAGCAAATCTGCATAATGAACATGAAGAGCAATGCAACATATTCATTAAATTTCTTAACAAAGAACACAAAATCAACTCACTATGTCTTTTTCATCAGCAATGTAAAAACTAAACTACTTTCATGAGATCCTTACATTTAATTAGAAATTCAATCAATTTCTTTTCCATTCTATTTAATCTAAGTTAAGAGTTTATACATGTATATAGGAAAACTATGATTACATATAAAGTGGGATATTTCTCCTGGATAAATACATAAACACACCTATTGACAAATACACTCACATACATGCATAGAAATATAAAATTCCATCATTCATTTCTAACTAATTATCTACAAATATATAACGCTGCCTTACTCTTGAACAACAGATTATCTCATATTCTAATTGCCTTCATAAACCGTTTTGAGAGTCAAGTAAAATTACTACACTGCCAAATGCTCCTATTCATCTACAAAAATTACTTTGAATTACTTTTTTTTTCTTGGATTAAAAGTATATCAACTTTCATGGCTTTTTACACACCAAATTCATCATTGTACAAGAACAATAAATGTATTATTTGAGCCATAGCGTAATAGCCCACAAATGAATGTAATAGTGCAAATAGACTTTAAACATGTTTACTATGATATCAAAGTCCACTATGTGAGCAACTATTAAAATTCGCCTGTCAAATATAATTTCTATTACATATTATGAATAAGTATCACTAGTCTTCATATTATGCTTTTACTAAGACATTATTATAATTAATATTGACCTGTTGTGCTTGCGACGGTTGTTGTAATTGTAGTTGGTATTGTTGTTGGAACTGTAGTAGGAATTGTAGTTGGTATTGTTGTTGGTATAGTAGTGGGAACTGTTGTTGGTATCGTTGTTGGGACTGTTGTAGGAATGGTAGTTGGAATAGTTGTTGGTATAGTAGTCGGAACTGTTGTTGGTATCGTAGTTGGAATTGTAGTAGGAATGGTAGTTGGAACTGTTGTTGGTATAGTAGTTGGAACTGTTGTTGGTATTGTCGTTGGAACTGTTGTTGGAATCGTAGTTGGTATTGTGGTTGGTATAGTAGTTGGTATTGTGGTTGGAATGGTTGTCGGTATTGTTGTTGGTCTAGTGGTTAGAACTGTAGTAGGAGCAGTGCTTGGAAAACTTCGAGGACTTGTACCTAACAATAAAATACGTATTTTTAAGCATACATTTATTTATATACATATACAAATATATATATATATATATATATATATATATATACACATATATGATTCTATACATGTGTGTGTGTGTGTGTATTTACACATGCAGATATCACTGAATTATCTCATAAGAAAACACAAAACCATATTACATGTTCATTAATAAAAAAGAAAATCAAAAGGGAATTGGTCTTCATACAATTCAGATATTTGCACCGTAAACATCAATTCATATGACAGATTGACCTTAATAAACTAGGAAAAATAAAGTATATATAATTATATGAAACAGGTAATATTTTCAAAATATGGAATATAATCAGTTGAATATAAACTTGCTACTACACTTTAGATACTGTTCTTCCAATGTCATTGCATTATCTGCTTTAAATGCATAAATTACTGTGATAGTAGTTGATGATTTTGGAAGAGCTCAACTCAATATGGACATTGGAAATTCAATAGCCATAATCAATACGATAGTTGCCGTTACACTTTTCAGATACATATTAAGCAAAGTAGAAGAAAATGTCATCCAAACAATAGAAAGAATGTTTCGTGTTACACTGCTTGAAAAATTCTAGAAACTCTCCAAGCTAAGAAGTCCAATAATATCTTAACATGCAGGCATGGGCATATGATTTTACACATCAACAATATAAAATAACTCATATACAAGTGTAACATACCCATATATGAATATGGGAAATATACATAGAATGTTCATAACACACATATAGTTAACATAGAAATCCCGAAGTACAAAAAACTTTATGACTTCTTAGTTCAGGTAGGAAACTTTTTTATTACCTTAGAGTTAACAGGTTTTTTTACATAAGGAGAGATGCACAATCTTTCTATGCTGACTTGTAAATCTGCCTCCCACCTCGTGCGGCACCCGTAGTGCACAAGTTCGTTTGGCTTCGCCCAGGACTCAATCTCAACTAACTGACTTTTCTCAAATCTCAGACAACGCTTCCTGTATGTGACATCACTCACAACCCTGGTCACATCCTCTATCTGGGATTTTTATTGTGACATCCCTGAATGACACGTCTGCCCCGTGCGCGTGTGAACACCTGCACCCATGTTTGCACCAAACTAACCCATGCACTAAGTGAAAGGTTGTCAGCCTAACTAAAACGAAAGGCAAGATGTATAAAATGAAATCCTTTGGGCATTATATTACACAAGTTTCTACTTTGAATTACCATCACTTCCTATTAATGTCAACTACATCAACAGTTTATTCAATAGTCTTCATTATCTCTGACAATTAATGTGAACACCTCCTTAAAAAAATATACTTACTTGGTTTAATACAAAGTTCAACACTGAGTTCTATTTCTACTGTTTTATTTGGTTGTTCTTTCGTAATAGTAATTTCAAGCATTCTCACTTCATCTCTTTGATCTAGTGTTACAGGAACATTTGGACTCACACCCTGTAATGAAATCAAATTGTCAAAAGATATAAATCACTTTTACCAAATGAAATTCAGGTACATGGAATAAACATTCATTCATACATTATTAAAACTAATAAAAACACAACATGAAATCCAAGAACTGATTGAAAACTTTTTATTACTGCAAGAATTAAGTTGATTCTTTTAATTACATTCCTTTGGTGGTATTCATGTTTTAATTTTAGTAAAATCTTTCTTCATATTGACTTCATTCTTCAGAGTAAAATTTGCCATTGAAAAACTAGCTAAAGTATTTGCTCTTACAGTGCGTCTTTTCAAGAGAAAATGGCTTTTTATGTCTTTGTGTATGTGCATATACTTGTATGTATTAAAAATATAAAGCAATTAGTAATATTGATGAAAACGAAATATTCACAAATGACAAGTGTCAGCAGATGTGTAAGACTAATAAAAAACCAAATCTAAAGAACATTCATTCACATTTGCCATAGTTTCTAGTTTTAAAATCAATGCTAATGCTAATGTGAAAATCGTTTAGCATCTGCCATTTGAAAGATTAATCTTAATTCAATAACAATCTATTTACAAAAATCTATATTTAATACAAACAGTACACATGAATTGACATTTAACATAATTTTAGTTAAATTTTAAAATTCAGTAGATGTGGATTGACATCTTTTCATATCTGCCAAATCATCTTACTAAGTTATTTCACATGACATGCACACAAAATAATTTCTCATCATTCTATATCTGAAGAAAATTATGATGGTGCACATTTCAATGAAAGCAGCCAGCCATTTATTCTTCATCAACTCTTAGCTCTGTACTTGCTAAAACTTAACAATTTAAATCAATGTTATTTCCTTTGGGAGACACTAGATATTTTTAAAATAACTACAACTGAAATACATAATAACATTATACTGAAAATGTCTGTCTCCATTCTCTACTACACTCCATGATTCTTATTATTTAGCAACAATCTCATCATTTAATTGCAACTTGGCTCACTAGTACCTTTACAGATTGACTTAGCAGACAAAGACAAAGGAAAAATGTTCAATTCTTACCAGGGAAATTTCTACTGACAATACAAAGAATAATTACCTATAGATTATTATATTCAGGCTGCTTATTTTCAATTCATACGGTGTAGAAAAAGACAAAAACCCGTAAGTTTTTAGCAGTAATATCCTACAAGAATAGAATTTCACTTACCGTGTAGTCAACTCTATCTCCATTCATATAAAAAACAGTCAGATTATAATCCACTACATTATTTGTATTCAATAACTGCACTTGAAGTGGAATTTTTGGATCAGAGAAAGTCACTGTTATGTTTGGTGCTTCATCCCTTTGTGAAAACTGGAAAGGATTGCCACCAACAATTATGTTCCGAATCCCGTCAAGATTTGTGGACGAGTCAATAACCACGTTCCCATTATCAAGGTTCTCCTCTGTAATTTCTTCTTCATGAATACATATCACTGAAAACATGAAAGAAAATAGCAAACAATAATTATATTACATGAAAAAGAAAAGGTCTTCTGATACAGTTTATATATTTCTATAGCAGTGATGCCCTCTTTCATCACATTTCAAATTTTTACCTAATTTGCCAAGTGAAAATACATTTTGCCACAACCATGGTATTAACTTTGAAACATAATCTACAATTGTTTTGATATATCTTACATATAAATAATAAAAGCTTTTTTCAAAGATTACTCAATACATGTACATATAATAATAAATGGCCAATTTTGAAGCTACATGGTCATCATCAGTGATAAGTGTTTACCATACTATCTACTTACAACAGATAACGTGATAACATGACTAACTCTGAAACATAATCTACAATTGCTTCAATATATCTTACAAATAAATGTCTTCTTCCTTAACAATTACTCAGTACATGCATATATAATAAATGGTCAATTTTAAAGCTGCATAGTCATCATCACTGAAAAGTGATTATCATACTCTCTTCTTCCACCAGCAAATCTGCATAATGAACATGAAGAGCAATGCAACATATTCATTAAATTTCTTAACAAAGAACACAAAATCAACTCACTATGTCTTTTTCATCAGCAATGTAAAAACTAAACTACTTTCATGAGATCCTTACATTTAATTAGAAATTCAATCAATTTCTTTTCCATTCTATTTAATCTAAGTTAAGAGTTTATACATGTATATAGGAAAACTATGATTACATATAAAGTGGGATATTTCTCCTGGATAAATACATAAACACACCTATTGACAAATACACTCACATACATGCATAGAAATATAAAATTCCATCATTCATTTCTAACTAATTATCTACAAATATATAACGCTGCCTTACTCTTGAACAACAGATTATCTCATATTCTAATTGCCTTCATAAACCGTTTTGAGAGTCAAGTAAAATTACTACACTGCCAAATGCTCCTATTCATCTACAAAAATTACTTTGAATTACTTTTTTTTTCTTGGATTAAAAGTATATCAACTTTCATGGCTTTTTACACACCAAATTCATCATTGTACAAGAACAATAAATGTATTATTTGAGCCATAGCGTAATAGCCCACAAATGAATGTAATAGTGCAAATAGACTTTAAACATGTTTACTATGATATCAAAGTCCACTATGTGAGCAACTATTAAAATTCGCCTGTCAAATATAATTTCTATTACATATTATGAATAAGTATCACTAGTCTTCACATTACGCTTTTACTAAGACATTATTATAATTAATATTGACCTGTTGTGCTTGGGACGGTTGTTGTAAATGTGGTTGGTATTGTTGTTGGAACTGTAGTCGGTATTGTAGTTGGAATAGTTGTTGGTATAGTAGTGGGAACTGTTGTTGGTATTGTTGTTGGAACTGTTGTAGGAATGGTAGTTGGTATTGTTGTTGGTATAGTGGTGGGAACTGTTGTTGGTATCGTTGTTGGAACTGTGGTAGGAATTGTAGTTGGAATAGTTGTTGGAATAGTAGTGGGAACTGTTGTTGGAACTGTTGTAGGAATGGTAGTTGGTATTGTTGTTGGTATAGTAGTGGGAACTGTTGTTGGTATCGTTGTTGGAACTGTGGTAGGAATTGTAGTTGGAATAGTTGTTGGAATAGTAGTGGGAACTGTTGTTGGTATTGTTGTTGGAACTGTAGTAGGAATGGTAGTTGGTATTGTTGTTGGTATAGTAGTGGGAACTGTTGTTGGTATCGTTGTTGGAACAGTTGTAGGAATTGTAGTTGGAATAGTTGTTGGTATAGTAGTTGGAACTGTTGTTGGTATCGTAGTTGGAATGGTAGTTGGTATTGTTGTTGGTATGGTAGTTGGTATTGTTGTTGGTACAGTAGTTGGAACTGTTGTTGGTATCGTCGTTGGAAGTGTTGTTGGAATTGTTGTAGGAATTGTAGTTGGTATTGTGGTTGGTATAGTAGTTGGCATAGTGGTTGGAACTGTTGTTGGAATGGTTGTTGGTATTGTTGTTGGTCTAGTGGTTGGAACTGTAGTAGGAGCAGTGCTTGGAAGACTTCGAGGACTTGTACCTAACAATAAAATATGTATTTTTATGCATACATTTATTTATATACAAATATATCTATGTATATATATATATATATATATAATTCTATATATGTGTGTCTGTGTATTTACACATGCCGATATCACTTAAATATCTCACAAGAAAACCAAAACCATATTACACGTTCAATAATAAAAAAGAAAATCTAAAGGGAATTGGTCTTTGTACAATTCATATATTTGCACTATAAACATCAATTCATACGACAGACTGGCCTTAACAAACTGGAAAAATGAAGTATATATAATTATATGAAACAGGTAATATTTTCAGAAAGTTTTAAGTGCAGCTCTTAGACCTATACTACGCATTGTAATTTAAACTTTAGAAATCGGACATATACTGCAGACTGTACTTATAACAATGTTTATGCTTCTTGAAATGATAGTTGTTCTCATGATAACACAAAAGAATACAATCATCCAACCAGTGGAATATAATCTTGCTGCCACACTCTGGATACTGTTCTTCCAATGCCTTTGGATTTTCTGCTTTAAATGGATAAATTACTGTGATAGTAGTTGATGATTTTGGAAGAGCTTAATATGGATATTGGAAATTCAATAGCCATAAACAATACAATAGTTGCTGTTACATTTTTCGGATATATATTAGGCAAAGTAGAAAAAAGTGTCATCCAAACAATAGCAAGAATGTTTTGTGTTACAATGCTTGAAAGAATTTTAGAGACTCTCCAAGCTACAAAGTCCAAATATATATTAACATGAGGGCATGGGCATAACATCTACACATAAAAAATATAAAATAACTCATATACAAGTTTCTACATTCAGTTAACATCATTTCCTATTAATGTCAACTACATCAACAGTGTATTCAATATTCTTTATTATCTCCTTCAGCAAATATACTTACTTGGTTTAATACAAAGTTTAACACTGAGTTCGATTTCTACTGTTTTATTTGGTTGTTCTTTCATAATAGTAATTTCAAGCATTCTCACTTCATCTCTTTGATCTAGTGTTACAGGAACATTTGGACTCACACCCTGTAATGAAATCAAATTGTCAAAAGATAAAAATCACATTTGCCAAATGGAATTCATGTACATGAAATAAACATTCATTCATGCATTATTAAAACTAATAAAAACACAACATGAAATCCAAGAACTGATTGAAAACCTTTTTCACTGCAAGGACTAAGTTGATTCTTCTAATTAAATTCCTATGATGATATTCAGTTTTTATTTTTGTAAAATCTTTCTTCATATTGACTTCCTTCAACAGAGTATGAATCGCCATCGAAAAACTAGCTCAAATATTTGCTCTTACAGTTTTTCTTTTTAAGAGAAAATGGCTTTTTATGTCTTTATGTATGTGCATATACTTGTATGTATTAAAAATATAAAGCAATTAATAATATTGATGGAAATGAAATACTCACAAATGACATGTGTGAACAGATGTGTGAAACTAATAAAAAACAAAATCTGGAAACCATTCATTCACATTTACCATTGTTTCTAGTTTTGAAATCAATGCTTATGTGAAAAACATTTAGGATCTGCCATTTAAAAGATTAATCTTAATTCAATAACAATTCAATAACAAAGATCTATATTTAATAGAAACAGTATGCATGAATTAAAATTTAATATAATTTAAGTTTAATTTTAAAATTCAGTAGATGTGGATTGACATCTTTTCATATCTGCCAAATTAACTTACATGCTTATTTTATATGACAAGCACAGAAAATAATTTCTCATCATTCAATACCTGATGCAAATTATGATGCTGCTTGATAATTGCTAAATAAGGAATTTTATAAACTATTGTATAGATGAAAATGTCTCTGAAATTTCTCAAAATTACACGATACTTGAGTGAGACCACCAATGCTTTCGTACAAATAAATGAGAGCATCTACAAAGCCAGTCCAAAAATTATAATTGTTTACTTGAAACATATATTAAAATAGTTAGAAGAATAAAAATAATGACACTATACATATCCCTTCCAGTTCTACTGATTGTTGACAATGATAAATTAATAAAAACATCATGTCATTGATGAATAGAATAAATGTTCTACTTTAGAAAGTTTCACATTTCATATAGAAACCAGTGAAACTCCAAAGTTCATGTTGAATTTCCTAAACACCAAAACTATTCAATGTCCTATTGTAATAGTTATAATAACAGTATTGAATAAAGAAAGCCAACAAGCATAGTGCTTAGTTTCTCTGAGTCATGCACATGTCCAAAACATAGTGCTGATGTAAAAAAAAGTAATCTAATACATCTTTATTTATGTCCGTTTCAGTAGAAAACAATTTTAATATAATTTCCGATATTAGTTACCAAAAGATCAACCTAAGTGTAAAGAATTTAATTATAAACATGCAAGAGATTTCAATAACAACAACAAAACAGTTAATCTTCTAGAACGCTTAATAGACAAAGATTTTCAGAGAAATTACAATATTGATCATTGAACACAATCTTAATCTGATCATATAGCAGTTGATTAAAAACCTGTGGCAGATTTTAATGACAGCAGCCAGGTATATATTCTTCATCAACTGTTAGCTTGATATTATATCAAATTCTTTTAAACCTCTAAAATTATTAGCTCTGTACTTGCTACTACTTAGCAATATACATCAATGCTATTTCCTTTGGGAGACACTAGATATTTTTAAAATAACTACAACTGAAATACATAATAACATTATACTGAAAATGTCTGTCTCCATTCTCTACTACATTCCATGATTCTTATTATTTAGCAACAATCTCATCATTTAATTGCAACTTGGCTCACTAGTACTTTTACAGATTTTCTTTTATCTCATGCAACTCAAATTGCCTTAGCAGACAAAGACAAAGGAAAAATGTTCAATTCTTACAAGAGAAATTTCTACTGACAATACAAAGAATAATTACCTATAGATTATTATATTCAGGCTGCTTATTTTCAATTCATACGGTATAGAAAAAGACAAAAACCCGTAAGTTTTTAGCAGTAATATCTTACAAGAATAGAATTTCACTTACCGTGTAGTCAACTCTATCTCCATTCATATAGAAAACAGTCAGATTATAATCCACTACATTATTTGTATTCAATAGCTGCACCTGAAGTGGAATTTTTGGATCAGAGAAAGTCACTGTTATGTTTGGTGCTTCATCCCTTTGTGAAAACTGGAAAGGATTGCCACCAACAATTATGTTCCGAATCCCGTCAAGATTTGTGGACGAGTCAATAACCACGTTCCCATTATCAAGGTTCTCCTCTGTAATTTCTTCTTCATGAATACATATCACTGAAAACATGAAGGAAAATAGCAAAGAATAACTATATTACATGAAAAAGAAAAGGTCTTCTGATACAGTTTATATATTTCTATAGCAGTGATGCCCTCTTTCATCACATTTCAAATTTTTACCTAATTTGCCAAGTGAAAATACATTTTGCCACAACCATGGTATTAAATTTGAAACATAATCTACAATTGTTTTGATATATCTTACATATAAATAATAAAAGCTTTTTTCAAAGATTACTCAATACATGTACATATAATAATAAATGGCCAATTTTGAAGCTACATGGTCATCATCAGTGATAAGTGTTTACCATACTATCTACTTACAACAGATAACGTGATAACATGACTAACTCTGAAACATAATCTACAATTGCTTCAATATATCTTACAAATAAATGTCTTCTTCCTTAACAATTACTCAGTACATGCATATATAATAAATGGTCAATTTTAAAGCTGCATAGTCATCATCACTGAAAAGTGATTATCATACTCTCTTCTTCCACCAGCAAATCTGCATAATGAACATGAAGAGCAATGCAACATATTCATTAAATTTCTTAACAAAGAACACAAAATCAACTCACTATGTCTTTTTCATCAGCAATGTAAAAACTAAACTACTTTCATGAGATCCTTACATTTAATTAGAAATTCAATCAATTTCTTTTCCATTCTATCTAATCTAAGTTAAGAGTTTATACATGTATATAGGAAAACTATGATTACATATAAACTGGGATATTTTTCCTGGATAAATACATAAACACACCTATTGACAAATACACTCACATACATGCATAGAAATATAAAATTCCATCATTCATTTCTAACTAATTATCTACAAATATATAACGCTGCCTTACTCTTGAACAACAGATTACCTCATATTCTAATTGCCTTCATGAACCGTTATGAGAGTCAAGTAAAATTACTACATTGCCAAATGCTCCTATTCATCTACAAAAATTATTTTGAATTACTTTTTTTTTCTTGGATTAAAAGTATATCAACTTTCATGGCTTTTTACATGCCAAATGCATCATTGTACAAGAACAATAAATGTATTATTTGAGCCATAGTGTAATAGCCCAAAAATGAATGTATTAGCAGAAATAGAATTCAAACATGTTTACTATGATATCAAAGTCCACTATGTGAGCAACTATTAAAATTCTTATGTCAAAGTTAATTTCTACTACATATTATGAATAAGTATCACTAGTCTTCATATTATGCTTTTACTAAGACATTATTATAATTAATATTGACCTGTTGTGCTTGCGACGGTTGTTGTAATTGTAGTTGGTATTGTTGTTGGAACTGTAGTAGGAATTGTAGTTGGTATTGTTGTTGGTATAGTAGTGGGAACTGTTGTTGGTATCGTTGTTGGAACTGTTGTAGGAATGGTAGTTGGAATAGTTGTTGGTATAGTAGTCGGAACTGTTGTTGGTATCGTAGTTGGAATTGTAGTAGGAATGGTAGTTGGAACTGTTGTTGGTATAGTAGTTGGAACTGTTGTTGGTATTGTCGTTGGAACTGTTGTTGGAATCGTAGTTGGTATTGTGGTTTGTATAGTAGTTGGTATTGTGGTTGGAATGGTTGTCGGTATTGTTGTTGGTCTAGTGGTTAGAACTGTAGTAGGAGCAGTGCTTGGAAAACTTCGAGGACTTGTACCTAACAATAAAATACGTATTTTTAAGCATACATTTATTTATATACATATACAAATATATATATATATATATATATATATATATACACATATATGATTCTATACATGTGTATGTGTGTGTATTTACACATGCAGATATCACTGAATTATCTCATAAGAAAACACAAAACCATATTACATGTTCATTAATAAAAAAGAAAATCAAAAGGGAATTGGTCTTCATACAATTCAGATATTTGCACCGTAAACATCAATTCATATGACAGATTGACCTTAATAAACTAGGAAAAATAAAGTATATATAATTATATGAAACAGGTAATATTTTCAAAATATGGAATATAATCAGTGGAATATAAACTTGCTACTACACTTTAGATACTGTTCTTCCAATGTCATTGCATTATCTGCTTTAAATGCATAAATTACTGTGATAGTAGTTGATGATTTTGGAAGAGCTCAACTCAATATGGACATTGGAAATTCAATAGCCATAATCAATACGATAGTTGCCGTTACACTTTTCAGATACATATTAAGCAAAGTAGAAGAAAATGTCATCCAAACAATAGAAAGAATGTTTCGTGTTACACTGCTTGAAAAATTCTAGAAACTCTCCAAGCTAAGAAGTCCAATAATATCTTAACATGCAGGCATGGGCATATGATTTTACACATCAACAATATAAAATAACTCATATACAAGTGTAACATACCCATATATGAATATGGGAAATATACATAGAATGTTCATAACACACATATAGTTAACATAGAAATCCCGAAGTACAAAAAACTTTATGACTTCTTAGTTCAGGTAGGAAACTTTTTTATTACCTTAGAGTTAACAGGTTTTTTTACATAAGGAGAGATGCACAATCTTTCTATGCTGACTTGTAAATCTGCCTCCCACCTCGTGCGGCACCCGTAGTGCACAAGTTCGTTTGGCTTCGCCCAGGACTCAATCTCAACTAACTGACTTTTCTCAAATCTCAGACAACGCTTCCTGTATGTGACATCACTCACAACCCTGGTCACATCCTCTATCTGGGATTTTTATTGTGACATCCCTGAATGACACGTCTGCCCCGTGCGCGTGTGAACACCTGCACCCATGTTTGCACCAAACTAACCCATGCACTAAGTGAAAGGTTGTCAGCCTAACTAAAACGAAAGGCAAGATGTATAAAATGAAATCCTTTGGGCATTATATTACACAAGTTTCTACTTTGAATTACCATCACTTCCTATTAATGTCAACTACATCAACAGTTTATTCAATAGTCTTCATTATCTCTGACAATTAATGTGAACACCTCCTTCAAAAAATATACTTACTTGGTTTAATACAAAGTTCAACACTGAGTTCTATTTCTACTGTTTTATTTGGTTGTTCTTTCGTAATAGTAATTTCAAGCATTCTCACTTCATCTCTTTGATCTAGTGTTACAGGAACATTTGGACTCACACCCTGTAATGAAATCAAATTGTCAAAAGATATAAATCACTTTTACCAAATGAAATTCAGGTACATGGAATAAACATTCATTCATACATTATTAAAACTAATAAAAACACAACATGAAATCCAAGAACTGATTGAAAACTTTTTATTACTGCAAGAATTAAGTTGATTCTTTTAATTACATTCCTTTGGTGGTATTCATGTTTTAATTTTAGTAAAATCTTTCTTCATATTGACTTCATTCTTCAGAGTAAAATTTGCCATTGAAAAACTAGCTAAAGTATTTGCTCTTACAGTGCGTCTTTTCAAGAGAAAATGGCTTTTTATGTCTTTATGTATGTGCATATACTTGTATGTATTAAAAATATAAAGCAATTAGTAATATTGATGAAAACGAAATATTCACAAATGACAAGTGTCAGCAGATGTGTAAGACTAATAAAAAACCAAATCTAAAGAACATTCATTCACATTTGCCATAGTTTCTAGTTTTAAAATCAATGCTAATGCTAATGTGAAAATCGTTTAGCATCTGCCATTTGAAAGATTAATCTTAATTCAATAACAATCTATTTACAAAAATCTATATTTAATACAAACAGTACACATGAATTGACATTTAACATAATTTTAGTTAAATTTTAAAATTCAGTAGATGTGGATTGACATCTTTTCGTATCTGCCAAATCATCTTACTAAGTTATTTCACATGACATGCACACAAAATAATTTCTCATCATTCTATATCTGAAGAAAATTATGATGGTGCACATTTCAATGAAAGCAGCCAGCCATTTATTCTTCATCAACTCTTAGCTCTACACTTGCTAAAACTTAACAATTTAAATCAATGTTATTTCCTTTGGGAGACACTAGATATTTTTAAAATAACTACAACTGAAATACATAATAACATTATACTGAAAATGTCTGTCTCCATTCTCTACTACATTCCATGATTCTTATTATTTAGCAACAATCTCATCATTTAATTGCAACTTGGCTCACTAGTACCTTTACAGATTTTCTTTTATCTCATGCAACTCAAATTGCCTTAGCAGACAAAGACAAAGGAAAAATGTTCAATTCTTACCAGGGAAATTTCTACTGACAATACAAAGAATAATTACCTATAGATTATTTTCAATTCATACGGTGTAGAAAAAGACAAAAACCTGTAAGTTTTTAGCAGTAATATCCTACAAGAATAGAATTTCACTTACCGTGTAGTCAACTCTATCTCCATTCATATAAAAAACAGTCAGATTATAATCCACAACATTATTTGTATTCAATAGCTGCACTTGAAGTGGAATTTTTGGATCAAGGAAAGTCACTGTTATGTTTGGTGCTTCATCCCTTTGTGAAAACTGGAAAGGATTGCCACCAACAATTATGTTCCGAATCCCGTCAAGATTTGTGGACGAGTCAATAACCACGTTCCCATTATCAAGGTTCTCCTCTGTAATTTCTTCTTCATGAATACATATCACTGAAAACATGAAAGAAAATAGCAAACAATAATTATATTACATGAAAAAGAAAAGGTCTTCTGATACAGTTTATATATTTCTATAGCAGTGATGCCCTCTTTCATCACATTTCAAATTTTTACCTAATTTGCCAAGTGAAAATACATTTTGCCACAACCATGGTATTAACTTTGAAACATAATCTACAATTGTTTTGATATATCTTACATATAAATAATAAAAGCTTTTTTCAAAGATTACTCAATACATATACATATAATAATAAATGGCCAATTTTGAAGCTACATGGTCATCATCAGTGATAAGTGTTTACCATACTATCTACTTACAACAGATAACGTGATAACATGACTAACTCTGAAACATAATCTACAATTGCTTCAATATATCTTACAAATAAATGTCTTCTTCCTTAACAATTACTCAGTACATGCATATATAATAAATGGTCAATTTTAAAGCTGCATAGTCATCATCACTGAAAAGTGATTATCATACTCTCTTCTTCCACCAGCAAATCTGCATAATGAACATGAAGAGCAATGCAACATATTCATTAAATTTCTTAACAAAGAACACAAAATCAACTCACTATGTCTTTTTCATCAGCAATGTAAAAACTAAACTACTTTCATGAGATCCTTACATTTAATTAGAAATTCAATCAATTTCTTTTCCATTCTATCTAATCTAAGTTAAGAGTTTATACATGTATATAGGAAAACTATGATTACATATAAACTGGGATATTTTTCCTGGATAAATACATAAACACACCTATTGACAAATACACTCACATACATGCATAGAAATATAAAATTCCATCATTCATTTCTAACTAATTATCTACAAATATATAACGCTGCCTTACTCTTGAACAACAGATTACCTCATATTCTAATTGCCTTCATGAACCGTTATGAGAGTCAAGTAAAATTACTACATTGCCAAATGCTCCTATTCATCTACAAAAATTACTTTGAATTACTTTTTTTTTCTCGGCTTAAAAGTATATCAACTTTCATGGCTTTTTACACACCAAATTATTCATTGTACAAGAACAATAAATGTATTATTTGAGCCATAGCGTAATAGCCCACAAATGAATGTAATAGTGCAAATAGACTTTAAACATGTTTACTATGATATCAAAGTCCACTATGTGAGCAACTATTAAAATTCGCCTGTCAAATATAATTTCTATTACATATTATGAATAAGTATCACTAGTCTTCACATTACGCTTTTACTAAGACATTATTATAATTAATATTGACCTGTTGTGCTTGGGACGGTTGTTGTAATTGTGGTTGGTATTGTTGTTGGAACTGTAGTAGGTATTGTAGTTGGAATAGTTGTTGGTATAGTAGTGGGAACTGTTGTTGGTATTGTTGTTGGAACTGTTGTAGGAATGGTAGTTGGTATTGTTGTTGGTATAGTAGTGGGAACTGTAGTTGGTATCGTTGTTGGAACTGTGGTAGGAATTGTAGTTGGAATAGTTGTTGGTATAGTAGTTGGAACTGTTGTTGGTATCGTAGTTGGAATGGTAGTTGGTATTGTTGTTGGTATGGTAGTTGGTATTGTGGTTGGTATAGTAGTTGGCATAGTGGTTGGAACTGTTGTTGGAATGGTTGTTGGTATTGTTGTTGGTCTAGTGGTTGGAACTGTAGTAGGAGCAGTGCTTGGAAGGCTTCGAGGACTTGTACCTAACAATAAAATTTGTATTTTTATTCATACATTTATTTATATACAAATATATATATATATATATATATATATATATATATATAATTCTATATATGTGTGTCTGTGTATTTACACATGCCGATATCACTTAAATATCTCACAAGAAAACCAAAACCATATTACACGTTCAATAATAAAAAAGAAAATCTAAAGGGAATTGGTCTTTGTACAATTCATATATTTGCACCATAAACATCAATTCATACGACAGACTGGCCTTAACAAACTGGAAAAATGAAGTATATATAATTATATGAAACAGGTAATATTTTCAGAAAGTTTTAAGTGCAGCTCTTAGACCTATACTACGCATTGTAATTTAAACTTTAGAAATCGGACATATACTGCAGACTGTACTTATAACAATGTTTATGCTTCTTGAAATGATAGTTGTTCTCATGATAACACAAAAGAATACAATCATCCAACCAGTGGAATATAATCTTGCTGCCACACTCTGGATACTGTTCTTCCAATGCCTTTGGATTTTCTGCTTTAAATGGATAAATTACTGTGATAGTAGTTGATGATTTTGGAAGAGCTCAATATGGACATTGGAAATTCAATAGCCATAAACAATACAATAGTTGCTGTTACATTTTTCGGATATATATTATGCAAAGTAGAAGAAAGTGTCACCCAAACAATAGCAAGAATGTTTTGTGTTACATTGCTTGAAAGAATTTTAGAAACTCTCCAAGCTACAAAGTCCAAATATATATTAACATGAGGGCATGGGTATAACATCTACACATAAAAAATATAAAATAACTCATATACAAGTTTCTACTTTCAATTAACATCATTTCCTATTAATGTCAACTACATCAACAGTGTATTCAATATTCTTTATTATCTCTGACAATTGAAGTGAACACCTCCTTCAGCAAATATACTTACTTGGTTTAATACAAAGTTTAACACTGAGTTCGATTTCTACTGTTTTATTTGGTTGTTCTTTCATAATAGTAATTTCAAGCATTCTCACTTCATCTCTTTGATCTAGTGTTACAGGAACATTTGGACTCACACCCTGTAATGAAATCAAATTGTCAAAAGATAAAAATCACATTTGCCAAATGGAATTCATGTACATGAAATAAACATTCATTCATGCATTATTAAAACTAATAAAAACACAACATGAAATCCAAGAACTGATTGAAAACCTTTTTCACTGCAAGGACTAAGTTGATTCTTCTAATTAAATTCCTATGATGATATTCAGTTTTTATTTTTGTAAAATCTTTCTTCATATTGACTTCCTTCAACAGAGTATGAATCGCCATCGAAAAACTAGCTCAAATATTTGCTCTTACAGTTCTTCTTTTTAAGAGAAAATGGCTTTTTATGTCTTTATGTATGTGCATATACTTGTATGTATTAAAAATATAAAGCAATTAATAATATTGATGGAAATGAAATATTCACAAATGACATGTGTGAACAGATGTGTGAAACTAATAAAAAACAAAATCTGGAAACCATTCATTCACATTTACCATTGTTTCTAGTTTTGAAATCAATGCTTATGTGAAAAACATTTAGGATCTGCCATTTAAAAGATTAATCTTAATTCAATAACAATACAATAACAAAGATCTATATTTAATAGAAACAGTATGCATGAATTAAAATTTAATATAATTTAGGTTTAATTTTAAAATTCAGTAGATGTGGATTGACATCTTTTCATATCTGCCAAATTAACTTACATGCTTATTTTATATGACAAGCACAGAAAATAATTTCTCATCATTCAATACCTGATGCAAATTATGATGCTGCTTGATAATTGCTAAATAAGGAATTTTATAAACTATTGTATAGATGAAAATGTCTCTGAAATTTCTCCAAGTTACACGATACTTGAGTGAGACCACCAATGCTTTCGTACAAGTAATTGAGAGCATCTACAAAGCCAGTCCAAAAATTATAATTGTTTACTTGAAACATATATTAAAATAGTTAAAAAAATAAAATTAATAACAATAAAACTATCACTTTGAGTTCTACTGACTGTTGAGAATGAAAAATTAATAAAAACATTATGTCATTGATGAATAGAATAAATGTTTTGCTTTAGAAAGTTTCACTATTCATATAGAAACTAGTGAAACTCTAAAGTTCATGTTGAATTTTCTAAACACCAAAACTATTCAATGTCTTATTGCAATAGTTATAATAACAGTTTTGAATAGAGAAAGCTAACAAGCATAGTGCTTAGTTTCTCTGAGTCATGCACATGTCCAAAACATAGTGCTGATGTAAAGACACATAAAAACAGTAATCTAATAGATCTTTATTTATGTCAGTTTCAGTAGAAAACAATTTTAATATAATTTTCAAAATTAGTTCCCAAAAGATCAACCTAAGTGTAAAGAATTTAATTATAAACGTGCAAGAGATTTCAATAGCAACAACAAAACAGTTAATCTTCTAGAACGCTTAATGGACAAAGATTTTCAGAGAAATTTCAATATTGATCGTAGAACACAATCTTAATCTGATCATATACCTGTTGATTAAAAACCTACTGCAGATTTCAATGAAAGCAGCCAGGTATATATTCTTCTTCAACTGTTATTTAATATTATATTAAATTCTTTTAAAACTTGAAAATTATTAGCTCTACACTTGCTACTACTTACCAATTTACATCAATGTTATTTCCTTAGGGAGACTCAAGCTATTTCTTAAATAACTACAACTGAAATACATAATAACATTATACTGAAAAGGTCTCCATTTTCTGTTTCATTCCATGATTATTATTATTTAGCAACAATCTCATCATTTAATTGCAACTTGGCTCACTAGTACTTTTACAGATTTTCTTTTATCTCATGCAACTCAAATTGCCTTAGCAGACAAAGACAAAGGAAAAATGTTCAATTCTTACAAGAGAAATTTCTACTGACAATACAAAGATTAATTACCTACAGATTATTATATTCAGGCTGCTTATTTTCAATTCATACGGTGTAGAAAAAGACAAAAACCTGTAAGTTTTTAGCAGTAATATCTTACAAGAATAGAATTTCACTTACCGTGTAGTCAACTCTATCTCCATTCATATAAAAAACAGTCAGATTATAATCAACTACATTATTTGTATTCAATAGCTGCACTTGAAGTGGAATTTTTGGATCAGAGAAAGTCACTGTTATGTTTGGTGCTACATCCCTTTGTGAAAACTGGAAAGGATTGCCACCAACAATTATGTTCCGAATCCCGTCAAGATTTGTGGACGAGTCAATAACCACGTTCCCATTATCAAGGTTCTCCTCTGTAATTTCTTCTTCATGAATACATATCTCTGAAAACATGAAGGAAAATAGCAAAGAATAATTATATTGCATTAAAAAGAAAAGGTCTTCTGATACAGTTTATATATTTCTATAGCAGTGATGCCCTCTTTCATCACATTTCAAATTTTTACCTAATTTGCCAAGTGAAAATACATTTTGCCACAACCATGGTATTAACTTTGAAACATAATCTACAATTGTTTCAATATATCTTACATAAAAATATTATCTGATTTTCCAAAGATTACTCAATATATGTACAACTTCAAAGCTACATTGTTCTCATCAGTGATAAGTGTTTACCATACTATACTCCCACTATATATCATGATAACATGATTATGTCTGAACCATTATCTATATGTGTTTCAAAGTATCTGACAAAAAAATTAGTTCTTTTTTAACAATTACTCAGTACATGCATATATAATAAATGATCAATTTTAAAGCTACCTGGTCATCATCAGTGATAAGTGTTCACCATACTATCTACTCACAACTGATAACGTGATAACATGACTAACTCTTAAACATATTCTACAACTGCTTCAATATATCTTACAAATAAATGTCTTCTTCCTTTACAATTACTCAGTACATGCATATATAATAAATGGTCCATTTAAGAGCTGCATAGTTATCATCACTGAAAAGTAATTATCATACTCTCTTCTTCCATAGTATATCTGCATAATGAAGCTGAAGAGCAATGCAAAATATTCATTAAATTTCTTAACAGAGAACACAAAATCAACTCACTATATCTTTTTCATCAGTAATGTAAGAACTATAGTCCTTTCATGAGATCCTTACATTTAATTAGAAATTCAAACAATTCCAGTCTATTTAATCTAAGTTAAGAGTTTATACATATATACAAGAAAAGTATGATTATATATAAGCTGGGATATTTCTCCTGGATAAATACATAAACACACCTATTGACACATACACATGCATACATGCATAGAAATATAAAATTCCATCATTCACTTCTAACTTAACATCTACAAATATATAACACTGTATTACTCTTGAACAACAACTTTTCTCATATTCTAATTGCATGCATAAACCCTTTTAAAAAACAAGAAAAATTACTATGTTGCCAAACGCTTGTATTCATCTACAAAATTACATTGACAGTATCCATGCTAATGGGTAAGATCCCCTACAAATGAATGTTCTCAACATGACATTATATTGGCGTAACAGGAAAAAAAAAAAATGATTTGTTTTTTTGGATTAATTATCCTATATATCTTAAAGAAGAAATAGAGTGGGGAAAATGATAATAAACCACACCTGATGAACACAATGAAACTGCCAAATCAAAACAAGGTTAGAACACTTGGAGCCAAGGAAACATTCAAATACTTGGGCATTTTGGAGGCTGACACCATTAAACAAGTGGAGATGAAAAAAAAATAAAGATATAATATCTCAAGAGAACCAAAAAGATAATCAAGACAAAACTATGTCGCAGAAACTATATCAAAGGAATAAATAGCAGGGCTTTACCCTTTGTTAGATATTCGGGACCCTTTTCGAAGTGGACCAGAGAAGATCCTAAGAAAATGGACCGAAGAACAAGAGAACTAATGACCATGCATAAGGCATTACATCCCAGAGATGACATTGACAGACTATATGTATCAAGAAAGGAGGGAGGAGGAGGACATGCCAGCATTGAAGACAGCATTGACTCATCAAATGTAGGTTATGTGGTGACAGAGATAAAACCATCAATCACATAATAAGTAAATGCAGTAAATTAGCTCAGAAGGATATAAGACTACACACGATTGGGTGCACAAAGTGATCCACTGGGAGATGTGCAAGAAATTAAAATTTGACCATACAAACAAATGATATATGCACAACCCAACATCTGTTCTAGAGAATGACACACACAGACTCCTATGGGACTTTGATATACAAACAGATCACCTAATCTTGGCCAGAAGACAAGACAAAAAAAAAGTGAACTAGAAACATTGTGGACTTTGCTGTCCCAGCTGACCACAAAATAAAACTGAAGGAAAGTGAAAAGAAGGATAAGTATTTCAACCTTACAAGGGAATTAAAAAAACTTTGGAACATCAAGGTGAAAATTATACCAGTTGTGATTGGTTGTTTCAGTACAGTCACCAAAGGATTATTAAAGGGACTGGAGGACTTAGAGGTAGGAGGACAAGTGGAAACCATCCAAACTACAACATTATTGAGAACGACCGGAATACTGAGAAGAGTCCAGGACTCTTGCGGAGACTTGCTACACTCAAACCCCAGAGAAAAACCGTCAGCTAAAACTGGTGTGAAAAACTCTCAAGGTGTAAATAACAAAATATAACAAAATATAACAATTTTTGATTTTATATGAATTTCTTTTTGGAAAGAACAATTCCATCTTATACCATAACTGGGGGTATATTGGCCTAGTTTGGGTATAGTTATTTGTTGAATGCCAACTAACACACAGATATGGCAATGTGCATTTTTCAATGGGTCAAGATGCATGGACATAGCCCAGACATGCCTGGTGGATACACAAATATCTAAGTCTGTGTAGGCATTCCCCCAAAAGGACGTCTCAGGGACCAGGCAATAAACTTATAAGTGGGTTAAACCCAAGTGGGATGGCCCCTTGAGACTCAAAGAGTGGATCAGTCCAGAACATTAGAGCTGAAACAGCTGGACTATCCAGGCAGTAGTCTCAAGCAGTCTACATCAACCAAAAATCACAAACCAACATCAAATTCCAACTTGACCACCTACCCAAAAATGGCAGAGCAGAAAAGAACTAAGTGTGGGTATAAGCTATTCATAACATGGTCCATCCTATTTATAGATAACCCAGTCAGTAGAAATAGCTATTCACAGCAGAATGTTTCCTTACACAGTGATTTACTGTTGTACAGTTTGTGCCAGATATATGAATCTTTTGTATTACAAAAACTGCAGTTTTTAAACCAAAGTCCAAAATGGCTACCCGAATTCTAACACTTCTTGTAGTAACAGTGTTTATTATTCCCATAGAGACATAAGAGAATAAAATTTTATGGCCAATTTAAGATACTTCTACTAACACACATTGTATAATCAACTTTCAAATAATGCAATTATTTTATTCAAATCAGTTATGTAAAATTCAATCATACACAACATTCTTACTCATATCTTAGTAGCTCTCATTAAAAATATCATGTAAGACATAATTTTCACAAATCATCCAGTTAAAATCACATTCATTTTTGCAAATACATTCACATAATATACTTCACATAGACATTCACCTGTTGTAAAAGTCATTGAAGTAGAACCTACTTGAATAGGTGAAACTCTTGGAACACCACTATCTAAAAAAAACATACACACACACACACACACACACACACACACACACAAACACACATAGAAATATATATATATATATATTTATATACATATTTTTATTCTTACATATATATTAGCAGTGACACATGTATTAATAAACTGATTGATAACATAATACAAATTGACATTAAATTCTTCTACATATTACAATTGGAACTCTGATACATGGTCTACTGTGGCGTGGTGTGGTGTTGCTTAAACTGTAAACTAAAATACAGTTGGAAATTAAGGCATGTAGGCAGTTTTCCTGAAATTCTTGGAAAACCTCTGGCAATACTACTAAATATACATATTGTATAACACATATATGTATACAAGTATAAAAATATATTCCTGTTTATACACATATACACAGATCTGTATCTTTACATACCGATGTATACTTTATTTGTATATATATTGGCATGCACCGTTTAATAATTATACATCTACTATCAAACTGACTGACAACATCAAATAATATAAGATTGGATTTTAATCATGACAGCAAAAAAAAAAAAAGTTTTACAAATTAAAATAGTTTTCATAAAAAATACAGCAACTTTCAACATTCTTACTCATATCCTAATAGCTCTCACTGAAATATAGCAAGACATGATTTCAACAAATGATTCTGTAGAAAGAACATTCTTTTTAGCAAATATAATATACTTTATATAGTCACCTGTTGAAAAAGTTGTAAGCCCTGTGATTGAAGTAGAACGTATTTGAATTGGTGAAACTGTTGGAACACCAGTACCTAAAAAATAAAACACACGCACATATATATATATATATATATATATATATATATATATATATATATATATATAATTGTATTCGTACATATATATTAGCAGTTACACATGTATTATTACACTGATTGATAACATAATACAAATCAACAGTAGATCCTTCTAGATATTACAATTGGAATTCTGCTACGTGGCCTGGAGTGGTGTGGTGTGGTTTAAACTGTAAACTAAAATATCATTTGAAATTTAGTGGGGATTTTACTCAAAACAATAACAACTATGTTTCTTGTAATAGCGCTGCTTATTCCCACATAAACTCTAGAGAAGAGAATTCTGGAACCAATTGAGGATGCTTTCGCTGACATACTACAGCATAATGTTTTTTAGATGTAATAAATGAATTTTATAAAGATCTTTATTTTAAATGGAACTGCAGATTTCACAAGAACATGCTTCCAATGTTAATGTCTGAGTCATTTAACAAGGGAGCTTAAATAAGTAGTTATGCCCCTTGTCTGTTACGAGTAAGAGGAGTGGTAATAAAGGTAGTGATGGCCTTTGCATTTCTGCAGTTATGAAAATATCATATTGTCAAAAAAAGAAAATTACCTGACTACATAAAACAAAATAGAATTAAATCATAATCGCAACAGAAAAAAAAGAATATTTATGAAATAAATACTGCAACTTTCATTGTTGCCAAATGACAGAAAATTAATTTTCATATAATTTACTGTGTTGAAAAAGAAAAGATGGTTTATTTGATATCAAACATTGCATCAAACATCCAAGAAATTTATGACTGCTGTCAATCCTATTACTGGAACTCTGCTATATAGTGTGGTGTGTGGTGTGGTTGGAACTTTAGAAGGAATAATTGTTGGAAATAAAGTGGGGACTTTACTTAAAACAATAATAACTATGCTTTCTATATTAGCAGTGCTTATTATTCCCAGAGAAATTATAGAGAATAGCATTCAGAGGCCAATTGATGATACTTCTGCTGACACACTACAGCATAATGTTCTTTCAATGAAAAGGGATTATCTGCTTTAAATTGTTGAATTTCTTCTAATACTAGTTAATGATATTTGAACAATGTCAGTGAATGACGTAATTTTAAATATACTGGCAATCACTGGTGGAATTCGAGATATTTCATTTGTAGATTATGTACAAAGATACTACTAGAAAAGGACATACAAATGCTACCAACAATGTCTCATATTATAGAGCTTGAAAGACTTCAAAGGCACTTTATTGGCAATAGTGTTTCATCCAATCTTTACCACTGAAAATATAATATCACATATTCTTAAAGTGATATACCCAACAACAACTCTGAATAGACGCTCCCCAACAGGATAACTTCTAGCTGACTCGATAAATTAGTCAAATAGGTCAAGTCATTTATCAAAAAATGGTAGTCCTTGTTTCTATAAAGATATACTACTGTAAACCTTATATCTCTATATATTATTCAATTCTGGCTTTACAAGACCAAAACATATATCAAATATATAAAGAACCACATACAACTTTCTACTTTTTATTCACAGTAACATTTTTCAAGGAATCTAAAGCATTCGCAGGGTATTAAATGTTTTTCATTATATTAGAGAATTGATGTGACCTCTCAGATTTCACCTCTCTCAAAAAATATACTTACTTAGTTTAATGACAGCAAAAACACAAGATTTATAAAATGAAATATTTTTCAGAGAAAAAACACCAACTTTCAACATTCTTACTCATATCCTAATAGCTCTCATTAGAATATTGCAAGACAAAATTTCAACAAATGATCCTGTTGAAAGCACATTCTTTTTAGCAAATATAATATACTTTACATATTCACCTGTTAAAGGCACTCCTGTTGAAAAAGTTGTAGGCACGGTGGTTGAAATTGTTGGAAAACTTGTCCCAATACTTGTACCTAAAAACAGTAGACATTTCCAAATTTACGTATACGTGTGTCTATATTTATACATATATATATTGGCAATTACACATGAATTAATAAACTAACTGAAAACATAATACATAAAATCATTTATTTCTTACATACTAACCTTTCTACTTGGTTGGAACTATAGAAGCAAAAACTTTTGCAAGTCTAATGGGGACTTTACTTAAAATAAGATTACCTATGTTACTTCTAATAGCAGTGCTTATTATTCCCATTGAATATTGAATATAATTCTGCTCATACAGTACAGCATAATGTTCTTTCAATGTATTAAATTAGGGATTTTTTTCTTATAATACTGGATAATAATTCTTGCAAAATTTCACTGAATAAGCTTATTTCATATGTACTGGCAATCAATGGTCAATTACTAGATACTTTATTTGTGGGCTGTATATTATACATAGTCATAGAAAATGTCATTCAAATACTACCGACACTATTTCATATTACAGAGCTTGAAAGACATTTAGGAACTTTCTAAGCAATAATCTTTTTATCAAATCTTACATTTGAGCATATAATTTGATACATGAATTATGAAAACAACCACATAAAACTTTCTATTTTTAATACACATGATCTATTTTTGTATTCAATGTTTATCATTAAATGAGAAAATTCTTATGACTTCCCAAACATTACCTCCCTCAACAAATGTACTTACTTAGTTTAATACAAAGCTCAACACTGAGTTCTATTTCTACACTTTCATTTGGTTTATCTTTCTTAATAGTGATATCAAGCTTTCTCAATTCATCGCTTGGTGGTAGTGGTACTGGCGTATTTGGACTCACACCCTGTAAGAAATCAAATCGTCTCAAAGGTTCACTCGCATTTAACAAATGGAATTTGGGAATTTCAAATAATCATTCATTAATGAAATATCCCTGAAAAAACAACCTCAAATACAACATCAAAAAAAAATTAAATAAACCTTAATATTATTGCATTAATTCAATAGATTTTTCTTAAGGCTTTTCATTGTATTCTTTAAATGCTTTTCTTTCTTCAATAGCATATAAATATTCATGGCTTATGTAATTCTGAATCCGTCCTTTGAGAATAACAGTAGTGGTATTATTTACACTATAGACGGCAGGATATGGGAATTGATACCTTTCACAAGGATATTAGAACAAAAAAGAGATCCTAACAGCGCATCTGGAATTCGGACTTGCTTAAACGATTTTGTAGTCCAGCTATTTAACCATTATGCCATCAGAACATCAAAAATTCTTTTCATAGCTCCTTGTCTTTGACTCTTCTCATTTCTTATACTTATGGGTTAAATATAATGTCAAATTATAATGAAATCACAAATAGTTCATTAACCCTTTTGCTTCTTCACAAAAAAACAAAGGCCTGACTTACATATATATATATATATATATATATATATACTTATATATATATGTGTGTGTGTGTGCAGGGGAACAAAGGCACACAGCAGCGAAATATGTGTCAACCTGCAGTCTGATCTTCTTCATATGTTTGTAGTAGCAGGCATTTACATCCATTTGAAGTGGAATAAGCTGAAATTTCATAAGCATACTATGAATGTAGTTTTTTACTGGCCGTTTTGCTGACTCTTGCTGTCTAAAGCTCCAAATCCGTCTGACAGTATCTGAAGGAATTTGGGAGAATCCAAGAGTGTTCCCAAGAATCTGACATCCTAGAACTTCAGGCAGTGAGTGAGAAAAAGAGGAAGTAGCTTATTTTACAAGTGACTTTGGAACTTATTTTTCTAGAATTATCTACTCTGTGAGCCTTTTGCTAATTGCTCTAAAAATATGGCAGTTTAAATCCTATAATAGCAAGAAAGATTCATCAACTGATTCTTCTAATACTAATATATACTTAAATGCACGTATACAACAACAACAACAACACCAACACCAACAACAACAACAACAATTGTGCGTAATCCCGATTTTGTGCATTTCAGTATTTGGAGTTGAAAAGAAATTTAAATTTCTCTACTTCATATCAGTGACCAGATGTATTTCTTTTCTTATATTGTGCTTCAGATGATTAATTATGACACTCCAAATTTATCTTCTTGTAAATCTAACAGTAGAAAATTCTCCACAAAACTATGTGTGATGCTTGGCTATTTTCTTATCACCATTTATTAATATAGGCGTTACTAGAAGAAAGATTTTTAGAGAATTTTCAATATTGATCATTTAATACAAGCTTATTCCAATTATATAGTATTGATTAACAAGTCTGCAGCAGATTTGAATGAAAACAGCAAACCAGATATTATCAAATTCTTTAGAACCATGAACAGTATAACTTCTACACTCAGCACTACTTGTCAACTTACATCAATGATAATTCCTCTGCGAGAAACTAAGCAGTTTTGTAGATCTCTCTCAAATAACTACAACTGAAATACATAATAACAATACTGAAAATGTCTCCATTTTATACTTCATCCTTGTCTTCCATGAATTTTCAGTTTTTAGCACTGGTCTTATCACTTACTAGCAATTTAGCTCACTCAGATTTTCAGAGATTTTCTATTTGCCCATTAAACTCAAATTCCCTTAGCAGACACAGAAGTCAATGGAAAACAATCAATGCTTGCAAGAAAAATTTCAACCGTAAATCCAAATTTTAAAAACATCCAACACATTAATATTGTCATCCTGCTTATTTTCAATTGATTGAGTGTGGAAAATATTATTTCAAAAACACTTTCACAAAAATAATTCAAAACCAATAATGTTTTCTCTTGGAACAATAGCATTTTACTCACCGTATAAACAACACTGTTTCCATTCACATAAGTAACAGTCAGTTTATAACTAGCTGCATTCGTTATATTGAAAACGGTCACATCTACTGGGACTTTTTCATCAATGAAAGTCACACTTAGGCTTGGATTATTATCACTTTGTGAAAACTTGAAAGGTTTTCCACCAACAACTATGTCTCCGATGTCACCAACATTTGATGATGGAACAATAAGCACAGTATTTGAATCAAGGTTCTCCTTTGTAATTTCTTCTTCATGAATACAAATCACTGAAGAAAGAAAAAATTACATTATTAATAACTGTAATAATTACGATATTTCCATTTAAAAAAAAAAACACCTTGGATACATCAACATATCTTACAAAAACTTCATACATGCTCCTTATTAAAGATCACTCAATACATGCACATATAATAAATGGGCAATTTTCAAGCTACATGTTAAGCATCAGTGAAAGATGCTTATCATACTAACTACTCCCATCAGCAAATCTGTACCATCAAGCTGAAGAGTAATGCATAATATTCATAAATTAGTAGCAGAAAAACATAATCAACGCACTATATATTTTTTTCAGTAGCAATGTCAAAATATTCATCTTCAATGGAAACATTTTTACATAACTAATCCTTTCATAAGATACTTACATCTATGTGACTATCATATTAGAAATTAAAAACATTTCTTCTCTTCATAGACACAACTTCCATATGATAAAATACAATCATTTCACTCTAATCAGTCATCTTTAAAAAAGTTCATATACAACATTCTTACTCATATCTTTAAAATATAGCAAGACATGATTTCAACAAATGATCCTGTTAAAAGCACATTCTTCTTAGCAAATATAATATACTTTACATAGTCACCTGTTGAAGGCACTCCTGTTGAAGAAGTTGTAGGCACAGTGGTTGAAATTGTTGGAAAACTTCTCCCAATACTTGTACCTAAAAAGAATAGACATTTCCAAATTTATATGTGTTTCTATTTATACATATATATTGGCAAATGCACATGAATTCGTAAACTGACTGACACCTTAATGCAAAAAATCATTTATTTTTTTTACATATTTCAGAGTAAATACTGCAACTTAACATTTGGTGCACAATACACAGAAAACTGATCAGGTAAAATTTCGATCTTATTTCTTGCAAATATAATAATATATAGGCAGTATATAATTGAACTCAACATGTAGGCAGTTTTCCTGAAATTCTTGGTAAATCTCTGGCAATACCTGAAAATATTATATAATACATATCTATGCATACATCTATATAGTTGTATTCCTATATACAGATGTATACACACATATGCATATCTGTATCTTCACATGTATATGTATACTTTATTTGTATATGTATTGTCATACACATGCATATATTTCGGCAATCATAAATCTACTATCAGATTGACTGACTACATCAAACAGGAAATTAATTTTCATATAATTTACTCTTGTGATAAAGAAGACATGATGTTTTTGATATCTCACATAGCATCAAACATCCAAGGAATCTATTACTGTGGTCAATCCTACTATCAGAAATCTGCTACATGGTGTAGTGTGGTCTGGTTGGTCGGAAATGTAGAAGGAATAATTCATGGAAATCTAGTGGGGACTTAACTTAAAAATATAGTAGCTATGCTTTTCGTTGAAATAGTTTCGGTGTAAGCAGTAATTTACAAAGCTTTTTCCTCCAATGTGGCACATAGCCAAATAAATAGGGGCACCCAATGAGACTCAAACTCACTTGTGAAAGTTTGCTAGTCTAGCTTGCTGACCATTACACCATATGAGGTGTGCACTTTGGGTATAAGCTGTTCACCATAACATGGTCCATCCTATTTATAGACTACCCAGTCGGCAGCAGTGAGTACTCCAAGTGGAAGTTGACCAATCAAAGATGAGCACTGAAAGCATTTAAAATCACTCGCAATTAGCTTCACATACTGAATTACTGTTTCACATGTTCTGCTAGACAGATGTATCTTGTATTCCATAAACTACAGTTTTTAAACCAAACACCATAATGGCTACCCAAATTCTAACACTTCTTGTAATGACAGTGTTTATTATTCCCATGGAGACATTAGAGAATAACATTCTATGGCCAATTTAAGATACATCTGCTGATACACATTGTATAATCAACTTTCAAATAATGCAATTATTTTATTCAAATCAGTTATGTAAAATTCAATCATACACAACATTCTTACTCATATCTTAGTAGCTCTCATTAAAAATATCATGCAAGACATAATTTTCACAAATCATCAAGTTAAAAGCACATTCATTTTTGCAAATACATTCACATAATATACTTCACATAGACATTCACCTGTTGTAAAAGTCATTGCAGTAGAACCTACTTGGAACACCAGTATCTAAAAAATAACACACACACACACATACACACAAACACACACATATATAGAAATATATATATATACATATATATATATATATATATAAATATTTTTATTCTTACATATATATTAGCAGTTACACATGTATTAAACTGATTGATAACATAATACAAATTGACATTAAATTCTTCTACATATTACAATTGGAACTCTGATACGTGGTCTACTGTGGCGTGGTGTGGTGTTGCTTAAACTCTAAACTAAAATACAGTTGGAAATTTAGGCATGTAGCGGGTTTTCCTGAAATTCTTGGAAAACCTCAGGCAATACTACTACATATACATATTGTATAACACGTATATGTAGACAAGTATAAAAACATATTCCAATATCTAGATTTATACACATATACACAGATCTGTATCTTTACATACCGATGTATACTTTATTTGTATATATATTGCCATACACCATTTAATAATTATACATCTACTATCAGATTGACTGACGACATTAAACAACATAAGATTAGATTTTAATCATGACAGCAAAAGCACAAGATTTACAAAATGAAATATTTTTCAGAGAAAAAACACCGACTTTCAACATTCTTACTCATATCCTAATAGCTCTCATTAGAATATTGCAAGACAAAATTTCAACAAATGATCCTGTTGAAAGCACATTCTTTTTAGCAAATATAATATACTTTACATATTCACCTGTTAAAGGCACTCCTGTTGAAAAAGTTGTAGGCACGGTGGTTGAAATTGTTGGAAAACTTGTCCCAATACTTGTACCTAAAAACAGTAGACATTTCCAAATTTACGTATACGTGTGTCTATATTTATACATATATATATTGGCAATTACACATGAATTAATAAACTAACTGAAAACATAATACATAAAATCATTTATTTCTTACATACTAACCTTTCTACTTGGTTGGAACTATAGAAGCAAAAACTTTTGCAAGTCTAATGGGGACTTTACTTAAAATAAGATTACCTATGTTACTTCTAATAGCAGTGCTTATTATTCCCATTGAATATTGAATATAATTCTGCTCATACAGTACAGCATAATGTTCTTTCAATGTATTAAATCAGGGATTTTTTTCTTATAATACTGGATAATAATTCTTGCAAAATTTCACTGAATAAGCTTCTTTGAAATGTCCTGGCAATCAATGGTCAATTACTAGATACTTTATTTGTAGGCTGTATATTACACATAGTCATAGAAAATGTCATTCAAATACTACCGACACTATTTCATATTACAGAGCTTGAAAGACATCTAGGAACTTTCTAAGCAATAATCTTTTTATCAAATCTTACATTTGAGCATATAATTTGATACATGAATTATGAAAACAACCACATAAAACTTTCTATTTTTAATACACATGATCTATTTTTGTATTCAATGTTTATCATTAAATGAGAAAATTCTTATGACTTCCCAACAAATGTACTTACTTAGTTTAATACAAAGTTCAACACTGAGTTCTATTACTACTTTTTGTTTTGGTCGTTCTTTCTTTATAGTAATTTCAAGACTTCTCAATTCATCGCTTGGTGGTAGTGGTACTGGCGTATTTGGACTCACACCCTGTAAGAAATCAAATCGTCTCAAACGTTCACTCGCATTTAACAAATGGAATTTGGGAATTTCAAATAATTATTTATTAATGAAATATCCCTGAAAAAAAAACAACATCAAATACAACATCAAAATAAAAATAAACCTTAATATTATTGTATTAATTCAATAGATTTTTCTTAAGTCTTTTCCTTGTATTCTTTAAATGCTTTTCTTTCTTTAATAGCATATAAATATTCATGGCTTATGTAATGCTGAATCCATCCTTTGAGAATAACAGTAGTGGTATTATTTACACCATAGCTGGCGGGATATGGGAGTTGATACCTTTCACAAGGATATTAGAATAAAAAAGAGATCCTAACAGCGCATCTGGAATTCGGACGTGCTTACTACGATTTTGCAGTCCAGCTCTTTAGCCATTACACCATCAGGACTTACACAAATCTTTTCAAAGCCCCTTCTCTTTGACTCTTCTCATTTCTTATAGCTATCTCTTAACTATAATGTCAAATTATAATGAAATCACAAATAGTTTACTGTCATCTACATTTGCAGTTAATCACAAATTACAATTTCTCTTAGAGATTCACATCATAAAACGGACAATGATCATAACAATCACTGACGTGAAGCTTTATTTCTTACTTGTAAACTTGTGAATCTCATTGAAAAATGAAAATGATAACAATAAACATATCAATTACCACTTCAACTGAGTCTTTACAATGGAATTTCGAACAAAAACATTATTATGAGATTCATAAACACACACAATTCTTCTGCCTATTCGGATAGACAGTGGTGAAACTGTAAAGCTCTTTCGAAATTTTCTAAACATCACACACATCGCACATACTAGTGGACTAGATATAACAGTCTTCAATAAAGAAACACAACACATATACTGCTTATTTTCTCTTACTTTTTGCACAACTCCTAAACATAATGTGCATGATTTACAAGTCCTAAACATAATGTGCATGATTTACAATTTAGATGGTATTGTTAACTTAGTATTTTTGCGTTTCATACGCAAAAATACTAAGTTAACAATACCATCTAAATTGTGTAAATCAAAAGCTTATCTAAAAGATCTCACAAACTTCATAGTGTGGACGATGAAATGCCAGTGGTCACTACTTGTAAAATGGTGGTTTGTTCTCTCAACGTTTTCTTAGAAACAAAACCTCACAGCGTTGTGTTGCTTCCACAATTTACAACACAAACAATATCACCAATGCAGACAAAAGATATTTCACAAAAATGACAATGCTAAACCAGCATTTTTTATAAATCAAAGCAAACAAGGAAAACTTATTACACAGTAGCATATGTTTCTTGTGTATTTGTGTGTCTGTATGAGTGGGGGCGGGGTAATACAAATACAATATCTGAAATGGTAGCGAGTGTGTACATCTGTTCGCAATCTAGAGAGAAGAAATAAGGCGGTAGCTCTCAGAAACTTGTAGACAAGTTCACCTACCGAGGAAACAGTGTTTCATCAACCGAAAAAGACACTGACACGTGGCTAACAAAGGCATGGACGGCTATCGATAGACTATCGGTCATATGGAAATCACACCAGACCGATAAAATGAAACGCAGTTTCTTCCAAGCAGCGGTCAAGTCGATACTGCTATATAGATGCACTACATGGACGCTAACTAAACACATGGAGAAAAAGCTTGACGGCAACTACACAAGAATGCTGCAAGCAATTTTGAACAATTCCTGGAGGCACACCCCACAAAGCCCCAACTGTATGCCCACCTACAACCCATCACGAAAACTATCAAAGTTACACGAATCAGACATGCAGGACATTGCTGGCAAAGCAAGATTGAGCTCATAACTGATGTTCTCCTATGGACCCCCTCATATGGCCAAGCAAAAGCCGGACGACCAGCTCGAACCTACATACAGCAGCTCTGTGAGGATACGGGATGTAGCCCTGAGGACCTACCAGAAGCGATGAACAATAGAGAGGAGTGGCGACAGAAGGTCAGGGACATCCATGCTAGCAGCACGACATCATCATCATCATCATCATCATGTATATGTGTGCGTGTGTGTGTGTATGCGTGAATGTGTGTGTGTGTGTGTGTGTGTGTGTGCAGGGGAACAAAGGCACACAGCAGTGGAGTATGTGTCTACTTGCCGTCTGAACTTCTGCATATGTTTGTAGTAGCAGGCATTTACATCCATTCAAAGTGGAATAAGCTGAAAATTCATAATCATACTATGAATATAGTTTTTGACTGGCCGTTTTGCTGACTCTTGCTGTCTAATGCTCCAAATCTGTCTGCCAGCATCTGAAGGAATTTGGGAGAATTCACACGTGTCCCCGAGCACATCTTACAACTACAGGCAGTGTGTGAGAAAAAGAGGATGCAGCTTATTTTACAAGTGAGTTTTGGAAATTATTTTTCTAGAATCTTCTACTCTGCGCCTTTTACTAATTGGTCTAAAAATATGGCAGTTTAAATAATATAATCGCAAGTACAATCCATCAACTGATTCTTCTAATACTAATATATACTTAAATGCACGTACACAACAACAACACCTAAAACAACAACAACAACAACAACAACGTTGCGTAAGGCCTATTTTGTGTATTTCAGTATTTGGAGTTGAAAAGAAATTTAAATTTCTCTACTTCATATCAGTGATCAGATGTCTCTCTTTTCTTATATTGTGCTTCAGATGATTGATTACGATACTCCAAATTTATTTTCTTGTAAATTTAACATTAGAAAAATTCTTCACAACACTATGTTCGATTCTTGGCTATTTTCTTATCACCATTTATTAATATAGGCGTTACTAGAGGAAGATTTTCACAGAATTTTCAATATTGATCATTTAACACAAGCTTATTCCAATTATATAGTATTGATTAACAAGTCCGCAGCAGATTTCAATGAAAACAGCAAACCAGATATTATCAAATTCTTTAGAACCATGAACAGTATTACTTCTACACTCAGCACTACTTGTCAACTTACATCAATGATAATTCCTCTGCGAGAAACTAAGCAGTTTTGTAGATCTCTCTCAAATAACTACAACTGAAATACATAATAACAATACTGAAAATGTCTCCATTTTATACTTCATCCTCGTCTTCCATGAATTTTCAGTTTTTAGCACCAGTCTCATCACTTACTAGCAATTTGGCTCACTCAGATTTTCAGAGATTTTCTCTTTGCTCATTAAACTCAAATTCCCTTAGCAGACACAGAAGTCAATGGAAAACAATCAATGCTTGCAAGAAAAATTTCAACCGTAAATCCAAATTTAAAAAATCCAACACATTGATATTTTCATCCTGCTTATCTTCAATTGATTGAGAGTGGAAAATATTATTTCAAAAACACTTTCACAAAAATAATTCAAAACCAATAATGTATCCTCTTGGAACAATAGCATTTTACTCACCGTGTAAACAACACTGTTTCCATTCACATAAGTAACAGTCAGATTATAACTAGCTGCATTCTTTATATTGAAAACAGTCACATTTACTGGAACTTTTTCATCAGTGAAAGTCACACTTAGGCTTAGAGTATCATCACTTGGTGAAAACTTGAAAGGTTTTCCACCAACAACTATGTCTCCGATGTCACCAACATTTGATGATGGAACAATAAGCACAGTATTTGAATCAAGGTTCTTCTTTGTAATTTCTTCTTCATGAATACAAATCACTGAAGAAAGAAAAAATTAGATTATTAATAACTGTAATAATTACCTATATTTCCATTTTTTAAAAAAACCTCCGATATATCAACATATCTTACAAAAACTTCATACATACTCCTTCTTAAAGATCACTCAATACATGCACATATAATAAATGGCCAACTTTCAAGCTACACGTTGTTAAGCATCGTACTAACTACTCCCATCAGCAAATCTGTACCATCAAGCTGAAGAGTAATGCATAATATTCATAAATTAGTAGCAGAAAAAAACAAAATCAACTCACCATATCTTTTTTTTCAGTAGCAATGTCAAAACAATCATTTTCAATGGAAACATTTTTAGATAACTAATCCTTTCATAAGATACTTACATCTATGTGACTATCATATTAGAAATTAAACACATTTCTTCTCTTCATAGACACTACTTCCATATGATAAAATACAATCATTTCACTCTAATCAGTCATCTAAAAAATAATTCATATACAACATTCTAACTCATATCTTTAAAATATAGCAAGAAATGATTTCAACAAATGATCCTGTTGAAAGCACATTCTTCTTAGCAAATATAATATACTTTACATAGTCACCTGTTGAAGGCACTCCCGTTGAAGAAGTTGTAGGCCCTGTGGTTGAAATTGTTGGAAAACTTCTCCCAATACTTGTACCTAAAAAGAATAGACATTTCCAAATTTATATGTGTTTATATTTATACATATATATTGGCAAATGCACATGAATTCGTAAACTGATTGACACCTTAATGAAAAAAATCATTTATTTTTTACATATTTCATAGTAAATACTGCAACTTAACATTTCGTGCACAATACACAGAAAACTGATCAGGTAAAATTTCAATCTTATTTCTTGCAAATATAATATATATGCAGTATATAATTGAAGTCAACATGTAGGCAGTTTTACTGAAATTCTTGATAAACCTCTGGCAATACTACTACCTGAAAATATCATATAATACATATGTATGCATACATCTATATAGTTGTATTCCTATATACAGATGTATACACATATATACATATCTGTATCTTTACATGTATATGTATACTTTATTCGTATATGTATACTTTATTCATACACATGCATATATTTTGGCAATCGTACATCTACTATCAGATTGACTGACTACATCAAACAGGAAATTAATTTTCATATAATTTACTCTTGTGATAAAGAAGACATGATGTTTTTGATATCTCACATAGCATCAAACATCCAAGGAATCTATTACTGTGGTCAATCCTACTATCAGAACTCTGCTACAAGGTGTAGTGTGCTCTGGTTGGTTGGAACTGTACAAGGAATAATTGTTGGAAATCTAGTGGGGACTTTACTTAAAACAATAGTAGCTATGCTTTTTGTTGAAATAGTTTGGGTATAAGCAGTAATTTACAAATGAATAGGGGCACCCAATGAGACACAAACTCACTCGTGAAGGTTTGCTAGTCTAGCTTGCTGACCATTACACCATCCGAGGTGCCCAGTTTGGGTATAAGCTGTTCATCATAACATGGTCCATCCTATTTATAGACTACCCAGTCAGCAGCAGTGAGTACTCCAAGTGGAAGTTGACCAATCAAAGATGAGCACTGAAAGCATTTAAAATCACTTGCAATTATCCTCACATACTGAATTACTGTTTCACATGTTCTACTAGACAGATGTATCTTGTATTCCATAAACTCCAGTTTTTAAACCGAAGTCCAAAATGGCTACCCGAATTCTAACACTTCTTGTAATGACAGTGTTTATTATTCCCATGGAGACATTAGAGAATAACATTCTATGGCCAATTTAAGATACATCTGCTGATACACATTGTATAATCAACTTTCAATTAATGCAATTATTTAAATCAAATCAGTTATGTAAAATTAAATCATACACAACCTTCTTACTCATATCTTAGTAGTTTTCATTAAGAATATCATGCAAGACATAATTTTCACAAATCATCCAGTTAAAAGCACATTCATTTTTGCAAATACATTCACATAATATACTTCACATAGACATTCACCTGTTGTAAAAGTCATTGAAGTAGAACCTACTTGAATCGGTGAAACTCTCGGGACACCAGTATCTAAAAACACACACACACACACAAACACACACACACACACATAGAAATATATATATATTTACATATATATATATATATATATATATATATTTATATACATATTTTTATTCTTACATATACATTTGCAGTTACACATGTATTAATAAACTGATTGATAACATAATACAAATTGACATTAAATTCTTCTACATAATACAACTGGAACTCTGATACGTGGTCTACTGTGACGTCGTGTGGTGTTGCTTAAACTGTAAACTAAAATACAGTTGGAAATTTAGGCATGTAGGCAGTTTTCCTGAAGTTCTTTGAAAACCTCTGGCAATACTACTAAATATACATATTGTATAACACATGTAAGTATACAAACAGAAAAATATATTCCTATATATAGATTTATACACATATACACAGATCTGTATCTTTACATACCGATGCATACTTTATTTGTATATATATTGGCATACACCATTTAATAATTATACATCTACTATCAGATTGACTGACAACATCAAACAACATAAGATTAGATTTTAATCATGATAGCAAAAGCACAAGATTTACAAAACGAAATATTTTTCAGAGAAAAAACCCCAACTTTCAACATTCTTACTCATATCCTAATAGCTCTCATTAGAATATTGCAAGACGTAATTTCAACAAATGGCCCTGTTGAAAGCACATTCTTTTTAGCAAATATAATATACTTTACATAGTCACCTGTTAAAGGCACTCCTGTTGAAGAAGTTGTAGGAACAGTGGTTGAAATTGTTGGAAAACTTGTCCCAATACTTGTACCTATAAACAGTAGATATTTCCAAATTATAATTCTGCTCATACAGTACAGCATAATGTTCTTTTAATGCATTAAATTAGGGATTTTTTTCTTATAATACTGGATAATAATTCTTGCAAAATTTCACTGAATAAGCTTCTTTGAAATGTCCTGGCAATCAATGGTCAATTACTAGATACTTTATTTGTAGGCTGTATATTACACATAGTCATAGAAAATGTCATTCAAATACTACCGACACTATTTCATATTACAGAGCTTGAAAGACATCTAGGAACTTTCTAAGCAATAATCTTTTTATCAAATCTTACATTTGAGCATATAATTTGATACATGAATTATGAAAACAACCACATAAAACTTTCTATTTTTAATACACATGATCTATTTTTGTATTCAATGTTTATCATTAAATGAGAAAATTCTTATGACTTCCCAACAAATGTACTTACTTAGTTTAATACAAAGTTCAACACTGAGTTCTATTACTACTTTTTGTTTTGGTCGTTCTTTCTTTATAGTAATTTCAAGACTTCTCAATTCATCGCTTGGTGGTAGTGGTACTGGCGTATTTGGACTCACACCCTGTAAGAAATCAAATCGTCTCAAACGTTCACTCGCATTTAACAAATGGAATTTGGGAATTTCAAATAATTATTTATTAATGAAATATCCCTGAAAAAAAAACAACATCAAATACAACATCAAAATAAAAATAAACCTTAATATTATTGTATTAATTCAATAGATTTTTCTTAAGTCTTTTCCTTGTATTCTTTAAATGCTTTTCTTTCTTTAATAGCATATAAATATTCATGGCTTATGTAATGCTGAATCCATCCTTTGAGAATAACAGTAGTGGTATTATTTACACCATAGCTGGCGGGATATGGGAGTTGATACCTTTCACAAGGATATTAGAATAAAAAAGAGATCCTAACAGCGCATCTGGAATTCGGACGTGCTTACTACGATTTTGCAGTCCAGCTCTTTAGCCATTACACCATCAGGACTTACACAAATCTTTTCAAAGCCCCTTCTCTTTGACTCTTCTCATTTCTTATAGCTATCTCTTAACTATAATGTCAAATTATAATGAAATCACAAATAGTTTACTGTCATCTACATTTGCAGTTAATCACAAATTACAATTTCTCTTAGAGATTCACATCATAAAACGGACAATGATCATAACAATCACTGACGTGAAGCTTTATTTCTTACTTGTAAACTTGTGAATCTCATTGAAAAATGAAAATGATAACAATAAACATATCAATTACCACTTCAACTGAGTCTTTACAATGGAATTTCGAACAAAAACATTATTATGAGATTCATAAACACACACAATTCTTCTGCCTATTCGGATAGACAGTGGTGAAACTGTAAAGCTCTTTCGAAATTTTCTAAACATCACACACATCGCACATACTAGTGGACTAGATATAACAGTCTTCAATAAAGAAACACAACACATATACTGCTTATTTTCTCTTACTTTTTGCACAACTCCTAAACATAATGTGCATGATTTACAAGTCCTAAACATAATGTGCATGATTTACAATTTAGATGGTATTGTTAACTTAGTATTTTTGCGTTTCATACGCAAAAATACTAAGTTAACAATACCATCTAAATTGTGTAAATCAAAAGCTTATCTAAAAGATCTCACAAACTTCATAGTGTGGACGATGAAATGCCAGTGGTCACTACTTGTAAAATGGTGGTTTGTTCTCTCAACGTTTTCTTAGAAACAAAACCTCACAGCGTTGTGTTGCTTCCACAATTTACAACACAAACAATATCACCAATGCAGACAAAAGATATTTCACAAAAATGACAATGCTAAACCAGCATTTTTTATAAATCAAAGCAAACAAGGAAAACTTATTACACAGTAGCATATGTTTCTTGTGTATTTGTGTGTCTGTATGAGTGGGGGCGGGGTAATACAAATACAATATCTGAAATGGTAGCGAGTGTGTACATCTGTTCGCAATCTAGAGAGAAGAAATAAGGCGGTAGCTCTCAGAAACTTGTAGACAAGTTCACCTACCGAGGAAACAGTGTTTCATCAACCGAAAAAGACACTGACACGTGGCTAACAAAGGCATGGACGGCTATCGATAGACTATCGGTCATATGGAAATCACACCAGACCGATAAAATGAAACGCAGTTTCTTCCAAGCAGCGGTCAAGTCGATACTGCTATATAGATGCACTACATGGACGCTAACTAAACACATGGAGAAAAAGCTTGACGGCAACTACACAAGAATGCTGCAAGCAATTTTGAACAATTCCTGGAGGCACACCCCACAAAGCCCCAACTGTATGCCCACCTACAACCCATCACGAAAACTATCAAAGTTACACGAATCAGACATGCAGGACATTGCTGGCAAAGCAAGATTGAGCTCATAACTGATGTTCTCCTATGGACCCCCTCATATGGCCGAGCAAAAGCCGGACGACCAGCTCGAACCTACATACAGCAGCTCTGTGAGGATACGGGATGTAGCCCTGAGGACCTACCAGAAGCGATGAACAATAGAGAGGAGTGGCGACAGAAGGTCAGGGACATCCATGCTAGCAGCACGACATCATCATCATCATCATCATCATGTATATGTGTGCGTGTGTGTGTGTATGCGTGAATGTGTGTGTGTGTGTGTGTGTGTGTGTGTGTGCAGGGGAACAAAGGCACACAGCAGTGGAGTATGTGTCTACTTGCCGTCTGAACTTCTGCATATGTTTGTAGTAGCAGGCATTTACATCCATTCAAAGTGGAATAAGCTGAAAATTCATAATCATACTATGAATATAGTTTTTGACTGGCCGTTTTGCTGACTCTTGCTGTCTAATGCTCCAAATCTGTCTGCCAGCATCTGAAGGAATTTGGGAGAATTCACACGTGTCCCCGAGCACATCTTACAACTACAGGCAGTGTTTGAGAAAAAGAGGATGCAGCTTATTTTACAAGTGAGTTTTGGAAATTATTTTTCTAGAATCTTCTACTCTGCGCCTTTTACTAATTGGTCTAAAAATATGGCAGTTTAAATAATATAATCGCAAGTACAATCCATCAACTGATTCTTCTAATACTAATATATACTTAAATGCACGTACACAACAACAACACCTAAAACAACAACAACAACAACAACAACAACAACGTTGCGTAAGGCCTATTTTGTGTATTTCAGTATTTGGAGTTGAAAAGAAATTTAAATTTCTCTACTTCATATCAGTGATCAGATGTCTCTCTTTTCTTATATTGTGCTTCAGATGATTGATTACGATACTCCAAATTTATTTTCTTGTAAATTTAACATTAGAAAAATTCT
Organism: Sepioteuthis lessoniana; assembly: GCA_963585895.1. Lineage (NCBI taxonomy): Eukaryota > Metazoa > Mollusca > Cephalopoda > Myopsida > Loliginidae > Sepioteuthis > Sepioteuthis lessoniana. The sequence goes on along the minus strand of OY757919.1, from coordinate 36,072,104 downwards.
TCACAACACTATGTTCGATTCTTGGCTATTTTCTTATCACCATTTATTAATATAGGCGTTACTAGAGGAAGATTTTCACAGAATTTTCAATATTGATCATTTAACACAAGCTTATTCCAATTATATAGTATTGATTAACAAGTCCGCAGCAGATTTCAATGAAAACAGCAAACCAGATATTATCAAATTCTTTAGAACCATGAACAGTATTACTTCTACACTCAGCACTACTTGTCAACTTACATCAATGATAATTCCTCTGCGAGAAACTAAGCAGTTTTGTAGATCTCTCTCAAATAACTACAACTGAAATACATAATAACAATACTGAAAATGTCTCCATTTTATACTTCATCCTCGTCTTCCATGAATTTTCAGTTTTTAGCACCAGTCTCATCACTTACTAGCAATTTGGCTCACTCAGATTTTCAGAGATTTTCTCTTTGCTCATTAAACTCAAATTCCCTTAGCAGACACAGAAGTCAATGGAAAACAATCAATGCTTGCAAGAAAAATTTCAACCGTAAATCCAAATTTAAAAAATCCAACACATTGATATTTTCATCCTGCTTATCTTCAATTGATTGAGAGTGGAAAATATTATTTCAAAAACACTTTCACAAAAATAATTCAAAACCAATAATGTATCCTCTTGGAACAATAGCATTTTACTCACCGTGTAAACAACACTGTTTCCATTCACATAAGTAACAGTCAGATTATAACTAGCTGCATTCTTTATATTGAAAACAGTCACATTTACTGGAACTTTTTCATCAGTGAAAGTCACACTTAGGCTTAGAGTATCATCACTTGGTGAAAACTTGAAAGGTTTTCCACCAACAACTATGTCTCCGATGTCACCAACATTTGATGATGGAACAATAAGCACAGTATTTGAATCAAGGTTCTTCTTTGTAATTTCTTCTTCATGAATACAAATCACTGAAGAAAGAAAAAATTAGATTATTAATAACTGTAATAATTACCTATATTTCCATTTTTTAAAAAAACCTCCGATATATCAACATATCTTACAAAAACTTCATACATACTCCTTCTTAAAGATCACTCAATACATGCACATATAATAAATGGCCAACTTTCAAGCTACACGTTGTTAAGCATCGTACTAACTACTCCCATCAGCAAATCTGTACCATCAAGCTGAAGAGTAATGCATAATATTCATAAATTAGTAGCAGAAAAAAACAAAATCAACTCACCATATCTTTTTTTTCAGTAGCAATGTCAAAACAATCATTTTCAATGGAAACATTTTTAGATAACTAATCCTTTCATAAGATACTTACATCTATGTGACTATCATATTAGAAATTAAACACATTTCTTCTCTTCATAGACACTACTTCCATATGATAAAATACAATCATTTCACTCTAATCAGTCATCTAAAAAATAATTCATATACAACATTCTAACTCATATCTTTAAAATATAGCAAGAAATGATTTCAACAAATGATCCTGTTGAAAGCACATTCTTCTTAGCAAATATAATATACTTTACATAGTCACCTGTTGAAGGCACTCCCGTTGAAGAAGTTGTAGGCCCTGTGGTTGAAATTGTTGGAAAACTTCTCCCAATACTTGTACCTAAAAAGAATAGACATTTCCAAATTTATATGTGTTTATATTTATACATATATATTGGCAAATGCACATGAATTCGTAAACTGATTGACACCTTAATGAAAAAAATCATTTATTTTTTACATATTTCATAGTAAATACTGCAACTTAACATTTCGTGCACAATACACAGAAAACTGATCAGGTAAAATTTCAATCTTATTTCTTGCAAATATAATATATATGCAGTATATAATTGAAGTCAACATGTAGGCAGTTTTACTGAAATTCTTGATAAACCTCTGGCAATACTACTACCTGAAAATATCATATAATACATATGTATGCATACATCTATATAGTTGTATTCCTATATACAGATGTATACACATATATACATATCTGTATCTTTACATGTATATGTATACTTTATTCGTATATGTATACTTTATTCATACACATGCATATATTTTGGCAATCGTACATCTACTATCAGATTGACTGACTACATCAAACAGGAAATTAATTTTCATATAATTTACTCTTGTGATAAAGAAGACATGATGTTTTTGATATCTCACATAGCATCAAACATCCAAGGAATCTATTACTGTGGTCAATCCTACTATCAGAACTCTGCTACAAGGTGTAGTGTGCTCTGGTTGGTTGGAACTGTACAAGGAATAATTGTTGGAAATCTAGTGGGGACTTTACTTAAAACAATAGTAGCTATGCTTTTTGTTGAAATAGTTTGGGTATAAGCAGTAATTTACAAATGAATAGGGGCACCCAATGAGACACAAACTCACTCGTGAAGGTTTGCTAGTCTAGCTTGCTGACCATTACACCATCCGAGGTGCCCAGTTTGGGTATAAGCTGTTCATCATAACATGGTCCATCCTATTTATAGACTACCCAGTCAGCAGCAGTGAGTACTCCAAGTGGAAGTTGACCAATCAAAGATGAGCACTGAAAGCATTTAAAATCACTTGCAATTATCCTCACATACTGAATTACTGTTTCACATGTTCTACTAGACAGATGTATCTTGTATTCCATAAACTCCAGTTTTTAAACCGAAGTCCAAAATGGCTACCCGAATTCTAACACTTCTTGTAATGACAGTGTTTATTATTCCCATGGAGACATTAGAGAATAACATTCTATGGCCAATTTAAGATACATCTGCTGATACACATTGTATAATCAACTTTCAATTAATGCAATTATTTAAATCAAATCAGTTATGTAAAATTAAATCATACACAACCTTCTTACTCATATCTTAGTAGTTTTCATTAAGAATATCATGCAAGACATAATTTTCACAAATCATCCAGTTAAAAGCACATTCATTTTTGCAAATACATTCACATAATATACTTCACATAGACATTCACCTGTTGTAAAAGTCATTGAAGTAGAACCTACTTGAATCGGTGAAACTCTCGGGACACCAGTATCTAAAAACACACACACACACAAACACACACACACACACATAGAAATATATATATATTTACATATATATATATATATATATATATATATTTATATACATATTTTTATTCTTACATATACATTTGCAGTTACACATGTATTAATAAACTGATTGATAACATAATACAAATTGACATTAAATTCTTCTACATAATACAACTGGAACTCTGATACGTGGTCTACTGTGACGTCGTGTGGTGTTGCTTAAACTGTAAACTAAAATACAGTTGGAAATTTAGGCATGTAGGCAGTTTTCCTGAAGTTCTTTGAAAACCTCTGGCAATACTACTAAATATACATATTGTATAACACATGTAAGTATACAAACAGAAAAATATATTCCTATATATAGATTTATACACATATACACAGATCTGTATCTTTACATACCGATGCATACTTTATTTGTATATATATTGGCATACACCATTTAATAATTATACATCTACTATCAGATTGACTGACAACATCAAACAACATAAGATTAGATTTTAATCATGATAGCAAAAGCACAAGATTTACAAAACGAAATATTTTTCAGAGAAAAAACCCCAACTTTCAACATTCTTACTCATATCCTAATAGCTCTCATTAGAATATTGCAAGACGTAATTTCAACAAATGGCCCTGTTGAAAGCACATTCTTTTTAGCAAATATAATATACTTTACATAGTCACCTGTTAAAGGCACTCCTGTTGAAGAAGTTGTAGGAACAGTGGTTGAAATTGTTGGAAAACTTGTCCCAATACTTGTACCTATAAACAGTAGATATTTCCAAATTATAATTCTGCTCATACAGTACAGCATAATGTTCTTTTAATGCATTAAATTAGGGATTTTTTTCTTATAATACTGGATAATAATTCTTGCAAAATTTCACTGAATAAGCTTCTTTGAAATGTCCTGGCAATCAATGGTCAATTACTAGATACTTTATTTGTAGGCTGTATATTACACATAGTCATAGAAAATGTCATTCAAATACTACCGACACTATTTCATATTACAGAGCTTGAAAGACATCTAGGAACTTTCTAAGCAATAATCTTTTTATCAAATCTTACATTTGAGCATATAATTTGATACATGAATTATGAAAACAACCACATAAAACTTTCTATTTTTAATACACATGATCTATTTTTGTATTCAATGTTTATCATTAAATGAGAAAATTCTTATGACTTCCCAACAAATGTACTTACTTAGTTTAATACAAAGTTCAACACTGAGTTCTATTACTACTTTTTGTTTTGGTCGTTCTTTCTTTATAGTAATTTCAAGACTTCTCAATTCATCGCTTGGTGGTAGTGGTACTGGCGTATTTGGACTCACACCCTGTAAGAAATCAAATCGTCTCAAACGTTCACTCGCATTTAACAAATGGAATTTGGGAATTTCAAATAATTATTTATTAATGAAATATCCCTGAAAAAAAAACAACATCAAATACAACATCAAAATAAAAATAAACCTTAATATTATTGTATTAATTCAATAGATTTTTCTTAAGTCTTTTCCTTGTATTCTTTAAATGCTTTTCTTTCTTTAATAGCATATAAATATTCATGGCTTATGTAATGCTGAATCCATCCATCCTTTGAGAATAACAGCAGTGGTATTATTTACACCATAGCTGGCGGGATATGGGAGTTGATACCTTTCACAAGGATATTAGAATAAAAAAGAGATCCTAACAGCGCATCTGGAATTCGGACGTGCTTACTACGATTTTGCAGTCCAGCTCTTTAGCCATTACACCATCAGGACTTACACAAATCTTTTCATAGCCCCTTCTCTTTGACTCTTCTCATTTCTTATAGCTATCTCTTAACTATAATGTCAAATTATAATGAAATCACAAATAGTTTACTGTCATCTACATTTGCAGTTAATCACAAATTACAATTTCTCTTAGAGATTCACATCATAAAACGGACAATGATCATAACAATCACTGACGTGAAGCTTTATTTCTTACTTGTAAACTTGTGAATCTCATTGAAAAATGAAAATGATAACAATAAACATATCAATTACCACTTCAACTGAGTCTTTACAATGGAATTTCGAACAAAAACATTATTATGAGATTCATAAACACACACTATTCTTCTGCCTATTCGGATAGACAGTGGTGAAACTGTAAAGCTCTTTCGAAATTTTCTAAACATCACACACATCGCACATACTAGTGGACTAGATATAACAGTCTTCAATAAAGAAACACAACACATATACTGCTTATTTTCTCTTACTTTTTGCACAACTCCTAAACATAATGTGCATGATTTACAAGTCCTAAACATAATGTGCATGATTTACAATTTAGATGGTATTGTTAACTTAGTATTTTTGCGTATGAAACGCAAAAATACTAAGTTAACAATACCATCTAAATTGTGTAAATCAAAAGCTTATCTAAAAGATCTCACAAACTTCATAGTGTGGACGATGAAATGCCAGTGGTCACTACTTGTAAAATGGTGGTTTGTTCTCTCAACGTTTTCTTAGAAACAAAACCTCACAGCGTTGTGTTGCTTCCACAATTTACAACACAAACAATATCACCAATGCAGACAAAAGATATTTCACAAAAATGACAATGCTAAACCAGCATTTTTTATAAATCAAAGCAAACAAGGAAAACTTATTACACAGTAGCATATGTTTCTTGTGTATTTGTGTGTCTGTATGAGTGGGGGCGGGGTAATACAAATACAATATCTGAAATGGTAGCGAGTGTGTACATCTGTTCGCAATCTAGAGAGAAGAAATAAGGCGGTAGCTCTCAGAAACTTGTAGACAAGTTCACCTACCGAGGAAACAGTGTTTCATCAACCGAAAAAGACACTGACACGTGGCTAACAAAGGCATGGACGGCTATCGATAGACTATCGGTCATATGGAAATCACACCAGACCGATAAAATGAAACGCAGTTTCTTCCAAGCAGCGGTCAAGTCGATACTGCTATATAGATGCACTACATGGACGCTAACTAAACACATGGAGAAAAAGCTTGACGGCAACTACACAAGAATGCTGCAAGCAATTTTGAACAATTCCTGGAGGCACACCCCACAAAGCCCCAACTGTATGCCCACCTACAACCCATCACGAAAACTATCAAAGTTACACGAATCAGACATGCAGGACATTGCTGGCAAAGCAAGATTGAGCTCATAACTGATGTTCTCCTATGGACCCCCTCATATGGCCGAGCAAAAGCCGGACGACCAGCTCGAACCTACATACAGCAGCTCTGTGAGGATACGGGATGTAGCCCTGAGGACCTACCAGAAGCGATGAACAATAGAGAGGAGTGGCGACAGAAGGTCAGGGACATCCATGCTAGCAGCACGACATCATCATCATCATCATCATCATGTATATGTGTGCGTGTGTGTGTGTATGCGTGAATGTGTGTGTGTGTGTGTGTGTGTGTGCAGGGGAACAAAGGCACACAGCAGTGGAGTATGTGTCTACTTGCCGTCTGAACTTCTGCATATGTTTGTAGTAGCAGGCATTTACATCCATTCAAAGTGGAATAAGCTGAAAATTCATAATCATACTATGAATATAGTTTTTGACTGGCCGTTTTGCTGACTCTTGCTGTCTAATGCTCCAAATCTGTCTGCCAGCATCTGAAGGAATTTGGGAGAATTCACACGTGTCCCCGAGCACATCTTACAACTACAGGCAGTGTGTGAGAAAAAGAGGATGCAGCTTATTTTACAAGTGAGTTTTGGAAATTATTTTTCTAGAATCTTCTACTCTGCGCCTTTTACTAATTGGTCTAAAAATATGGCAGTTTAAATAATATAATCGCAAGTACAATCCATCAACTGATTCTTCTAATACTAATATATACTTAAATGCACGTACACAACAACAACACCTAAAACAACAACAACAACAACAACAACGTTGCGTAAGGCCTATTTTGTGTATTTCAGTATTTGGAGTTGAAAAGAAATTTAAATTTCTCTACTTCATATCAGTGATCAGATGTCTCTCTTTTCTTATATTGTGCTTCAGATGATTGATTACGATACTCCAAATTTATTTTCTTGTAAATTTAACATTAGAAAAATTCTTCACAACACTATGTTCGATTCTTGGCTATTTTCTTATCACCATTTATTAATATAGGCGTTACTAGAGGAAGATTTTCACAGAATTTTCAATATTGATCATTTAACACAAGCTTATTCCAATTATATAGTATTGATTAACAAGTCCGCAGCAGATTTCAATGAAAACAGCAAACCAGATATTATCAAATTCTTTAGAACCATGAACAGTATTACTTCTACACTCAGCACTACTTGTCAACTTACATCAATGATAATTCCTCTGCGAGAAACTAAGCAGTTTTGTAGATCTCTCTCAAATAACTACAACTGAAATACATAATAACAATACTGAAAATGTCTCCATTTTATACTTCATCCTCGTCTTCCATGAATTTTCAGTTTTTAGCACCAGTCTCATCACTTACTAGCAATTTGGCTCACTCAGATTTTCAGAGATTTTCTCTTTGCTCATTAAACTCAAATTCCCTTAGCAGACACAGAAGTCAATGGAAAACAATCAATGCTTGCAAGAAAAATTTCAACCGTAAATCCAAATTTAAAAAATCCAACACATTGATATTTTCATCCTGCTTATCTTCAATTGATTGAGAGTGGAAAATATTATTTCAAAAACACTTTCACAAAAATAATTCAAAACCAATAATGTATCCTCTTGGAACAATAGCATTTTACTCACCGTGTAAACAACACTGTTTCCATTCACATAAGTAACAGTCAGATTATAACTAGCTGCATTCTTTATATTGAAAACAGTCACATTTACTGGAACTTTTTCATCAGTGAAAGTCACACTTAGGCTTAGAGTATCATCACTTGGTGAAAACTTGAAAGGTTTTCCACCAACAACTATGTCTCCGATGTCACCAACATTTGATGATGGAACAATAAGCACAGTATTTGAATCAAGGTTCTTCTTTGTAATTTCTTCTTCATGAATACAAATCACTGAAGAAAGAAAAAATTAGATTATTAATAACTGTAATAATTACCTATATTTCCATTTTTTAAAAAAACCTCCGATATATCAACATATCTTACAAAAACTTCATACATACTCCTTCTTAAAGATCACTCAATACATGCACATATAATAAATGGCCAACTTTCAAGCTACACGTTGTTAAGCATCGTACTAACTACTCCCATCAGCAAATCTGTACCATCAAGCTGAAGAGTAATGCATAATATTCATAAATTAGTAGCAGAAAAAAACAAAATCAACTCACCATATCTTTTTTTTCAGTAGCAATGTCAAAACAATCATTTTCAATGGAAACATTTTTAGATAACTAATCCTTTCATAAGATACTTACATCTATGTGACTATCATATTAGAAATTAAACACATTTCTTCTCTTCATAGACACTACTTCCATATGATAAAATACAATCATTTCACTCTAATCAGTCATCTAAAAAATAATTCATATACAACATTCTAACTCATATCTTTAAAATATAGCAAGAAATGATTTCAACAAATGATCCTGTTGAAAGCACATTCTTCTTAGCAAATATAATATACTTTACATAGTCACCTGTTGAAGGCACTCCCGTTGAAGAAGTTGTAGGCCCTGTGGTTGAAATTGTTGGAAAACTTCTCCCAATACTTGTACCTAAAAAGAATAGACATTTCCAAATTTATATGTGTTTATATTTATACATATATATTGGCAAATGCACATGAATTCGTAAACTGATTGACACCTTAATGAAAAAAATCATTTATTTTTTACATATTTCATAGTAAATACTGCAACTTAACATTTCGTGCACAATACACAGAAAACTGATCAGGTAAAATTTCAATCTTATTTCTTGCAAATATAATATATATGCAGTATATAATTGAAGTCAACATGTAGGCAGTTTTACTGAAATTCTTGATAAACCTCTGGCAATACTACTACCTGAAAATATCATATAATACATATGTATGCATACATCTATATAGTTGTATTCCTATATACAGATGTATACACATATATACATATCTGTATCTTTACATGTATATGTATACTTTATTCGTATATGTATACTTTATTCATACACATGCATATATTTTGGCAATCGTACATCTACTATCAGATTGACTGACTACATCAAACAGGAAATTAATTTTCATATAATTTACTCTTGTGATAAAGAAGACATGATGTTTTTGATATCTCACATAGCATCAAACATCCAAGGAATCTATTACTGTGGTCAATCCTACTATCAGAACTCTGCTACAAGGTGTAGTGTGCTCTGGTTGGTTGGAACTGTACAAGGAATAATTGTTGGAAATCTAGTGGGGACTTTACTTAAAACAATAGTAGCTATGCTTTTTGTTGAAATAGTTTGGGTATAAGCAGTAATTTACAAATGAATAGGGGCACCCAATGAGACACAAACTCACTCGTGAAGGTTTGCTAGTCTAGCTTGCTGACCATTACACCATCCGAGGTGCCCAGTTTGGGTATAAGCTGTTCATCATAACATGGTCCATCCTATTTATAGACTACCCAGTCAGCAGCAGTGAGTACTCCAAGTGGAAGTTGACCAATCAAAGATGAGCACTGAAAGCATTTAAAATCACTTGCAATTATCCTCACATACTGAATTACTGTTTCACATGTTCTACTAGACAGATGTATCTTGTATTCCATAAACTCCAGTTTTTAAACCGAAGTCCAAAATGGCTACCCGAATTCTAACACTTCTTGTAATGACAGTGTTTATTATTCCCATGGAGACATTAGAGAATAACATTCTATGGCCAATTTAAGATACATCTGCTGATACACATTGTATAATCAACTTTCAATTAATGCAATTATTTAAATCAAATCAGTTATGTAAAATTAAATCATACACAACCTTCTTACTCATATCTTAGTAGTTTTCATTAAGAATATCATGCAAGACATAATTTTCACAAATCATCCAGTTAAAAGCACATTCATTTTTGCAAATACATTCACATAATATACTTCACATAGACATTCACCTGTTGTAAAAGTCATTGAAGTAGAACCTACTTGAATCGGTGAAACTCTCGGGACACCAGTATCTAAAAACACACACACACACACAAACACACACACACACACATAGAAATATATATATATTTACATATATATATATATATATATATATATATATATTTATATACATATTTTTATTCTTACATATACATTTGCAGTTACACATGTATTAATAAACTGATTGATAACATAATACAAATTGACATTAAATTCTTCTACATAATACAACTGGAACTCTGATACGTGGTCTACTGTGACGTCGTGTGGTGTTGCTTAAACTGTAAACTAAAATACAGTTGGAAATTTAGGCATGTAGGCAGTTTTCCTGAAGTTCTTTGAAAACCTCTGGCAATACTACTAAATATACATATTGTATAACACATGTAAGTATACAAACAGAAAAATATATTCCTATATATAGATTTATACACATATACACAGATCTGTATCTTTACATACCGATGCATACTTTATTTGTATATATATTGGCATACACCATTTAATAATTATACATCTACTATCAGATTGACTGACAACATCAAACAACATAAGATTAGATTTTAATCATGATAGCAAAAGCACAAGATTTACAAAACGAAATATTTTTCAGAGAAAAAACCCCAACTTTCAACATTCTTACTCATATCCTAATAGCTCTCATTAGAATATTGCAAGACGTAATTTCAACAAATGGCCCTGTTGAAAGCACATTCTTTTTAGCAAATATAATATACTTTACATAGTCACCTGTTAAAGGCACTCCTGTTGAAGAAGTTGTAGGAACAGTGGTTGAAATTGTTGGAAAACTTGTCCCAATACTTGTACCTATAAACAGTAGATATTTCCAAATTATAATTCTGCTCATACAGTACAGCATAATGTTCTTTTAATGCATTAAATTAGGGATTTTTTTCTTATAATACTGGATAATAATTCTTGCAAAATTTCACTGAATAAGCTTCTTTGAAATGTCCTGGCAATCAATGGTCAATTACTAGATACTTTATTTGTAGGCTGTATATTACACATAGTCATAGAAAATGTCATTCAAATACTACCGACACTATTTCATATTACAGAGCTTGAAAGACATCTAGGAACTTTCTAAGCAATAATCTTTTTATCAAATCTTACATTTGAGCATATAATTTGATACATGAATTATGAAAACAACCACATAAAACTTTCTATTTTTAATACACATGATCTATTTTTGTATTCAATGTTTATCATTAAATGAGAAAATTCTTATGACTTCCCAACAAATGTACTTACTTAGTTTAATACAAAGTTCAACACTGAGTTCTATTACTACTTTTTGTTTTGGTCGTTCTTTCTTTATAGTAATTTCAAGACTTCTCAATTCATCGCTTGGTGGTAGTGGTACTGGCGTATTTGGACTCACACCCTGTAAGAAATCAAATCGTCTCAAACGTTCACTCGCATTTAACAAATGGAATTTGGGAATTTCAAATAATCATTTATTAATGTAATATCCCTGAAAAAAAAACAACATCAAATACAACATCAAAATAAAAATAAACCTTAATATTATTGTATTAATTCAATAGATTTTTCTTAAGTCTTTTCCTTGTATTCTTTAAATGCTTTTCTTTCTTTAATAGCATATAAATATTCATGGCTTATGTAATGCTGAATCCATCCTTTGAGAATAACAGCAGTGGTATTATTTACACCATAGCTGGCGGGATATGGGAGTTGATACCTTTCACAAGGATATTAGAATAAAAAAGAGATCCTAACAGCGCATCTGGAATTCGGACGTGCTTACTACGATTTTGCAGTCCAGCTCTTTAGCCATTACACCATCAGGACTTACACAAATCTTTTCATAGCCCCTTCTCTTTGACTCTTCTCATTTCTTATAGCTATCTCTTAACTATAATGTCAAATTATAATGAAATCACAAATAGTTTACTGTCATCTACATTTGCAGTTAATCACAAATTACAATTTCTCTTAGAGATTCACATCATAAAACGGACAATGATCATAACAATCACTGACGTGAAGCTTTATTTCTTACTTGTAAACTTGTGAATCTCATTGAAAAATGAAAATGATAACAATAAACATATCAATTACCACTTCAACTGAGTCTTTACAATGGAATTTCGAACAAAAACATTATTATGAGATTCATAAACACACACTATTCTTCTGCCTATTCGGATAGACAGTGGTGAAACTGTAAAGCTCTTTCGAAATTTTCTAAACATCACACACATCGCACATACTAGTGGACTAGATATAACAGTCTTCAATAAAGAAACACAACACATATACTGCTTATTTTCTCTTACTTTTTGCACAACTCCTAAACATAATGTGCATGATTTACAAGTCCTAAACATAATGTGCATGATTTACAATTTAGATGGTATTGTTAACTTAGTATTTTTGCGTATGAAACGCAAAAATACTAAGTTAACAATACCATCTAAATTGTGTAAATCAAAAGCTTATCTAAAAGATCTCACAAACTTCATAGTGTGGACGATGAAATGCCAGTGGTCACTACTTGTAAAATGGTGGTTTGTTCTCTCAACGTTTTCTTAGAAACAAAACCTCACAGCGTTGTGTTGCTTCCACAATTTACAACACAAACAATATCACCAATGCAGACAAAAGATATTTCACAAAAATGACAATGCTAAACCAGCATTTTTTATAAATCAAAGCAAACAAGGAAAACTTATTACACAGTAGCATATGTTTCTTGTGTATTTGTGTGTCTGTATGAGTGGGGGCGGGGTAATACAAATACAATATCTGAAATGGTAGCGAGTGTGTACATCTGTTCGCAATCTAGAGAGAAGAAATAAGGCGGTAGCTCTCAGAAACTTGTAGACAAGTTCACCTACCGAGGAAACAGTGTTTCATCAACCGAAAAAGACACTGACACGTGGCTAACAAAGGCATGGACGGCTATCGATAGACTATCGGTCATATGGAAATCACACCAGACCGATAAAATGAAACGCAGTTTCTTCCAAGCAGCGGTCAAGTCGATACTGCTATATAGATGCACTACATGGACGCTAACTAAACACATGGAGAAAAAGCTTGACGGCAACTACACAAGAATGCTGCAAGCAATTTTGAACAATTCCTGGAGGCACACCCCACAAAGCCCCAACTGTATGCCCACCTACAACCCATCACGAAAACTATCAAAGTTACACGAATCAGACATGCAGGACATTGCTGGCAAAGCAAGATTGAGCTCATAACTGATGTTCTCCTATGGACCCCCTCATATGGCCGAGCAAAAGCCGGACGACCAGCTCGAACCTACATACAGCAGCTCTGTGAGGATACGGGATGTAGCCCTGAGGACCTACCAGAAGCGATGAACAATAGAGAGGAGTGGCGACAGAAGGTCAGGGACATCCATGCTAGCAGCACGACATCATCATCATCATCATCATCATGTATATGTGTGCGTGTGTGTGTGTATGCGTGAATGTGTGTGTGTGTGTGTGTGTGTGTGTGTGTGCAGGGGAACAAAGGCACACAGCAGTGGAGTATGTGTCTACTTGCCGTCTGAACTTCTGCATATGTTTGTAGTAGCAGGCATTTACATCCATTCAAAGTGGAATAAGCTGAAAATTCATAATCATACTATGAATATAGTTTTTGACTGGCCGTTTTGCTGACTCTTGCTGTCTAATGCTCCAAATCTGTCTGCCAGCATCTGAAGGAATTTGGGAGAATTCACACGTGTCCCCGAGCACATCTTACAACTACAGGCAGTGTTTGAGAAAAAGAGGATGCAGCTTATTTTACAAGTGAGTTTTGGAAATTATTTTTCTAGAATCTTCTACTCTGCGCCTTTTACTAATTGGTCTAAAAATATGGCAGTTTAAATAATATAATCGCAAGTACAATCCATCAACTGATTCTTCTAATACTAATATATACTTAAATGCACGTACACAACAACAACACCTAAAACAACAACAACAACAACAACAACAACAACGTTGCGTAAGGCCTATTTTGTGTATTTCAGTATTTGGAGTTGAAAAGAAATTTAAATTTCTCTACTTCATATCAGTGATCAGATGTCTCTCTTTTCTTATATTGTGCTTCAGATGATTGATTACGATACTCCAAATTTATTTTCTTGTAAATTTAACATTAGAAAAATTCTTCACAACACTATGTTCGATTCTTGGCTATTTTCTTATCACCATTTATTAATATAGGCGTTACTAGAGGAAGATTTTCACAGAATTTTCAATATTGATCATTTAACACAAGCTTATTCCAATTATATAGTATTGATTAACAAGTCCGCAGCAGATTTCAATGAAAACAGCAAACCAGATATTATCAAATTCTTTAGAACCATGAACAGTATTACTTCTACACTCAGCACTACTTGTCAACTTACATCAATGATAATTCCTCTGCGAGAAACTAAGCAGTTTTGTAGATCTCTCTCAAATAACTACAACTGAAATACATAATAACAATACTGAAAATGTCTCCATTTTATACTTCATCCTCGTCTTCCATGAATTTTCAGTTTTTAGCACCAGTCTCATCACTTACTAGCAATTTGGCTCACTCAGATTTTCAGAGATTTTCTCTTTGCTCATTAAACTCAAATTCCCTTAGCAGACACAGAAGTCAATGGAAAACAATCAATGCTTGCAAGAAAAATTTCAACCGTAAATCCAAATTTAAAAAATCCAACACATTGATATTTTCATCCTGCTTATCTTCAATTGATTGAGAGTGGAAAATATTATTTCAAAAACACTTTCACAAAAATAATTCAAAACCAATAATGTATCCTCTTGGAACAATAGCATTTTACTCACCGTGTAAACAACACTGTTTCCATTCACATAAGTAACAGTCAGATTATAACTAGCTGCATTCTTTATATTGAAAACAGTCACATTTACTGGAACTTTTTCATCAGTGAAAGTCACACTTAGGCTTAGAGTATCATCACTTGGTGAAAACTTGAAAGGTTTTCCACCAACAACTATGTCTCCGATGTCACCAACATTTGATGATGGAACAATAAGCACAGTATTTGAATCAAGGTTCTTCTTTGTAATTTCTTCTTCATGAATACAAATCACTGAAGAAAGAAAAAATTAGATTATTAATAACTGTAATAATTACCTATATTTCCATTTTTTAAAAAAACCTCCGATATATCAACATATCTTACAAAAACTTCATACATACTCCTTCTTAAAGATCACTCAATACATGCACATATAATAAATGGCCAACTTTCAAGCTACACGTTGTTAAGCATCGTACTAACTACTCCCATCAGCAAATCTGTACCATCAAGCTGAAGAGTAATGCATAATATTCATAAATTAGTAGCAGAAAAAAACAAAATCAACTCACCATATCTTTTTTTTCAGTAGCAATGTCAAAACAATCATTTTCAATGGAAACATTTTTAGATAACTAATCCTTTCATAAGATACTTACATCTATGTGACTATCATATTAGAAATTAAACACATTTCTTCTCTTCATAGACACTACTTCCATATGATAAAATACAATCATTTCACTCTAATCAGTCATCTAAAAAATAATTCATATACAACATTCTAACTCATATCTTTAAAATATAGCAAGAAATGATTTCAACAAATGATCCTGTTGAAAGCACATTCTTCTTAGCAAATATAATATACTTTACATAGTCACCTGTTGAAGGCACTCCCGTTGAAGAAGTTGTAGGCCCTGTGGTTGAAATTGTTGGAAAACTTCTCCCAATACTTGTACCTAAAAAGAATAGACATTTCCAAATTTATATGTGTTTATATTTATACATATATATTGGCAAATGCACATGAATTCGTAAACTGATTGACACCTTAATGAAAAAAATCATTTATTTTTTACATATTTCATAGTAAATACTGCAACTTAACATTTCGTGCACAATACACAGAAAACTGATCAGGTAAAATTTCAATCTTATTTCTTGCAAATATAATATATATGCAGTATATAATTGAAGTCAACATGTAGGCAGTTTTACTGAAATTCTTGATAAACCTCTGGCAATACTACTACCTGAAAATATCATATAATACATATGTATGCATACATCTATATAGTTGTATTCCTATATACAGATGTATACACATATATACATATCTGTATCTTTACATGTATATGTATACTTTATTCGTATATGTATTGTCATACACATGCATATATTTTGGCAATCGTACATCTACTATCAGATTGACTGACTACATCAAACAGGAAATTAATTTTCATATAATTTACTCTTGTGATAAAGAAGACATGATGTTTTTGATATCTCACATAGCATCAAACATCCAAGGAATCTATTACTGTGGTCAATCCTACTATCAGAACTCTGCTACAAGGTGTAGTGTGCTCTGGTTGGTTGGAACTGTACAAGGAATAATTGTTGGAAATCTAGTGGGGACTTTACTTAAAACAATAGTAGCTATGCTTTTTGTTGAAATAGTTTGGGTATAAGCAGTAATTTACAAATGAATAGGGGCACCCAATGAGACACAAACTCACTCGTGAAGGTTTGCTAGTCTAGCTTGCTGACCATTACACCATCCGAGGTGCCCAGTTTGGGTATAAGCTGTTCATCATAACATGGTCCATCCTATTTATAGACTACCCAGTCAGCAGCAGTGAGTACTCCAAGTGGAAGTTGACCAATCAAAGATGAGCACTGAAAGCATTTAAAATCACTTGCAATTATCCTCACATACTGAATTACTGTTTCACATGTTCTACTAGACAGATGTATCTTGTATTCCATAAACTCCAGTTTTTAAACCGAAGTCCAAAATGGCTACCCGAATTCTAACACTTCTTGTAATGACAGTGTTTATTATTCCCATGGAGACATTAGAGAATAACATTCTATGGCCAATTTAAGATACATCTGCTGATACACATTGTATAATCAACTTTCAATTAATGCAATTATTTAAATCAAATCAGTTATGTAAAATTAAATCATACACAACCTTCTTACTCATATCTTAGTAGTTTTCATTAAGAATATCATGCAAGACATAATTTTCACAAATCATCCAGTTAAAAGCACATTCATTTTTGCAAATACATTCACATAATATACTTCACATAGACATTCACCTGTTGTAAAAGTCATTGAAGTAGAACCTACTTGAATCGGTGAAACTCTCGGGACACCAGTATCTAAAAACACACACACACACACACACACACACACACACACATAGAAATATATATATATTTACATATATATATATATATATATATATATATATATATATTATATACATATTTTTATTCTTACATATACATTTGCAGTTACACATGTATTAATAAACTGATTGATAACATAATACAAATTGACATTAAATTCTTCTACATAATACAACTGGAACTCTGATACGTGGTCTACTGTGACGTCGTGTGGTGTTGCTTAAACTGTAAACTAAAATACAGTTGGAAATTTAGGCATGTAGGCAGTTTTCCTGAAGTTCTTTGAAAACCTCTGGCAATACTACTAAATATACATATTGTATAACACATGTAAGTATACAAACAGAAAAATATATTCCTATATATAGATTTATACACATATACACAGATCTGTATCTTTACATACCGATGCATACTTTATTTGTATATATATTGGCATACACCATTTAATAATTATACATCTACTATCAGATTGACTGACAACATCAAACAACATAAGATTAGATTTTAATCATGATAGCAAAAGCACAAGATTTACAAAACGAAATATTTTTCAGAGAAAAAACCCCAACTTTCAACATTCTTACTCATATCCTAATAGCTCTCATTAGAATATTGCAAGACGTAATTTCAACAAATGGCCCTGTTGAAAGCACATTCTTTTTAGCAAATATAATATACTTTACATAGTCACCTGTTAAAGGCACTCCTGTTGAAGAAGTTGTAGGAACAGTGGTTGAAATTGTTGGAAAACTTGTCCCAATACTTGTACCTATAAACAGTAGATATTTCCAAATTATAATTCTGCTCATACAGTACAGCATAATGTTCTTTTAATGCATTAAATTAGGGATTTTTTTCTTATAATACTGGATAATAATTCTTGCAAAATTTCACTGAATAAGCTTCTTTGAAATGTCCTGGCAATCAATGGTCAATTACTAGATACTTTATTTGTAGGCTGTATATTACACATAGTCATAGAAAATGTCATTCAAATACTACCGACACTATTTCATATTACAGAGCTTGAAAGACATCTAGGAACTTTCTAAGCAATAATCTTTTTATCAAATCTTACATTTGAGCATATAATTTGATACATGAATTATGAAAACAACCACATAAAACTTTCTATTTTTAATACACATGATCTATTTTTGTATTCAATGTTTATCATTAAATGAGAAAATTCTTATGACTTCCCAACAAATGTACTTACTTAGTTTAATACAAAGTTCAACACTGAGTTCTATTACTACTTTTTGTTTTGGTCGTTCTTTCTTTATAGTAATTTCAAGACTTCTCAATTCATCGCTTGGTGGTAGTGGTACTGGCGTATTTGGACTCACACCCTGTAAGAAATCAAATCGTCTCAAACGTTCACTCGCATTTAACAAATGGAATTTGGGAATTTCAAATAATTATTTATTAATGAAATATCCCTGAAAAAAAAACAACATCAAATACAACATCAAAATAAAAATAAACCTTAATATTATTGTATTAATTCAATAGATTTTTCTTAAGTCTTTTCCTTGTATTCTTTAAATGCTTTTCTTTCTTTAATAGCATATAAATATTCATGGCTTATGTAATGCTGAATCCATCCTTTGAGAATAACAGCAGTGGTATTATTTACACCATAGCTGGCGGGATATGGGAGTTGATACCTTTCACAAGGATATTAGAATAAAAAAGAGATCCTAACAGCGCATCTGGAATTCGGACGTGCTTACTACGATTTTGCAGTCCAGCTCTTTAGCCATTACACCATCAGGACTTACACAAATCTTTTCATAGCCCCTTCTCTTTGACTCTTCTCATTTCTTATAGCTATCTCTTAACTATAATGTCAAATTATAATGAAATCACAAATAGTTTACTGTCATCTACATTTGCAGTTAATCACAAATTACAATTTCTCTTAGAGATTCACATCATAAAACGGACAATGATCATAACAATCACTGACGTGAAGCTTTATTTCTTACTTGTAAACTTGTGAATCTCATTGAAAAATGAAAATGATAACAATAAACATATCAATTACCACTTCAACTGAGTCTTTACAATGGAATTTCGAACAAAAACATTATTATGAGATTCATAAACACACACAATTCTTCTGCCTATTCGGATAGACAGTGGTGAAACTGTAAAGCTCTTTCGAAATTTTCTAAACATCACACACATCGCACATACTAGTGGACTAGATATAACAGTCTTCAATAAAGAAACACAACACATATACTGCTTATTTTCTCTTACTTTTTGCACAACTCCTAAACATAATGTGCATGATTTACAAGTCCTAAACATAATGTGCATGATTTACAATTTAGATGGTATTGTTAACTTAGTATTTTTGCGTATGAAACGCAAAAATACTAAGTTAACAATACCATCTAAATTGTGTAAATCAAAAGCTTATCTAAAAGATCTCACAAACTTCATAGTGTGGACGATGAAATGCCAGTGGTCACTACTTGTAAAATGGTGGTTTGTTCTCTCAACGTTTTCTTAGAAACAAAACCTCACAGCGTTGTGTTGCTTCCACAATTTACAACACAAACAATATCACCAATGCAGACAAAAGATATTTCACAAAAATGACAATGCTAAACCAGCATTTTTTATAAATCAAAGCAAACAAGGAAAACTTATTACACAGTAGCATATGTTTCTTGTGTATTTGTGTGTCTGTATGAGTGGGGGCGGGGTAATACAAATACAATATCTGAAATGGTAGCGAGTGTGTACATCTGTTCGCAATCTAGAGAGAAGAAATAAGGCGGTAGCTCTCAGAAACTTGTAGACAAGTTCACCTACCGAGGAAACAGTGTTTCATCAACCGAAAAAGACACTGACACGTGGCTAACAAAGGCATGGACGGCTATCGATAGACTATCGGTCATATGGAAATCACACCAGACCGATAAAATGAAACGCAGTTTCTTCCAAGCAGCGGTCAAGTCGATACTGCTATATAGATGCACTACATGGACGCTAACTAAACACATGGAGAAAAAGCTTGACGGCAACTACACAAGAATGCTGCAAGCAATTTTGAACAATTCCTGGAGGCACACCCCACAAAGCCCCAACTGTATGCCCACCTACAACCCATCACGAAAACTATCAAAGTTACACGAATCAGACATGCAGGACATTGCTGGCAAAGCAAGATTGAGCTCATAACTGATGTTCTCCTATGGACCCCCTCATATGGCCGAGCAAAAGCCGGACGACCAGCTCGAACCTACATACAGCAGCTCTGTGAGGATACGGGATGTAGCCCTGAGGACCTACCAGAAGCGATGAACAATAGAGAGGAGTGGCGACAGAAGGTCAGGGACATCCATGCTAGCAGCACGACATCATCATCATCATCATCATCATGTATATGTGTGCGTGTGTGTGTGTATGCGTGAATGTGTGTGTGTGTGTGTGTGTGTGTGTGTGCAGGGGAACAAAGGCACACAGCAGTGGAGTATGTGTCTACTTGCCGTCTGAACTTCTGCATATGTTTGTAGTAGCAGGCATTTACATCCATTCAAAGTGGAATAAGCTGAAAATTCATAATCATACTATGAATATAGTTTTTGACTGGCCGTTTTGCTGACTCTTGCTGTCTAATGCTCCAAATCTGTCTGCCAGCATCTGAAGGAATTTGGGAGAATTCACACGTGTCCCCGAGCACATCTTACAACTACAGGCAGTGTGTGAGAAAAAGAGGATGCAGCTTATTTTACAAGTGAGTTTTGGAAATTATTTTTCTAGAATCTTCTACTCTGCGCCTTTTACTAATTGGTCTAAAAATATGGCAGTTTAAATAATATAATCGCAAGTACAATCCATCAACTGATTCTTCTAATACTAATATATACTTAAATGCACGTACACAACAACAACACCTAAAACAACAACAACAACAACAACAACAACAACAACAACGTTGCGTAAGGCCTATTTTGTGTATTTCAGTATTTGGAGTTGAAAAGAAATTTAAATTTCTCTACTTCATATCAGTGATCAGATGTCTCTCTTTTCTTATATTGTGCTTCAGATGATTGATTACGATACTCCAAATTTATTTTCTTGTAAATTTAACATTAGAAAAATTCTTCACAACACTATGTTCGATTCTTGGCTATTTTCTTATCACCATTTATTAATATAGGCGTTACTAGAGGAAGATTTTCACAGAATTTTCAATATTGATCATTTAACACAAGCTTATTCCAATTATATAGTATTGATTAACAAGTCCGCAGCAGATTTCAATGAAAACAGCAAACCAGATATTATCAAATTCTTTAGAACCATGAACAGTATTACTTCTACACTCAGCACTACTTGTCAACTTACATCAATGATAATTCCTCTGCGAGAAACTAAGCAGTTTTGTAGATCTCTCTCAAATAACTACAACTGAAATACATAATAACAATACTGAAAATGTCTCCATTTTATACTTCATCCTCGTCTTCCATGAATTTTCAGTTTTTAGCACCAGTCTCATCACTTACTAGCAATTTGGCTCACTCAGATTTTCAGAGATTTTCTCTTTGCTCATTAAACTCAAATTCCCTTAGCAGACACAGAAGTCAATGGAAAACAATCAATGCTTGCAAGAAAAATTTCAACCGTAAATCCAAATTTAAAAAATCCAACACATTGATATTTTCATCCTGCTTATCTTCAATTGATTGAGAGTGGAAAATATTATTTCAAAAACACTTTCACAAAAATAATTCAAAACCAATAATGTATCCTCTTGGAACAATAGCATTTTACTCACCGTGTAAACAACACTGTTTCCATTCACATAAGTAACAGTCAGATTATAACTAGCTGCATTCTTTATATTGAAAACAGTCACATTTACTGGAACTTTTTCATCAGTGAAAGTCACACTTAGGCTTAGAGTATCATCACTTGGTGAAAACTTGAAAGGTTTTCCACCAACAACTATGTCTCCGATGTCACCAACATTTGATGATGGAACAATAAGCACAGTATTTGAATCAAGGTTCTTCTTTGTAATTTCTTCTTCATGAATACAAATCACTGAAGAAAGAAAAAATTAGATTATTAATAACTGTAATAATTACCTATATTTCCATTTTTTAAAAAAACCTCCGATATATCAACATATCTTACAAAAACTTCATACATACTCCTTCTTAAAGATCACTCAATACATGCACATATAATAAATGGCCAACTTTCAAGCTACACGTTGTTAAGCATCGTACTAACTACTCCCATCAGCAAATCTGTACCATCAAGCTGAAGAGTAATGCATAATATTCATAAATTAGTAGCAGAAAAAAACAAAATCAACTCACCATATCTTTTTTTTCAGTAGCAATGTCAAAACAATCATTTTCAATGGAAACATTTTTAGATAACTAATCCTTTCATAAGATACTTACATCTATGTGACTATCATATTAGAAATTAAACACATTTCTTCTCTTCATAGACACTACTTCCATATGATAAAATACAATCATTTCACTCTAATCAGTCATCTAAAAAATAATTCATATACAACATTCTAACTCATATCTTTAAAATATAGCAAGAAATGATTTCAACAAATGATCCTGTTGAAAGCACATTCTTCTTAGCAAATATAATATACTTTACATAGTCACCTGTTGAAGGCACTCCCGTTGAAGAAGTTGTAGGCCCTGTGGTTGAAATTGTTGGAAAACTTCTCCCAATACTTGTACCTAAAAAGAATAGACATTTCCAAATTTATATGTGTTTATATTTATACATATATATTGGCAAATGCACATGAATTCGTAAACTGATTGACACCTTAATGAAAAAAATCATTTATTTTTTACATATTTCATAGTAAATACTGCAACTTAACATTTCGTGCACAATACACAGAAAACTGATCAGGTAAAATTTCAATCTTATTTCTTGCAAATATAATATATATGCAGTATATAATTGAAGTCAACATGTAGGCAGTTTTACTGAAATTCTTGATAAACCTCTGGCAATACTACTACCTGAAAATATCATATAATACATATGTATGCATACATCTATATAGTTGTATTCCTATATACAGATGTATACACATATATACATATCTGTATCTTTACATGTATATGTATACTTTATTCGTATATGTATTGTCATACACATGCATATATTTTGGCAATCGTACATCTACTATCAGATTGACTGACTACATCAAACAGGAAATTAATTTTCATATAATTTACTCTTGTGATAAAGAAGACATGATGTTTTTGATATCTCACATAGCATCAAACATCCAAGGAATCTATTACTGTGGTCAATCCTACTATCAGAACTCTGCTACAAGGTGTAGTGTGCTCTGGTTGGTTGGAACTGTACAAGGAATAATTGTTGGAAATCTAGTGGGGACTTTACTTAAAACAATAGTAGCTATGCTTTTTGTTGAAATAGTTTGGGTATAAGCAGTAATTTACAAATGAATAGGGGCACCCAATGAGACACAAACTCACTCGTGAAGGTTTGCTAGTCTAGCTTGCTGACCATTACACCATCCGAGGTGCCCAGTTTGGGTATAAGCTGTTCATCATAACATGGTCCATCCTATTTATAGACTACCCAGTCAGCAGCAGTGAGTACTCCAAGTGGAAGTTGACCAATCAAAGATGAGCACTGAAAGCATTTAAAATCACTTGCAATTATCCTCACATACTGAATTACTGTTTCACATGTTCTACTAGACAGATGTATCTTGTATTCCATAAACTCCAGTTTTTAAACCGAAGTCCAAAATGGCTACCCGAATTCTAACACTTCTTGTAATGACAGTGTTTATTATTCCCATGGAGACATTAGAGAATAACATTCTATGGCCAATTTAAGATACATCTGCTGATACACATTGTATAATCAACTTTCAATTAATGCAATTATTTAAATCAAATCAGTTATGTAAAATTAAATCATACACAACCTTCTTACTCATATCTTAGTAGTTTTCATTAAGAATATCATGCAAGACATAATTTTCACAAATCATCCAGTTAAAAGCACATTCATTTTTGCAAATACATTCACATAATATACTTCACATAGACATTCACCTGTTGTAAAAGTCATTGAAGTAGAACCTACTTGAATCGGTGAAACTCTCGGGACACCAGTATCTAAAAACACACACACACACAAACACACACACACACACATAGAAATATATATATATTTACATATATATATATATATATATATATATATATTTATATACATATTTTTATTCTTACATATACATTTGCAGTTACACATGTATTAATAAACTGATTGATAACATAATACAAATTGACATTAAATTCTTCTACATAATACAACTGGAACTCTGATACGTGGTCTACTGTGACGTCGTGTGGTGTTGCTTAAACTGTAAACTAAAATACAGTTGGAAATTTAGGCATGTAGGCAGTTTTCCTGAAGTTCTTTGAAAACCTCTGGCAATATTACTAAATATACATATTGTATAACACATGTAAGTATACAAACAGAAAAATATATTCCTATATATAGATTTATACACATATACACAGATCTGTATCTTTACATACCGATGCATACTTTATTTGTATATATATTGGCATACACCATTTAATAATTATACATCTACTATCAGATTGACTGACAACATCAAACAACATAAGATTAGATTTTAATCATGATAGCAAAAGCACAAGATTTACAAAACGAAATATTTTTCAGAGAAAAAACCCCAACTTTCAACATTCTTACTCATATCCTAATAGCTCTCATTAGAATATTGCAAGACGTAATTTCAACAAATGGCCCTGTTGAAAGCACATTCTTTTTAGCAAATATAATATACTTTACATAGTCACCTGTTAAAGGCACTCCTGTTGAAGAAGTTGTAGGAACAGTGGTTGAAATTGTTGGAAAACTTGTCCCAATACTTGTACCTATAAACAGTAGATATTTCCAAATTATAATTCTGCTCATACAGTACAGCATAATGTTCTTTTAATGCATTAAATTAGGGATTTTTTTCTTATAATACTGGATAATAATTCTTGCAAAATTTCACTGAATAAGCTTCTTTGAAATGTCCTGGCAATCAATGGTCAATTACTAGATACTTTATTTGTAGGCTGTATATTACACATAGTCATAGAAAATGTCATTCAAATACTACCGACACTATTTCATATTACAGAGCTTGAAAGACATCTAGGAACTTTCTAAGCAATAATCTTTTTATCAAATCTTACATTTGAGCATATAATTTGATACATGAATTATGAAAACAACCACATAAAACTTTCTATTTTTAATACACATGATCTATTTTTGTATTCAATGTTTATCATTAAATGAGAAAATTCTTATGACTTCCCAACAAATGTACTTACTTAGTTTAATACAAAGTTCAACACTGAGTTCTATTACTACTTTTTGTTTTGGTCGTTCTTTCTTTATAGTAATTTCAAGACTTCTCAATTCATCGCTTGGTGGTAGTGGTACTGGCGTATTTGGACTCACACCCTGTAAGAAATCAAATCGTCTCAAACGTTCACTCGCATTTAACAAATGGAATTTGGGAATTTCAAATAATTATTTATTAATGAAATATCCCTGAAAAAAAAACAACATCAAATACAACATCAAAATAAAAATAAACCTTAATATTATTGTATTAATTCAATAGATTTTTCTTAAGTCTTTTCCTTGTATTCTTTAAATGCTTTTCTTTCTTTAATAGCATATAAATATTCATGGCTTATGTAATGCTGAATCCATCCTTTGAGAATAACAGCAGTGGTATTATTTACACCATAGCTGGCGGGATATGGGAGTTGATACCTTTCACAAGGATATTAGAATAAAAAAGAGATCCTAACAGCGCATCTGGAATTCGGACGTGCTTACTACGATTTTGCAGTCCAGCTCTTTAGCCATTACACCATCAGGACTTACACAAATCTTTTCATAGCCCCTTCTCTTTGACTCTTCTCATTTCTTATAGCTATCTCTTAACTATAATGTCAAATTATAATGAAATCACAAATAGTTTACTGTCATCTACATTTGCAGTTAATCACAAATTACAATTTCTCTTAGAGATTCACATCATAAAACGGACAATGATCATAACAATCACTGACGTGAAGCTTTATTTCTTACTTGTAAACTTGTGAATCTCATTGAAAAATGAAAATGATAACAATAAACATATCAATTACCACTTCAACTGAGTCTTTACAATGGAATTTCGAACAAAAACATTATTATGAGATTCATAAACACACACAATTCTTCTGCCTATTCGGATAGACAGTGGTGAAACTGTAAAGCTCTTTCGAAATTTTCTAAACATCACACACATCGCACATACTAGTGGACTAGATATAACAGTCTTCAATAAAGAAACACAACACATATACTGCTTATTTTCTCTTACTTTTTGCACAACTCCTAAACATAATGTGCATGATTTACAAGTCCTAAACATAATGTGCATGATTTACAATTTAGATGGTATTGTTAACTTAGTATTTTTGCGTATGAAACGCAAAAATACTAAGTTAACAATACCATCTAAATTGTGTAAATCAAAAGCTTATCTAAAAGATCTCACAAACTTCATAGTGTGGACGATGAAATGCCAGTGGTCACTACTTGTAAAATGGTGGTTTGTTCTCTCAACGTTTTCTTAGAAACAAAACCTCACAGCGTTGTGTTGCTTCCACAATTTACAACACAAACAATATCACCAATGCAGACAAAAGATATTTCACAAAAATGACAATGCTAAACCAGCATTTTTTATAAATCAAAGCAAACAAGGAAAACTTATTACACAGTAGCATATGTTTCTTGTGTATTTGTGTGTCTGTATGAGTGGGGGCGGGGTAATACAAATACAATATCTGAAATGGTAGCGAGTGTGTACATCTGTTCGCAATCTAGAGAGAAGAAATAAGGCGGTAGCTCTCAGAAACTTGTAGACAAGTTCACCTACCGAGGAAACAGTGTTTCATCAACCGAAAAAGACACTGACACGTGGCTAACAAAGGCATGGACGGCTATCGATAGACTATCGGTCATATGGAAATCACACCAGACCGATAAAATGAAACGCAGTTTCTTCCAAGCAGCGGTCAAGTCGATACTGCTATATAGATGCACTACATGGACGCTAACTAAACACATGGAGAAAAAGCTTGACGGCAACTACACAAGAATGCTGCAAGCAATTTTGAACAATTCCTGGAGGCACACCCCACAAAGCCCCAACTGTATGCCCACCTACAACCCATCACGAAAACTATCAAAGTTACACGAATCAGACATGCAGGACATTGCTGGCAAAGCAAGATTGAGCTCATAACTGATGTTCTCCTATGGACCCCCTCATATGGCCGAGCAAAAGCCGGACGACCAGCTCGAACCTACATACAGCAGCTCTGTGAGGATACGGGATGTAGCCCTGAGGACCTACCAGAAGCGATGAACAATAGAGAGGAGTGGCGACAGAAGGTCAGGGACATCCATGCTAGCAGCACGACATCATCATCATCATCATCATCATGTATATGTGTGCGTGTGTGTGTGTATGCGTGAATGTGTGTGTGTGTGTGTGTGTGTGCAGGGGAACAAAGGCACACAGCAGTGGAGTATGTGTCTACTTGCCGTCTGAACTTCTGCATATGTTTGTAGTAGCAGGCATTTACATCCATTCAAAGTGGAATAAGCTGAAAATTCATAATCATACTATGAATATAGTTTTTGACTGGCCGTTTTGCTGACTCTTGCTGTCTAATGCTCCAAATCTGTCTGCCAGCATCTGAAGGAATTTGGGAGAATTCACACGTGTCCCCGAGCACATCTTACAACTACAGGCAGTGTGTGAGAAAAAGAGGATGCAGCTTATTTTACAAGTGAGTTTTGGAAATTATTTTTCTAGAATCTTCTACTCTGCGCCTTTTACTAATTGGTCTAAAAATATGGCAGTTTAAATAATATAATCGCAAGTACAATCCATCAACTGATTCTTCTAATACTAATATATACTTAAATGCACGTACACAACAACAACACCTAAAACAACAACAACAACAACAACAACAACAACAACAACAACGTTGCGTAAGGCCTATTTTGTGTATTTCAGTATTTGGAGTTGAAAAGAAATTTAAATTTCTCTACTTCATATCAGTGATCAGATGTCTCTCTTTTCTTATATTGTGCTTCAGATGATTGATTACGATACTCCAAATTTATTTTCTTGTAAATTTAACATTAGAAAAATTCTTCACAACACTATGTTCGATTCTTGGCTATTTTCTTATCACCATTTATTAATATAGGCGTTACTAGAGGAAGATTTTCACAGAATTTTCAATATTGATCATTTAACACAAGCTTATTCCAATTATATAGTATTGATTAACAAGTCCGCAGCAGATTTCAATGAAAACAGCAAACCAGATATTATCAAATTCTTTAGAACCATGAACAGTATTACTTCTACACTCAGCACTACTTGTCAACTTACATCAATGATAATTCCTCTGCGAGAAACTAAGCAGTTTTGTAGATCTCTCTCAAATAACTACAACTGAAATACATAATAACAATACTGAAAATGTCTCCATTTTATACTTCATCCTCGTCTTCCATGAATTTTCAGTTTTTAGCACCAGTCTCATCACTTACTAGCAATTTGGCTCACTCAGATTTTCAGAGATTTTCTCTTTGCTCATTAAACTCAAATTCCCTTAGCAGACACAGAAGTCAATGGAAAACAATCAATGCTTGCAAGAAAAATTTCAACCGTAAATCCAAATTTAAAAAATCCAACACATTGATATTTTCATCCTGCTTATCTTCAATTGATTGAGAGTGGAAAATATTATTTCAAAAACACTTTCACAAAAATAATTCAAAACCAATAATGTATCCTCTTGGAACAATAGCATTTTACTCACCGTGTAAACAACACTGTTTCCATTCACATAAGTAACAGTCAGATTATAACTAGCTGCATTCTTTATATTGAAAACAGTCACATTTACTGGAACTTTTTCATCAGTGAAAGTCACACTTAGGCTTAGAGTATCATCACTTGGTGAAAACTTGAAAGGTTTTCCACCAACAACTATGTCTCCGATGTCACCAACATTTGATGATGGAACAATAAGCACAGTATTTGAATCAAGGTTCTTCTTTGTAATTTCTTCTTCATGAATACAAATCACTGAAGAAAGAAAAAATTAGATTATTAATAACTGTAATAATTACCTATATTTCCATTTTTTAAAAAAACCTCCGATATATCAACATATCTTACAAAAACTTCATACATACTCCTTCTTAAAGATCACTCAATACATGCACATATAATAAATGGCCAACTTTCAAGCTACACGTTGTTAAGCATCGTACTAACTACTCCCATCAGCAAATCTGTACCATCAAGCTGAAGAGTAATGCATAATATTCATAAATTAGTAGCAGAAAAAAACAAAATCAACTCACCATATCTTTTTTTTCAGTAGCAATGTCAAAACAATCATTTTCAATGGAAACATTTTTAGATAACTAATCCTTTCATAAGATACTTACATCTATGTGACTATCATATTAGAAATTAAACACATTTCTTCTCTTCATAGACACTACTTCCATATGATAAAATACAATCATTTCACTCTAATCAGTCATCTAAAAAATAATTCATATACAACATTCTAACTCATATCTTTAAAATATAGCAAGAAATGATTTCAACAAATGATCCTGTTGAAAGCACATTCTTCTTAGCAAATATAATATACTTTACATAGTCACCTGTTGAAGGCACTCCCGTTGAAGAAGTTGTAGGCCCTGTGGTTGAAATTGTTGGAAAACTTCTCCCAATACTTGTACCTAAAAAGAATAGACATTTCCAAATTTATATGTGTTTATATTTATACATATATATTGGCAAATGCACATGAATTCGTAAACTGATTGACACCTTAATGAAAAAAATCATTTATTTTTTACATATTTCATAGTAAATACTGCAACTTAACATTTCGTGCACAATACACAGAAAACTGATCAGGTAAAATTTCAATCTTATTTCTTGCAAATATAATATATATGCAGTATATAATTGAAGTCAACATGTAGGCAGTTTTACTGAAATTCTTGATAAACCTCTGGCAATACTACTACCTGAAAATATCATATAATACATATGTATGCATACATCTATATAGTTGTATTCCTATATACAGATGTATACACATATATACATATCTGTATCTTTACATGTATATGTATACTTTATTCGTATATGTATACTTTATTCATACACATGCATATATTTTGGCAATCGTACATCTACTATCAGATTGACTGACTACATCAAACAGGAAATTAATTTTCATATAATTTACTCTTGTGATAAAGAAGACATGATGTTTTTGATATCTCACATAGCATCAAACATCCAAGGAATCTATTACTGTGGTCAATCCTACTATCAGAACTCTGCTACAAGGTGTAGTGTGCTCTGGTTGGTTGGAACTGTACAAGGAATAATTGTTGGAAATCTAGTGGGGACTTTACTTAAAACAATAGTAGCTATGCTTTTTGTTGAAATAGTTTGGGTATAAGCAGTAATTTACAAATGAATAGGGGCACCCAATGAGACACAAACTCACTCGTGAAGGTTTGCTAGTCTAGCTTGCTGACCATTACACCATCCGAGGTGCCCAGTTTGGGTATAAGCTGTTCATCATAACATGGTCCATCCTATTTATAGACTACCCAGTCAGCAGCAGTGAGTACTCCAAGTGGAAGTTGACCAATCAAAGATGAGCACTGAAAGCATTTAAAATCACTTGCAATTATCCTCACATACTGAATTACTGTTTCACATGTTCTACTAGACAGATGTATCTTGTATTCCATAAACTCCAGTTTTTAAACCGAAGTCCAAAATGGCTACCCGAATTCTAACACTTCTTGTAATGACAGTGTTTATTATTCCCATGGAGACATTAGAGAATAACATTCTATGGCCAATTTAAGATACATCTGCTGATACACATTGTATAATCAACTTTCAATTAATGCAATTATTTAAATCAAATCAGTTATGTAAAATTAAATCATACACAACCTTCTTACTCATATCTTAGTAGTTTTCATTAAGAATATCATGCAAGACATAATTTTCACAAATCATCCAGTTAAAAGCACATTCATTTTTGCAAATACATTCACATAATATACTTCACATAGACATTCACCTGTTGTAAAAGTCATTGAAGTAGAACCTACTTGAATCGGTGAAACTCTCGGGACACCAGTATCTAAAAACACACACACACACACAAACACACACACACACACATAGAAATATATATATATTTACATATATATATATATATATATATATATATATATATTATATACATATTTTTATTCTTACATATACATTTGCAGTTACACATGTATTAATAAACTGATTGATAACATAATACAAATTGACATTAAATTCTTCTACATAATACAACTGGAACTCTGATACGTGGTCTACTGTGACGTCGTGTGGTGTTGCTTAAACTGTAAACTAAAATACAGTTGGAAATTTAGGCATGTAGGCAGTTTTCCTGAAGTTCTTTGAAAACCTCTGGCAATACTACTAAATATACATATTGTATAACACATGTAAGTATACAAACAGAAAAATATATTCCTATATATAGATTTATACACATATACACAGATCTGTATCTTTACATACCGATGCATACTTTATTTGTATATATATTGGCATACACCATTTAATAATTATACATCTACTATCAGATTGACTGACAACATCAAACAACATAAGATTAGATTTTAATCATGATAGCAAAAGCACAAGATTTACAAAACGAAATATTTTTCAGAGAAAAAACCCCAACTTTCAACATTCTTACTCATATCCTAATAGCTCTCATTAGAATATTGCAAGACGTAATTTCAACAAATGGCCCTGTTGAAAGCACATTCTTTTTAGCAAATATAATATACTTTACATAGTCACCTGTTAAAGGCACTCCTGTTGAAGAAGTTGTAGGAACAGTGGTTGAAATTGTTGGAAAACTTGTCCCAATACTTGTACCTATAAACAGTAGATATTTCCAAATTATAATTCTGCTCATACAGTACAGCATAATGTTCTTTTAATGCATTAAATTAGGGATTTTTTTCTTATAATACTGGATAATAATTCTTGCAAAATTTCACTGAATAAGCTTCTTTGAAATGTCCTGGCAATCAATGGTCAATTACTAGATACTTTATTTGTAGGCTGTATATTACACATAGTCATAGAAAATGTCATTCAAATACTACCGACACTATTTCATATTACAGAGCTTGAAAGACATCTAGGAACTTTCTAAGCAATAATCTTTTTATCAAATCTTACATTTGAGCATATAATTTGATACATGAATTATGAAAACAACCACATAAAACTTTCTATTTTTAATACACATGATCTATTTTTGTATTCAATGTTTATCATTAAATGAGAAAATTCTTATGACTTCCCAACAAATGTACTTACTTAGTTTAATACAAAGTTCAACACTGAGTTCTATTACTACTTTTTGTTTTGGTCGTTCTTTCTTTATAGTAATTTCAAGACTTCTCAATTCATCGCTTGGTGGTAGTGGTACTGGCGTATTTGGACTCACACCCTGTAAGAAATCAAATCGTCTCAAACGTTCACTCGCATTTAACAAATGGAATTTGGGAATTTCAAATAATTATTTATTAATGAAATATCCCTGAAAAAAAAACAACATCAAATACAACATCAAAATAAAAATAAACCTTAATATTATTGTATTAATTCAATAGATTTTTCTTAAGTCTTTTCCTTGTATTCTTTAAATGCTTTTCTTTCTTTAATAGCATATAAATATTCATGGCTTATGTAATGCTGAATCCATCCTTTGAGAATAACAGCAGTGGTATTATTTACACCATAGCTGGCGGGATATGGGAGTTGATACCTTTCACAAGGATATTAGAATAAAAAAGAGATCCTAACAGCGCATCTGGAATTCGGACGTGCTTACTACGATTTTGCAGTCCAGCTCTTTAGCCATTACACCATCAGGACTTACACAAATCTTTTCATAGCCCCATCTCTTTGACTCTTCTCATTTCTTATAGCTATCTCTTAACTATAATGTCAAATTATAATGAAATCACAAATAGTTTACTGTCATCTACATTTGCAGTTAATCACAAATTACAATTTCTCTTAGAGATTCACATCATAAAACGGACAATGATCATAACAATCACTGACGTGAAGCTTTATTTCTTACTTGTAAACTTGTGAATCTCATTGAAAAATGAAAATGATAACAATAAACATATCAATTACCACTTCAACTGAGTCTTTACAATGGAATTTCGAACAAAAACATTATTATGAGATTCATAAACACACACTATTCTTCTGCCTATTCGGATAGACAGTGGTGAAACTGTAAAGCTCTTTCGAAATTTTCTAAACATCACACACATCGCACATACTAGTGGACTAGATATAACAGTCTTCAATAAAGAAACACAACACATATACTGCTTATTTTCTCTTACTTTTTGCACAACTCCTAAACATAATGTGCATGATTTACAAGTCCTAAACATAATGTGCATGATTTACAATTTAGATGGTATTGTTAACTTAGTATTTTTGCGTATGAAACGCAAAAATACTAAGTTAACAATACCATCTAAATTGTGTAAATCAAAAGCTTATCTAAAAGATCTCACAAACTTCATAGTGTGGACGATGAAATGCCAGTGGTCACTACTTGTAAAATGGTGGTTTGTTCTCTCAACGTTTTCTTAGAAACAAAACCTCACAGCGTTGTGTTGCTTCCACAATTTACAACACAAACAATATCACCAATGCAGACAAAAGATATTTCACAAAAATGACAATGCTAAACCAGCATTTTTTATAAATCAAAGCAAACAAGGAAAACTTATTACACAGTAGCATATGTTTCTTGTGTATTTGTGTGTCTGTATGAGTGGGGGCGGGGTAATACAAATACAATATCTGAAATGGTAGCGAGTGTGTACATCTGTTCGCAATCTAGAGAGAAGAAATAAGGCGGTAGCTCTCAGAAACTTGTAGACAAGTTCACCTACCGAGGAAACAGTGTTTCATCAACCGAAAAAGACACTGACACGTGGCTAACAAAGGCATGGACGGCTATCGATAGACTATCGGTCATATGGAAATCACACCAGACCGATAAAATGAAACGCAGTTTCTTCCAAGCAGCGGTCAAGTCGATACTGCTATATAGATGCACTACATGGACGCTAACTAAACACATGGAGAAAAAGCTTGACGGCAACTACACAAGAATGCTGCAAGCAATTTTGAACAATTCCTGGAGGCACACCCCACAAAGCCCCAACTGTATGCCCACCTACAACCCATCACGAAAACTATCAAAGTTACACGAATCAGACATGCAGGACATTGCTGGCAAAGCAAGATTGAGCTCATAACTGATGTTCTCCTATGGACCCCCTCATATGGCCGAGCAAAAGCCGGACGACCAGCTCGAACCTACATACAGCAGCTCTGTGAGGATACGGGATGTAGCCCTGAGGACCTACCAGAAGCGATGAACAATAGAGAGGAGTGGCGACAGAAGGTCAGGGACATCCATGCTAGCAGCACGACATCATCATCATCATCATCATCATGTATATGTGTGCGTGTGTGTGTGTATGCGTGAATGTGTGTGTGTGTGTGTGTGTGTGTGTGCAGGGGAACAAAGGCACACAGCAGTGGAGTATGTGTCTACTTGCCGTCTGAACTTCTGCATATGTTTGTAGTAGCAGGCATTTACATCCATTCAAAGTGGAATAAGCTGAAAATTCATAATCATACTATGAATATAGTTTTTGACTGGCCGTTTTGCTGACTCTTGCTGTCTAATGCTCCAAATCTGTCTGCCAGCATCTGAAGGAATTTGGGAGAATTCACACGTGTCCCCGAGCACATCTTACAACTACAGGCAGTGTGTGAGAAAAAGAGGATGCAGCTTATTTTACAAGTGAGTTTTGGAAATTATTTTTCTAGAATCTTCTACTCTGCGCCTTTTACTAATTGGTCTAAAAATATGGCAGTTTAAATAATATAATCGCAAGTACAATCCATCAACTGATTCTTCTAATACTAATATATACTTAAATGCACGTACACAACAACAACACCTAAAACAACAACAACAACAACAACAACAACAACAACAACAACGTTGCGTAAGGCCTATTTTGTGTATTTCAGTATTTGGAGTTGAAAAGAAATTTAAATTTCTCTACTTCATATCAGTGATCAGATGTCTCTCTTTTCTTATATTGTGCTTCAGATGATTGATTACGATACTCCAAATTTATTTTCTTGTAAATTTAACATTAGAAAAATTCTTCACAACACTATGTTCGATTCTTGGCTATTTTCTTATCACCATTTATTAATATAGGCGTTACTAGAGGAAGATTTTCACAGAATTTTCAATATTGATCATTTAACACAAGCTTATTCCAATTATATAGTATTGATTAACAAGTCCGCAGCAGATTTCAATGAAAACAGCAAACCAGATATTATCAAATTCTTTAGAACCATGAACAGTATTACTTCTACACTCAGCACTACTTGTCAACTTACATCAATGATAATTCCTCTGCGAGAAACTAAGCAGTTTTGTAGATCTCTCTCAAATAACTACAACTGAAATACATAATAACAATACTGAAAATGTCTCCATTTTATACTTCATCCTCGTCTTCCATGAATTTTCAGTTTTTAGCACCAGTCTCATCACTTACTAGCAATTTGGCTCACTCAGATTTTCAGAGATTTTCTCTTTGCTCATTAAACTCAAATTCCCTTAGCAGACACAGAAGTCAATGGAAAACAATCAATGCTTGCAAGAAAAATTTCAACCGTAAATCCAAATTTAAAAAATCCAACACATTGATATTTTCATCCTGCTTATCTTCAATTGATTGAGAGTGGAAAATATTATTTCAAAAACACTTTCACAAAAATAATTCAAAACCAATAATGTATCCTCTTGGAACAATAGCATTTTACTCACCGTGTAAACAACACTGTTTCCATTCACATAAGTAACAGTCAGATTATAACTAGCTGCATTCTTTATATTGAAAACAGTCACATTTACTGGAACTTTTTCATCAGTGAAAGTCACACTTAGGCTTAGAGTATCATCACTTGGTGAAAACTTGAAAGGTTTTCCACCAACAACTATGTCTCCGATGTCACCAACATTTGATGATGGAACAATAAGCACAGTATTTGAATCAAGGTTCTTCTTTGTAATTTCTTCTTCATGAATACAAATCACTGAAGAAAGAAAAAATTAGATTATTAATAACTGTAATAATTACCTATATTTCCATTTTTTAAAAAAACCTCCGATATATCAACATATCTTACAAAAACTTCATACATACTCCTTCTTAAAGATCACTCAATACATGCACATATAATAAATGGCCAACTTTCAAGCTACACGTTGTTAAGCATCGTACTAACTACTCCCATCAGCAAATCTGTACCATCAAGCTGAAGAGTAATGCATAATATTCATAAATTAGTAGCAGAAAAAAACAAAATCAACTCACCATATCTTTTTTTTCAGTAGCAATGTCAAAACAATCATTTTCAATGGAAACATTTTTAGATAACTAATCCTTTCATAAGATACTTACATCTATGTGACTATCATATTAGAAATTAAACACATTTCTTCTCTTCATAGACACTACTTCCATATGATAAAATACAATCATTTCACTCTAATCAGTCATCTAAAAAATAATTCATATACAACATTCTAACTCATATCTTTAAAATATAGCAAGAAATGATTTCAACAAATGATCCTGTTGAAAGCACATTCTTCTTAGCAAATATAATATACTTTACATAGTCACCTGTTGAAGGCACTCCCGTTGAAGAAGTTGTAGGCCCTGTGGTTGAAATTGTTGGAAAACTTCTCCCAATACTTGTACCTAAAAAGAATAGACATTTCCAAATTTATATGTGTTTATATTTATACATATATATTGGCAAATGCACATGAATTCGTAAACTGATTGACACCTTAATGAAAAAAATCATTTATTTTTTACATATTTCATAGTAAATACTGCAACTTAACATTTCGTGCACAATACACAGAAAACTGATCAGGTAAAATTTCAATCTTATTTCTTGCAAATATAATATATATGCAGTATATAATTGAAGTCAACATGTAGGCAGTTTTACTGAAATTCTTGATAAACCTCTGGCAATACTACTACCTGAAAATATCATATAATACATATGTATGCATACATCTATATAGTTGTATTCCTATATACAGATGTATACACATATATACATATCTGTATCTTTACATGTATATGTATACTTTATTCGTATATGTATACTTTATTCATACACATGCATATATTTTGGCAATCGTACATCTACTATCAGATTGACTGACTACATCAAACAGGAAATTAATTTTCATATAATTTACTCTTGTGATAAAGAAGACATGATGTTTTTGATATCTCACATAGCATCAAACATCCAAGGAATCTATTACTGTGGTCAATCCTACTATCAGAACTCTGCTACAAGGTGTAGTGTGCTCTGGTTGGTTGGAACTGTACAAGGAATAATTGTTGGAAATCTAGTGGGGACTTTACTTAAAACAATAGTAGCTATGCTTTTTGTTGAAATAGTTTGGGTATAAGCAGTAATTTACAAATGAATAGGGGCACCCAATGAGACACAAACTCACTCGTGAAGGTTTGCTAGTCTAGCTTGCTGACCATTACACCATCCGAGGTGCCCAGTTTGGGTATAAGCTGTTCATCATAACATGGTCCATCCTATTTATAGACTACCCAGTCAGCAGCAGTGAGTACTCCAAGTGGAAGTTGACCAATCAAAGATGAGCACTGAAAGCATTTAAAATCACTTGCAATTATCCTCACATACTGAATTACTGTTTCACATGTTCTACTAGACAGATGTATCTTGTATTCCATAAACTCCAGTTTTTAAACCGAAGTCCAAAATGGCTACCCGAATTCTAACACTTCTTGTAATGACAGTGTTTATTATTCCCATGGAGACATTAGAGAATAACATTCTATGGCCAATTTAAGATACATCTGCTGATACACATTGTATAATCAACTTTCAATTAATGCAATTATTTAAATCAAATCAGTTATGTAAAATTAAATCATACACAACCTTCTTACTCATATCTTAGTAGTTTTCATTAAGAATATCATGCAAGACATAATTTTCACAAATCATCCAGTTAAAAGCACATTCATTTTTGCAAATACATTCACATAATATACTTCACATAGACATTCACCTGTTGTAAAAGTCATTGAAGTAGAACCTACTTGAATCGGTGAAACTCTCGGGACACCAGTATCTAAAAACACACACACACACACAAACACACACACACACACATAGAAATATATATATATTTACATATATATATATATATATATATATATATATATTTATATACATATTTTTATTCTTACATATACATTTGCAGTTACACATGTATTAATAAACTGATTGATAACATAATACAAATTGACATTAAATTCTTCTACATAATACAACTGGAACTCTGATACGTGGTCTACTGTGACGTCGTGTGGTGTTGCTTAAACTGTAAACTAAAATACAGTTGGAAATTTAGGCATGTAGGCAGTTTTCCTGAAGTTCTTTGAAAACCTCTGGCAATACTACTAAATATACATATTGTATAACACATGTAAGTATACAAACAGAAAAATATATTCCTATATATAGATTTATACACATATACACAGATCTGTATCTTTACATACCGATGCATACTTTATTTGTATATATATTGGCATACACCATTTAATAATTATACATCTACTATCAGATTGACTGACAACATCAAACAACATAAGATTAGATTTTAATCATGATAGCAAAAGCACAAGATTTACAAAACGAAATATTTTTCAGAGAAAAAACCCCAACTTTCAACATTCTTACTCATATCCTAATAGCTCTCATTAGAATATTGCAAGACGTAATTTCAACAAATGGCCCTGTTGAAAGCACATTCTTTTTAGCAAATATAATATACTTTACATAGTCACCTGTTAAAGGCACTCCTGTTGAAGAAATTGTAGGAACAGTGGTTGAAATTGTTGGAAAACTTGTCCCAATACTTGTACCTATAAACAGTAGATATTTCCAAATTATAATTCTGCTCATACAGTACAGCATAATGTTCTTTTAATGCATTAAATTAGGGATTTTTTTCTTATAATACTGGATAATAATTCTTGCAAAATTTCACTGAATAAGCTTCTTTGAAATGTCCTGGCAATCAATGGTCAATTACTAGATACTTTATTTGTAGGCTGTATATTACACATAGTCATAGAAAATGTCATTCAAATACTACCGACACTATTTCATATTACAGAGCTTGAAAGACATCTAGGAACTTTCTAAGCAATAATCTTTTTATCAAATCTTACATTTGAGCATATAATTTGATACATGAATTATGAAAACAACCACATAAAACTTTCTATTTTTAATACACATGATCTATTTTTGTATTCAATGTTTATCATTAAATGAGAAAATTCTTATGACTTCCCAACAAATGTACTTACTTAGTTTAATACAAAGTTCAACACTGAGTTCTATTACTACTTTTTGTTTTGGTCGTTCTTTCTTTATAGTAATTTCAAGACTTCTCAATTCATCGCTTGGTGGTAGTGGTACTGGCGTATTTGGACTCACACCCTGTAAGAAATCAAATCGTCTCAAACGTTCACTCGCATTTAACAAATGGAATTTGGGAATTTCAAATAATTATTTATTAATGAAATATCCCTGAAAAAAAAACAACATCAAATACAACATCAAAATAAAAATAAACCTTAATATTATTGTATTAATTCAATAGATTTTTCTTAAGTCTTTTCCTTGTATTCTTTAAATGCTTTTCTTTCTTTAATAGCATATAAATATTCATGGCTTATGTAATGCTGAATCCATCCTTTGAGAATAACAGCAGTGGTATTATTTACACCATAGCTGGCGGGATATGGGAGTTGATACCTTTCACAAGGATATTAGAATAAAAAAGAGATCCTAACAGCGCATCTGGAATTCGGACGTGCTTACTACGATTTTGCAGTCCAGCTCTTTAGCCATTACACCATCAGGACTTACACAAATCTTTTCATAGCCCCTTCTCTTTGACTCTTCTCATTTCTTATAGCTATCTCTTAACTATAATGTCAAATTATAATGAAATCACAAATAGTTTACTGTCATCTACATTTGCAGTTAATCACAAATTACAATTTCTCTTAGAGATTCACATCATAAAACGGACAATGATCATAACAATCACTGACGTGAAGCTTTATTTCTTACTTGTAAACTTGTGAATCTCATTGAAAAATGAAAATGATAACAATAAACATATCAATTACCACTTCAACTGAGTCTTTACAATGGAATTTCGAACAAAAACATTATTATGAGATTCATAAACACACACAATTCTTCTGCCTATTCGGATAGACAGTGGTGAAACTGTAAAGCTCTTTCGAAATTTTCTAAACATCACACACATCGCACATACTAGTGGACTAGATATAACAGTCTTCAATAAAGAAACACAACACATATACTGCTTATTTTCTCTTACTTTTTGCACAACTCCTAAACATAATGTGCATGATTTACAAGTCCTAAACATAATGTGCATGATTTACAATTTAGATGGTATTGTTAACTTAGTATTTTTGCGTATGAAACGCAAAAATACTAAGTTAACAATACCATCTAAATTGTGTAAATCAAAAGCTTATCTAAAAGATCTCACAAACTTCATAGTGTGGACGATGAAATGCCAGTGGTCACTACTTGTAAAATGGTGGTTTGTTCTCTCAACGTTTTCTTAGAAACAAAACCTCACAGCGTTGTGTTGCTTCCACAATTTACAACACAAACAATATCACCAATGCAGACAAAAGATATTTCACAAAAATGACAATGCTAAACCAGCATTTTTTATAAATCAAAGCAAACAAGGAAAACTTATTACACAGTAGCATATGTTTCTTGTGTATTTGTGTGTCTGTATGAGTGGGGGCGGGGTAATACAAATACAATATCTGAAATGGTAGCGAGTGTGTACATCTGTTCGCAATCTAGAGAGAAGAAATAAGGCGGTAGCTCTCAGAAACTTGTAGACAAGTTCACCTACCGAGGAAACAGTGTTTCATCAACCGAAAAAGACACTGACACGTGGCTAACAAAGGCATGGACGGCTATCGATAGACTATCGGTCATATGGAAATCACACCAGACCGATAAAATGAAACGCAGTTTCTTCCAAGCAGCGGTCAAGTCGATACTGCTATATAGATGCACTACATGGACGCTAACTAAACACATGGAGAAAAAGCTTGACGGCAACTACACAAGAATGCTGCAAGCAATTTTGAACAATTCCTGGAGGCACACCCCACAAAGCCCCAACTGTATGCCCACCTACAACCCATCACGAAAACTATCAAAGTTACACGAATCAGACATGCAGGACATTGCTGGCAAAGCAAGATTGAGCTCATAACTGATGTTCTCCTATGGACCCCCTCATATGGCCGAGCAAAAGCCGGACGACCAGCTCGAACCTACATACAGCAGCTCTGTGAGGATACGGGATGTAGCCCTGAGGACCTACCAGAAGCGATGAACAATAGAGAGGAGTGGCGACAGAAGGTCAGGGACATCCATGCTAGCAGCACGACATCATCATCATCATCATCATCATGTATATGTGTGCGTGTGTGTGTGTATGCGTGAATGTGTGTGTGTGTGTGCAGGGGAACAAAGGCACACAGCAGTGGAGTATGTGTCTACTTGCCGTCTGAACTTCTGCATATGTTTGTAGTAGCAGGCATTTACATCCATTCAAAGTGGAATAAGCTGAAAATTCATAATCATACTATGAATATAGTTTTTGACTGGCCGTTTTGCTGACTCTTGCTGTCTAATGCTCCAAATCTGTCTGCCAGCATCTGAAGGAATTTGGGAGAATTCACACGTGTCCCCGAGCACATCTTACAACTACAGGCAGTGTGTGAGAAAAAGAGGATGCAGCTTATTTTACAAGTGAGTTTTGGAAATTATTTTTCTAGAATCTTCTACTCTGCGCCTTTTACTAATTGGTCTAAAAATATGGCAGTTTAAATAATATAATCGCAAGTACAATCCATCAACTGATTCTTCTAATACTAATATATACTTAAATGCACGTACACAACAACAACACCTAAAACAACAACAACAACAACAACAACAACAACAACAACAACAACAACAACAACAACGTTGCGTAAGGCCTATTTTGTGTATTTCAGTATTTGGAGTTGAAAAGAAATTTAAATTTCTCTACTTCATATCAGTGATCAGATGTCTCTCTTTTCTTATATTGTGCTTCAGATGATTGATTACGATACTCCAAATTTATTTTCTTGTAAATTTAACATTAGAAAAATTCTTCACAACACTATGTTCGATTCTTGGCTATTTTCTTATCACCATTTATTAATATAGGCGTTACTAGAGGAAGATTTTCACAGAATTTTCAATATTGATCATTTAACACAAGCTTATTCCAATTATATAGTATTGATTAACAAGTCCGCAGCAGATTTCAATGAAAACAGCAAACCAGATATTATCAAATTCTTTAGAACCATGAACAGTATTACTTCTACACTCAGCACTACTTGTCAACTTACATCAATGATAATTCCTCTGCGAGAAACTAAGCAGTTTTGTAGATCTCTCTCAAATAACTACAACTGAAATACATAATAACAATACTGAAAATGTCTCCATTTTATACTTCATCCTCGTCTTCCATGAATTTTCAGTTTTTAGCACCAGTCTCATCACTTACTAGCAATTTGGCTCACTCAGATTTTCAGAGATTTTCTCTTTGCTCATTAAACTCAAATTCCCTTAGCAGACACAGAAGTCAATGGAAAACAATCAATGCTTGCAAGAAAAATTTCAACCGTAAATCCAAATTTAAAAAATCCAACACATTGATATTTTCATCCTGCTTATCTTCAATTGATTGAGAGTGGAAAATATTATTTCAAAAACACTTTCACAAAAATAATTCAAAACCAATAATGTATCCTCTTGGAACAATAGCATTTTACTCACCGTGTAAACAACACTGTTTCCATTCACATAAGTAACAGTCAGATTATAACTAGCTGCATTCTTTATATTGAAAACAGTCACATTTACTGGAACTTTTTCATCAGTGAAAGTCACACTTAGGCTTAGAGTATCATCACTTGGTGAAAACTTGAAAGGTTTTCCACCAACAACTATGTCTCCGATGTCACCAACATTTGATGATGGAACAATAAGCACAGTATTTGAATCAAGGTTCTTCTTTGTAATTTCTTCTTCATGAATACAAATCACTGAAGAAAGAAAAAATTAGATTATTAATAACTGTAATAATTACCTATATTTCCATTTTTTAAAAAAACCTCCGATATATCAACATATCTTACAAAAACTTCATACATACTCCTTCTTAAAGATCACTCAATACATGCACATATAATAAATGGCCAACTTTCAAGCTACACGTTGTTAAGCATCGTACTAACTACTCCCATCAGCAAATCTGTACCATCAAGCTGAAGAGTAATGCATAATATTCATAAATTAGTAGCAGAAAAAAACAAAATCAACTCACCATATCTTTTTTTTCAGTAGCAATGTCAAAACAATCATTTTCAATGGAAACATTTTTAGATAACTAATCCTTTCATAAGATACTTACATCTATGTGACTATCATATTAGAAATTAAACACATTTCTTCTCTTCATAGACACTACTTCCATATGATAAAATACAATCATTTCACTCTAATCAGTCATCTAAAAAATAATTCATATACAACATTCTAACTCATATCTTTAAAATATAGCAAGAAATGATTTCAACAAATGATCCTGTTGAAAGCACATTCTTCTTAGCAAATATAATATACTTTACATAGTCACCTGTTGAAGGCACTCCCGTTGAAGAAGTTGTAGGCCCTGTGGTTGAAATTGTTGGAAAACTTCTCCCAATACTTGTACCTAAAAAGAATAGACATTTCCAAATTTATATGTGTTTATATTTATACATATATATTGGCAAATGCACATGAATTCGTAAACTGATTGACACCTTAATGAAAAAAATCATTTATTTTTTACATATTTCATAGTAAATACTGCA
Organism: Sepioteuthis lessoniana; assembly: GCA_963585895.1. Classification (NCBI taxonomy): domain Eukaryota; kingdom Metazoa; phylum Mollusca; class Cephalopoda; order Myopsida; family Loliginidae; genus Sepioteuthis; species Sepioteuthis lessoniana. Next base: position 36,027,116 of record OY757919.1, on the reverse strand, counting down.
ACTTAACATTTCATGCACAATACACAGAAAACTGATCAGGTAAAATTTCAATCTTATTTCTTGCAAATATAATATATATGCAGTATATAATTGAAGTCAACATGTAGGCAGTTTTACTGAAATTCTTGATAAACCTCTGGCAATACTACTACCTGAAAATATCATATAATACATATGTATGCATACATCTATATAGTTGTATTCCTATATACAGATGTATACACATATATGCATATCTGTATCTTTACATGTATATGTATACTTTATTCGTATATGTATTGTCATACACATGCATATATTTTGGCAATCGTACATCTACTATCAGATTGACTGACTACATCAAACAGGAAATTAATTTTCATATAATTTACTCTTGTGATAAAGAAGACATGATGTTTTTGATATCTCACATAGCATCAAACATCCAAGGAATCTATTACTGTGGTCAATCCTACTATCAGAACTCTGCTACAAGGTGTAGTGTGCTCTGGTTGGTTGGAACTGTACAAGGAATAATTGTTGGAAATCTAGTGGGGACTTTACTTAAAACAATAGTAGCTATGCTTTTTGTTGAAATAGTTTGGGTATAAGCAGTAATTTACAAATGAATAGGGGCACCCAATGAGACACAAACTCACTCGTGAAGGTTTGCTAGTCTAGCTTGCTGACCATTACACCATCCGAGGTGCCCAGTTTGGGTATAAGCTGTTCATCATAACATGGTCCATCCTATTTATAGACTACCCAGTCAGCAGCAGTGAGTACTCCAAGTGGAAGTTGACCAATCAAAGATGAGCACTGAAAGCATTTAAAATCACTTGCAATTATCCTCACATACTGAATTACTGTTTCACATGTTCTACTAGACAGATGTATCTTGTATTCCATAAACTCCAGTTTTTAAACCGAAGTCCAAAATGGCTACCCGAATTCTAACACTTCTTGTAATGACAGTGTTTATTATTCCCATGGAGACATTAGAGAATAACATTCTATGGCCAATTTAAGATACATCTGCTGATACACATTGTATAATCAACTTTCAATTAATGCAATTATTTAAATCAAATCAGTTATGTAAAATTAAATCATACACAACCTTCTTACTCATATCTTAGTAGTTTTCATTAAGAATATCATGCAAGACATAATTTTCACAAATCATCCAGTTAAAAGCACATTCATTTTTGCAAATACATTCACATAATATACTTCACATAGACATTCACCTGTTGTAAAAGTCATTGAAGTAGAACCTACTTGAATCGGTGAAACTCTCGGGACACCAGTATCTAAAAACACACACACACACACAAACACACACACACACACATAGAAATATATATATATTTACATATATATATATATATATATATATATATATATATATATTTATATACATATTTTTATTCTTACATATACATTTGCAGTTACACATGTATTAATAAACTGATTGATAACATAATACAAATTGACATTAAATTCTTCTACATAATACAACTGGAACTCTGATACGTGGTCTACTGTGACGTCGTGTGGTGTTGCTTAAACTGTAAACTAAAATACAGTTGGAAATTTAGGCATGTAGGCAGTTTTCCTGAAGTTCTTTGAAAACCTCTGGCAATACTACTAAATATACATATTGTATAACACATGTAAGTATACAAACAGAAAAATATATTCCTATATATAGATTTATACACATATACACAGATCTGTATCTTTACATACCGATGCATACTTTATTTGTATATATATTGGCATACACCATTTAATAATTATACATCTACTATCAGATTGACTGACAACATCAAACAACATAAGATTAGATTTTAATCATGATAGCAAAAGCACAAGATTTACAAAACGAAATATTTTTCAGAGAAAAAACCCCAACTTTCAACATTCTTACTCATATCCTAATAGCTCTCATTAGAATATTGCAAGACGTAATTTCAACAAATGGCCCTGTTGAAAGCACATTCTTTTTAGCAAATATAATATACTTTACATAGTCACCTGTTAAAGGCACTCCTGTTGAAGAAGTTGTAGGAACAGTGGTTGAAATTGTTGGAAAACTTGTCCCAATACTTGTACCTATAAACAGTAGATATTTCCAAATTATAATTCTGCTCATACAGTACAGCATAATGTTCTTTTAATGCATTAAATTAGGGATTTTTTTCTTATAATACTGGATAATAATTCTTGCAAAATTTCACTGAATAAGCTTCTTTGAAATGTCCTGGCAATCAATGGTCAATTACTAGATACTTTATTTGTAGGCTGTATATTACACATAGTCATAGAAAATGTCATTCAAATACTACCGACACTATTTCATATTACAGAGCTTGAAAGACATCTAGGAACTTTCTAAGCAATAATCTTTTTATCAAATCTTACATTTGAGCATATAATTTGATACATGAATTATGAAAACAACCACATAAAACTTTCTATTTTTAATACACATGATCTATTTTTGTATTCAATGTTTATCATTAAATGAGAAAATTCTTATGACTTCCCAACAAATGTACTTACTTAGTTTAATACAAAGTTCAACACTGAGTTCTATTACTACTTTTTGTTTTGGTCGTTCTTTCTTTATAGTAATTTCAAGACTTCTCAATTCATCGCTTGGTGGTAGTGGTACTGGCGTATTTGGACTCACACCCTGTAAGAAATCAAATCGTCTCAAACGTTCACTCGCATTTAACAAATGGAATTTGGGAATTTCAAATAATTATTTATTAATGAAATATCCCTGAAAAAAAAACAACATCAAATACAACATCAAAATAAAAATAAACCTTAATATTATTGTATTAGTTCAATAGATTTTTCTTAAGTCTTTTCCTTGTATTCTTTAAATGCTTTTCTTTCTTTAATAGCATATAAATATTCATGGCTTATGTAATGCTGAATCCATCCTTTGAGAATAACAGCAGTGGTATTATTTACACCATAGCTGGCGGGATATGGGAGTTGATACCTTTCACAAGGATATTAGAATAAAAAAGAGATCCTAACAGCGCATCTGGAATTCGGACGTGCTTACTACGATTTTGCAGTCCAGCTCTTTAGCCATTACACCATCAGGACTTACACAAATCTTTTCATAGCCCCTTCTCTTTGACTCTTCTCATTTCTTATAGCTATCTCTTAACTATAATGTCAAATTATAATGAAATCACAAATAGTTTACTGTCATCTACATTTGCAGTTAATCACAAATTACAATTTCTCTTAGAGATTCACATCATAAAACGGACAATGATCATAACAATCACTGACGTGAAGCTTTATTTCTTACTTGTAAACTTGTGAATCTCATTGAAAAATGAAAATGATAACAATAAACATATCAATTACCACTTCAACTGAGTCTTTACAATGGAATTTCGAACAAAAACATTATTATGAGATTCATAAACACACACAATTCTTCTGCCTATTCGGATAGACAGTGGTGAAACTGTAAAGCTCTTTCGAAATTTTCTAAACATCACACACATCGCACATACTAGTGGACTAGATATAACAGTCTTCAATAAAGAAACACAACACATATACTGCTTATTTTCTCTTACTTTTTGCACAACTCCTAAACATAATGTGCATGATTTACAAGTCCTAAACATAATGTGCATGATTTACAATTTAGATGGTATTGTTAACTTAGTATTTTTGCGTATGAAACGCAAAAATACTAAGTTAACAATACCATCTAAATTGTGTAAATCAAAAGCTTATCTAAAAGATCTCACAAACTTCATAGTGTGGACGATGAAATGCCAGTGGTCACTACTTGTAAAATGGTGGTTTGTTCTCTCAACGTTTTCTTAGAAACAAAACCTCACAGCGTTGTGTTGCTTCCACAATTTACAACACAAACAATATCACCAATGCAGACAAAAGATATTTCACAAAAATGACAATGCTAAACCAGCATTTTTTATAAATCAAAGCAAACAAGGAAAACTTATTACACAGTAGCATATGTTTCTTGTGTATTTGTGTGTCTGTATGAGTGGGGGCGGGGTAATACAAATACAATATCTGAAATGGTAGCGAGTGTGTACATCTGTTCGCAATCTAGAGAGAAGAAATAAGGCGGTAGCTCTCAGAAACTTGTAGACAAGTTCACCTACCGAGGAAACAGTGTTTCATCAACCGAAAAAGACACTGACACGTGGCTAACAAAGGCATGGACGGCTATCGATAGACTATCGGTCATATGGAAATCACACCAGACCGATAAAATGAAACGCAGTTTCTTCCAAGCAGCGGTCAAGTCGATACTGCTATATAGATGCACTACATGGACGCTAACTAAACACATGGAGAAAAAGCTTGACGGCAACTACACAAGAATGCTGCAAGCAATTTTGAACAATTCCTGGAGGCACACCCCACAAAGCCCCAACTGTATGCCCACCTACAACCCATCACGAAAACTATCAAAGTTACACGAATCAGACATGCAGGACATTGCTGGCAAAGCAAGATTGAGCTCATAACTGATGTTCTCCTATGGACCCCCTCATATGGCCGAGCAAAAGCCGGACGACCAGCTCGAACCTACATACAGCAGCTCTGTGAGGATACGGGATGTAGCCCTGAGGACCTACCAGAAGCGATGAACAATAGAGAGGAGTGGCGACAGAAGGTCAGGGACATCCATGCTAGCAGCACGACATCATCATCATCATCATCATCATGTATATGTGTGCGTGTGTGTGTGTATGCGTGAATGTGTGTGTGTGTGTGCAGGGGAACAAAGGCACACAGCAGTGGAGTATGTGTCTACTTGCCGTCTGAACTTCTGCATATGTTTGTAGTAGCAGGCATTTACATCCATTCAAAGTGGAATAAGCTGAAAATTCATAATCATACTATGAATATAATTTTTGACTGGCCGTTTTGCTGACTCTTGCTGTCTAATGCTCCAAATCTGTCTGCCAGCATCTGAAGGAATTTGGGAGAATTCACACGTGTCCCCGAGCACATCTTACAACTACAGGCAGTGTGTGAGAAAAAGAGGATGCAGCTTATTTTACAAGTGAGTTTTGGAAATTATTTTTCTAGAATCTTCTACTCTGCGCCTTTTACTAATTGGTCTAAAAATATGGCAGTTTAAATAATATAATCGCAAGTACAATCCATCAACTGATTCTTCTAATACTAATATATACTTAAATGCACGTACACAACAACAACACCTAAAACAACAACAACAACAACAACAACAACAACAACAACGTTGCGTAAGGCCTATTTTGTGTATTTCAGTATTTGGAGTTGAAAAGAAATTTAAATTTCTCTACTTCATATCAGTGATCAGATGTCTCTCTTTTCTTATATTGTGCTTCAGATGATTGATTACGATACTCCAAATTTATTTTCTTGTAAATTTAACATTAGAAAAATTCTTCACAACACTATGTTCGATTCTTGGCTATTTTCTTATCACCATTTATTAATATAGGCGTTACTAGAGGAAGATTTTCACAGAATTTTCAATATTGATCATTTAACACAAGCTTATTCCAATTATATAGTATTGATTAACAAGTCCGCAGCAGATTTCAATGAAAACAGCAAACCAGATATTATCAAATTCTTTAGAACCATGAACAGTATTACTTCTACACTCAGCACTACTTGTCAACTTACATCAATGATAATTCCTCTGCGAGAAACTAAGCAGTTTTGTAGATCTCTCTCAAATAACTACAACTGAAATACATAATAACAATACTGAAAATGTCTCCATTTTATACTTCATCCTCGTCTTCCATGAATTTTCAGTTTTTAGCACCAGTCTCATCACTTACTAGCAATTTGGCTCACTCAGATTTTCAGAGATTTTCTCTTTGCTCATTAAACTCAAATTCCCTTAGCAGACACAGAAGTCAATGGAAAACAATCAATGCTTGCAAGAAAAATTTCAACCGTAAATCCAAATTTAAAAAATCCAACACATTGATATTTTCATCCTGCTTATCTTCAATTGATTGAGAGTGGAAAATATTATTTCAAAAACACTTTCACAAAAATAATTCAAAACCAATAATGTATCCTCTTGGAACAATAGCATTTTACTCACCGTGTAAACAACACTGTTTCCATTCACATAAGTAACAGTCAGATTATAACTAGCTGCATTCTTTATATTGAAAACAGTCACATTTACTGGAACTTTTTCATCAGTGAAAGTCACACTTAGGCTTAGAGTATCATCACTTGGTGAAAACTTGAAAGGTTTTCCACCAACAACTATGTCTCCGATGTCACCAACATTTGATGATGGAACAATAAGCACAGTATTTGAATCAAGGTTCTTCTTTGTAATTTCTTCTTCATGAATACAAATCACTGAAGAAAGAAAAAATTAGATTATTAATAACTGTAATAATTACCTATATTTCCATTTTTTAAAAAAACCTCCGATATATCAACATATCTTACAAAAACTTCATACATACTCCTTCTTAAAGATCACTCAATACATGCACATATAATAAATGGCCAACTTTCAAGCTACACGTTGTTAAGCATCGTACTAACTACTCCCATCAGCAAATCTGTACCATCAAGCTGAAGAGTAATGCATAATATTCATAAATTAGTAGCAGAAAAAAACAAAATCAACTCACCATATCTTTTTTTTCAGTAGCAATGTCAAAACAATCATTTTCAATGGAAACATTTTTAGATAACTAATCCTTTCATAAGATACTTACATCTATGTGACTATCATATTAGAAATTAAACACATTTCTTCTCTTCATAGACACTACTTCCATATGATAAAATACAATCATTTCACTCTAATCAGTCATCTAAAAAATAATTCATATACAACATTCTAACTCATATCTTTAAAATATAGCAAGAAATGATTTCAACAAATGATCCTGTTGAAAGCACATTCTTCTTAGCAAATATAATATACTTTACATAGTCACCTGTTGAAGGCACTCCCGTTGAAGAAGTTGTAGGCCCTGTGGTTGAAATTGTTGGAAAACTTCTCCCAATACTTGTACCTAAAAAGAATAGACATTTCCAAATTTATATGTGTTTATATTTATACATATATATTGGCAAATGCACATGAATTCGTAAACTGATTGACACCTTAATGAAAAAAATCATTTATTTTTTACATATTTCATAGTAAATACTGCAACTTAACATTTCGTGCACAATACACAGAAAACTGATCAGGTAAAATTTCAATCTTATTTCTTGCAAATATAATATATATGCAGTATATAATTGAAGTCAACATGTAGGCAGTTTTACTGAAATTCTTGATAAACCTCTGGCAATACTACTACCTGAAAATATCATATAATACATATGTATGCATACATCTATATAGTTGTATTCCTATATACAGATGTATACACATATATACATATCTGTATCTTTACATGTATATGTATACTTTATTCGTATATGTATACTTTATTCATACACATGCATATATTTTGGCAATCGTACATCTACTATCAGATTGACTGACTACATCAAACAGGAAATTAATTTTCATATAATTTACTCTTGTGATAAAGAAGACATGATGTTTTTGATATCTCACATAGCATCAAACATCCAAGGAATCTATTACTGTGGTCAATCCTACTATCAGAACTCTGCTACAAGGTGTAGTGTGCTCTGGTTGGTTGGAACTGTACAAGGAATAATTGTTGGAAATCTAGTGGGGACTTTACTTAAAACAATAGTAGCTATGCTTTTTGTTGAAATAGTTTGGGTATAAGCAGTAATTTACAAATGAATAGGGGCACCCAATGAGACACAAACTCACTCGTGAAGGTTTGCTAGTCTAGCTTGCTGACCATTACACCATCCGAGGTGCCCAGTTTGGGTATAAGCTGTTCATCATAACATGGTCCATCCTATTTATAGACTACCCAGTCAGCAGCAGTGAGTACTCCAAGTGGAAGTTGACCAATCAAAGATGAGCACTGAAAGCATTTAAAATCACTTGCAATTATCCTCACATACTGAATTACTGTTTCACATGTTCTACTAGACAGATGTATCTTGTATTCCATAAACTCCAGTTTTTAAACCGAAGTCCAAAATGGCTACCCGAATTCTAACACTTCTTGTAATGACAGTGTTTATTATTCCCATGGAGACATTAGAGAATAACATTCTATGGCCAATTTAAGATACATCTGCTGATACACATTGTATAATCAACTTTCAATTAATGCAATTATTTAAATCAAATCAGTTATGTAAAATTAAATCATACACAACCTTCTTACTCATATCTTAGTAGTTTTCATTAAGAATATCATGCAAGACATAATTTTCACAAATCATCCAGTTAAAAGCACATTCATTTTTGCAAATACATTCACATAATATACTTCACATAGACATTCACCTGTTGTAAAAGTCATTGAAGTAGAACCTACTTGAATCGGTGAAACTCTCGGGACACCAGTATCTAAAAACACACACACACACACAAACACACACACACACACATAGAAATATATATATATTTACATATATATATATATATTTATATACATATTTTTATTCTTACATATACATTTGCAGTTACACATGTATTAATAAACTGATTGATAACATAATACAAATTGACATTAAATTCTTCTACATAATACAACTGGAACTCTGATACGTGGTCTACTGTGACGTCGTGTGGTGTTGCTTAAACTGTAAACTAAAATACAGTTGGAAATTTAGGCATGTAGGCAGTTTTCCTGAAGTTCTTTGAAAACCTCTGGCAATACTACTAAATATACATATTGTATAACACATGTAAGTATACAAACAGAAAAATATATTCCTATATATAGATTTATACACATATACACAGATCTGTATCTTTACATACCGATGCATACTTTATTTGTATATATATTGGCATACACCATTTAATAATTATACATCTACTATCAGATTGACTGACAACATCAAACAACATAAGATTAGATTTTAATCATGATAGCAAAAGCACAAGATTTACAAAACGAAATATTTTTCAGAGAAAAAACCCCAACTTTCAACATTCTTACTCATATCCTAATAGCTCTCATTAGAATATTGCAAGACGTAATTTCAACAAATGGCCCTGTTGAAAGCACATTCTTTTTAGCAAATATAATATACTTTACATAGTCACCTGTTAAAGGCACTCCTGTTGAAGAAGTTGTAGGAACAGTGGTTGAAATTGTTGGAAAACTTGTCCCAATACTTGTACCTATAAACAGTAGATATTTCCAAATTATAATTCTGCTCATACAGTACAGCATAATGTTCTTTTAATGCATTAAATTAGGGATTTTTTTCTTATAATACTGGATAATAATTCTTGCAAAATTTCACTGAATAAGCTTCTTTGAAATGTCCTGGCAATCAATGGTCAATTACTAGATACTTTATTTGTAGGCTGTATATTACACATAGTCATAGAAAATGTCATTCAAATACTACCGACACTATTTCATATTACAGAGCTTGAAAGACATCTAGGAACTTTCTAAGCAATAATCTTTTTATCAAATCTTACATTTGAGCATATAATTTGATACATGAATTATGAAAACAACCACATAAAACTTTCTATTTTTAATACACATGATCTATTTTTGTATTCAATGTTTATCATTAAATGAGAAAATTCTTATGACTTCCCAACAAATGTACTTACTTAGTTTAATACAAAGTTCAACACTGAGTTCTATTACTACTTTTTGTTTTGGTCGTTCTTTCTTTATAGTAATTTCAAGACTTCTCAATTCATCGCTTGGTGGTAGTGGTACTGGCGTATTTGGACTCACACCCTGTAAGAAATCAAATCGTCTCAAACGTTCACTCGCATTTAACAAATGGAATTTGGGAATTTCAAATAATTATTTATTAATGAAATATCCCTGAAAAAAAAACAACATCAAATACAACATCAAAATAAAAATAAACCTTAATATTATTGTATTAATTCAATAGATTTTTCTTAAGTCTTTTCCTTGTATTCTTTAAATGCTTTTCTTTCTTTAATAGCATATAAATATTCATGGCTTATGTAATGCTGAATCCATCCTTTGAGAATAACAGCAGTGGTATTATTTACACCATAGCTGGCGGGATATGGGAGTTGATACCTTTCACAAGGATATTAGAATAAAAAAGAGATCCTAACAGCGCATCTGGAATTCGGACGTGCTTACTACGATTTTGCAGTCCAGCTCTTTAGCCATTACACCATCAGGACTTACACAAATCTTTTCATAGCCCCTTCTCTTTGACTCTTCTCATTTCTTATAGCTATCTCTTAACTATAATGTCAAATTATAATGAAATCACAAATAGTTTACTGTCATCTACATTTGCAGTTAATCACAAATTACAATTTCTCTTAGAGATTCACATCATAAAACGGACAATGATCATAACAATCACTGACGTGAAGCTTTATTTCTTACTTGTAAACTTGTGAATCTCATTGAAAAATGAAAATGATAACAATAAACATATCAATTACCACTTCAACTGAGTCTTTACAATGGAATTTCGAACAAAAACATTATTATGAGATTCATAAACACACACAATTCTTCTGCCTATTCGGATAGACAGTGGTGAAACTGTAAAGCTCTTTCGAAATTTTCTAAACATCACACACATCGCACATACTAGTGGACTAGATATAACAGTCTTCAATAAAGAAACACAACACATATACTGCTTATTTTCTCTTACTTTTTGCACAACTCCTAAACATAATGTGCATGATTTACAAGTCCTAAACATAATGTGCATGATTTACAATTTAGATGGTATTGTTAACTTAGTATTTTTGCGTTTCATACGCAAAAATACTAAGTTAACAATACCATCTAAATTGTGTAAATCAAAAGCTTATCTAAAAGATCTCACAAACTTCATAGTGTGGACGATGAAATGCCAGTGGTCACTACTTGTAAAATGGTGGTTTGTTCTCTCAACGTTTTCTTAGAAACAAAACCTCACAGCGTTGTGTTGCTTCCACAATTTACAACACAAACAATATCACCAATGCAGACAAAAGATATTTCACAAAAATGACAATGCTAAACCAGCATTTTTTATAAATCAAAGCAAACAAGGAAAACTTATTACACAGTAGCATATGTTTCTTGTGTATTTGTGTGTCTGTATGAGTGGGGGCGGGGTAATACAAATACAATATCTGAAATGGTAGCGAGTGTGTACATCTGTTCGCAATCTAGAGAGAAGAAATAAGGCGGTAGCTCTCAGAAACTTGTAGACAAGTTCACCTACCGAGGAAACAGTGTTTCATCAACCGAAAAAGACACTGACACGTGGCTAACAAAGGCATGGACGGCTATCGATAGACTATCGGTCATATGGAAATCACACCAGACCGATAAAATGAAACGCAGTTTCTTCCAAGCAGCGGTCAAGTCGATACTGCTATATAGATGCACTACATGGACGCTAACTAAACACATGGAGAAAAAGCTTGACGGCAACTACACAAGAATGCTGCAAGCAATTTTGAACAATTCCTGGAGGCACACCCCACAAAGCCCCAACTGTATGCCCACCTACAACCCATCACGAAAACTATCAAAGTTACACGAATCAGACATGCAGGACATTGCTGGCAAAGCAAGATTGAGCTCATAACTGATGTTCTCCTATGGACCCCCTCATATGGCCGAGCAAAAGCCGGACGACCAGCTCGAACCTACATACAGCAGCTCTGTGAGGATACGGGATGTAGCCCTGAGGACCTACCAGAAGCGATGAACAATAGAGAGGAGTGGCGACAGAAGGTCAGGGACATCCATGCTAGCAGCACGACATCATCATCATCATCATCATCATGTATATGTGTGCGTGTGTGTGTGTATGCGTGAATGTGTGTGTGTGTGTGTGTGTGTGTGTGCAGGGGAACAAAGGCACACAGCAGTGGAGTATGTGTCTACTTGCCGTCTGAACTTCTGCATATGTTTGTAGTAGCAGGCATTTACATCCATTCAAAGTGGAATAAGCTGAAAATTCATAATCATACTATGAATATAGTTTTTGACTGGCCGTTTTGCTGACTCTTGCTGTCTAATGCTCCAAATCTGTCTGCCAGCATCTGAAGGAATTTGGGAGAATTCACACGTGTCCCCGAGCACATCTTACAACTACAGGCAGTGTGTGAGAAAAAGAGGATGCAGCTTATTTTACAAGTGAGTTTTGGAAATTATTTTTCTAGAATCTTCTACTCTGCGCCTTTTACTAATTGGTCTAAAAATATGGCAGTTTAAATAATATAATCGCAAGTACAATCCATCAACTGATTCTTCTAATACTAATATATACTTAAATGCACGTACACAACAACAACACCTAAAACAACAACAACAACAACAACAACAACAACAACAACGTTGCGTAAGGCCTATTTTGTGTATTTCAGTATTTGGAGTTGAAAAGAAATTTAAATTTCTCTACTTCATATCAGTGATCAGATGTCTCTCTTTTCTTATATTGTGCTTCAGATGATTGATTACGATACTCCAAATTTATTTTCTTGTAAATTTAACATTAGAAAAATTCTTCACAACACTATGTTCGATTCTTGGCTATTTTCTTATCACCATTTATTAATATAGGCGTTACTAGAGGAAGATTTTCACAGAATTTTCAATATTGATCATTTAACACAAGCTTATTCCAATTATATAGTATTGATTAACAAGTCCGCAGCAGATTTCAATGAAAACAGCAAACCAGATATTATCAAATTCTTTAGAACCATGAACAGTATTACTTCTACACTCAGCACTACTTGTCAACTTACATCAATGATAATTCCTCTGCGAGAAACTAAGCAGTTTTGTAGATCTCTCTCAAATAACTACAACTGAAATACATAATAACAATACTGAAAATGTCTCCATTTTATACTTCATCCTCGTCTTCCATGAATTTTCAGTTTTTAGCACCAGTCTCATCACTTACTAGCAATTTGGCTCACTCAGATTTTCAGAGATTTTCTCTTTGCTCATTAAACTCAAATTCCCTTAGCAGACACAGAAGTCAATGGAAAACAATCAATGCTTGCAAGAAAAATTTCAACCGTAAATCCAAATTTAAAAAATCCAACACATTGATATTTTCATCCTGCTTATCTTCAATTGATTGAGAGTGGAAAATATTATTTCAAAAACACTTTCACAAAAATAATTCAAAACCAATAATGTATCCTCTTGGAACAATAGCATTTTACTCACCGTGTAAACAACACTGTTTCCATTCACATAAGTAACAGTCAGATTATAACTAGCTGCATTCTTTATATTGAAAACAGTCACATTTACTGGAACTTTTTCATCAGTGAAAGTCACACTTAGGCTTAGAGTATCATCACTTGGTGAAAACTTGAAAGGTTTTCCACCAACAACTATGTCTCCGATGTCACCAACATTTGATGATGGAACAATAAGCACAGTATTTGAATCAAGGTTCTTCTTTGTAATTTCTTCTTCATGAATACAAATCACTGAAGAAAGAAAAAATTAGATTATTAATAACTGTAATAATTACCTATATTTCCATTTTTTAAAAAAACCTCCGATATATCAACATATCTTACAAAAACTTCATACATACTCCTTCTTAAAGATCACTCAATACATGCACATATAATAAATGGCCAACTTTCAAGCTACACGTTGTTAAGCATCGTACTAACTACTCCCATCAGCAAATCTGTACCATCAAGCTGAAGAGTAATGCATAATATTCATAAATTAGTAGCAGAAAAAAACAAAATCAACTCACCATATCTTTTTTTTCAGTAGCAATGTCAAAACAATCATTTTCAATGGAAACATTTTTAGATAACTAATCCTTTCATAAGATACTTACATCTATGTGACTATCATATTAGAAATTAAACACATTTCTTCTCTTCATAGACACTACTTCCATATGATAAAATACAATCATTTCACTCTAATCAGTCATCTAAAAAATAATTCATATACAACATTCTAACTCATATCTTTAAAATATAGCAAGAAATGATTTCAACAAATGATCCTGTTGAAAGCACATTCTTCTTAGCAAATATAATATACTTTACATAGTCACCTGTTGAAGGCACTCCCGTTGAAGAAGTTGTAGGCCCTGTGGTTGAAATTGTTGGAAAACTTCTCCCAATACTTGTACCTAAAAAGAATAGACATTTCCAAATTTATATGTGTTTATATTTATACATATATATTGGCAAATGCACATGAATTCGTAAACTGATTGACACCTTAATGAAAAAAATCATTTATTTTTTACATATTTCATAGTAAATACTGCAACTTAACATTTCGTGCACAATACACAGAAAACTGATCAGGTAAAATTTCAATCTTATTTCTTGCAAATATAATATATATGCAGTATATAATTGAAGTCAACATGTAGGCAGTTTTACTGAAATTCTTGATAAACCTCTGGCAATACTACTACCTGAAAATATCATATAATACATATGTATGCATACATCTATATAGTTGTATTCCTATATACAGATGTATACACATATATACATATCTGTATCTTTACATGTATATGTATACTTTATTCGTATATGTATACTTTATTCATACACATGCATATATTTTGGCAATCGTACATCTACTATCAGATTGACTGACTACATCAAACAGGAAATTAATTTTCATATAATTTACTCTTGTGATAAAGAAGACATGATGTTTTTGATATCTCACATAGCATCAAACATCCAAGGAATCTATTACTGTGGTCAATCCTACTATCAGAACTCTGCTACAAGGTGTAGTGTGCTCTGGTTGGTTGGAACTGTACAAGGAATAATTGTTGGAAATCTAGTGGGGACTTTACTTAAAACAATAGTAGCTATGCTTTTTGTTGAAATAGTTTGGGTATAAGCAGTAATTTACAAATGAATAGGGGCACCCAATGAGACACAAACTCACTCGTGAAGGTTTGCTAGTCTAGCTTGCTGACCATTACACCATCCGAGGTGCCCAGTTTGGGTATAAGCTGTTCATCATAACATGGTCCATCCTATTTATAGACTACCCAGTCAGCAGCAGTGAGTACTCCAAGTGGAAGTTGACCAATCAAAGATGAGCACTGAAAGCATTTAAAATCACTTGCAATTATCCTCACATACTGAATTACTGTTTCACATGTTCTACTAGACAGATGTATCTTGTATTCCATAAACTCCAGTTTTTAAACCGAAGTCCAAAATGGCTACCCGAATTCTAACACTTCTTGTAATGACAGTGTTTATTATTCCCATGGAGACATTAGAGAATAACATTCTATGGCCAATTTAAGATACATCTGCTGATACACATTGTATAATCAACTTTCAATTAATGCAATTATTTAAATCAAATCAGTTATGTAAAATTAAATCATACACAACCTTCTTACTCATATCTTAGTAGTTTTCATTAAGAATATCATGCAAGACATAATTTTCACAAATCATCCAGTTAAAAGCACATTCATTTTTGCAAATACATTCACATAATATACTTCACATAGACATTCACCTGTTGTAAAAGTCATTGAAGTAGAACCTACTTGAATCGGTGAAACTCTCGGGACACCAGTATCTAAAAACACACACACACACACAAACACACACACACACACATAGAAATATATATATATTTACATATATATATATATATCTATATATATATATATATATATTTATATACATATTTTTATTCTTACATATACATTTGCAGTTACACATGTATTAATAAACTGATTGATAACATAATACAAATTGACATTAAATTCTTCTACATAATACAACTGGAACTCTGATACGTGGTCTACTGTGACGTCGTGTGGTGTTGCTTAAACTGTAAACTAAAATACAGTTGGAAATTTAGGCATGTAGGCAGTTTTCCTGAAGTTCTTTGAAAACCTCTGGCAATACTACTAAATATACATATTGTATAACACATGTAAGTATACAAACAGAAAAATATATTCCTATATATAGATTTATACACATATACACAGATCTGTATCTTTACATACCGATGCATACTTTATTTGTATATATATTGGCATACACCATTTAATAATTATACATCTACTATCAGATTGACTGACAACATCAAACAACATAAGATTAGATTTTAATCATGATAGCAAAAGCACAAGATTTACAAAACGAAATATTTTTCAGAGAAAAAACCCCAACTTTCAACATTCTTACTCATATCCTAATAGCTCTCATTAGAATATTGCAAGACGTAATTTCAACAAATGGCCCTGTTGAAAGCACATTCTTTTTAGCAAATATAATATACTTTACATAGTCACCTGTTAAAGGCACTCCTGTTGAAGAAGTTGTAGGAACAGTGGTTGAAATTGTTGGAAAACTTGTCCCAATACTTGTACCTATAAACAGTAGATATTTCCAAATTATAATTCTGCTCATACAGTACAGCATAATGTTCTTTTAATGCATTAAATTAGGGATTTTTTTCTTATAATACTGGATAATAATTCTTGCAAAATTTCACTGAATAAGCTTCTTTGAAATGTCCTGGCAATCAATGGTCAATTACTAGATACTTTATTTGTAGGCTGTATATTACACATAGTCATAGAAAATGTCATTCAAATACTACCGACACTATTTCATATTACAGAGCTTGAAAGACATCTAGGAACTTTCTAAGCAATAATCTTTTTATCAAATCTTACATTTGAGCATATAATTTGATACATGAATTATGAAAACAACCACATAAAACTTTCTATTTTTAATACACATGATCTATTTTTGTATTCAATGTTTATCATTAAATGAGAAAATTCTTATGACTTCCCAACAAATGTACTTACTTAGTTTAATACAAAGTTCAACACTGAGTTCTATTACTACTTTTTGTTTTGGTCGTTCTTTCTTTATAGTAATTTCAAGACTTCTCAATTCATCGCTTGGTGGTAGTGGTACTGGCGTATTTGGACTCACACCCTGTAAGAAATCAAATCGTCTCAAACGTTCACTCGCATTTAACAAATGGAATTTGGGAATTTCAAATAATTATTTATTAATGAAATATCCCTGAAAAAAAAACATCAAATACAACATCAAAATAAAAATAAACCTTAATATTATTGTATTAGTTCAATAGATTTTTCTTAAGTCTTTTCCTTGTATTCTTTAAATGCTTTTCTTTCTTTAATAGCATATAAATATTCATGGCTTATGTAATGCTGAATCCATCCTTTGAGAATAACAGCAGTGGTATTATTTACACCATAGCTGGTGGGATATGGGAGTTGATACCTTTCACAAGGATATTAGAATAAAAAAGAGATCCTAACAGCGCATCTGGAATTCGGACGTGCTTACTACGATTTTGCAGTCCAGCTCTTTAGCCATTACACCATCAGGACTTACACAAATCTTTTCATAGCCCCTTCTCTTTGACTCTTCTCATTTCTTATAGCTATCTCTTAACTATAATGTCAAATTATAATGAAATCACAAATAGTTTACTGTCATCTACATTTGCAGTTAATCACAAATTACAATTTCTCTTAGAGATTCACATCATAAAACGGACAATGATCATAACAATCACTGACGTGAAGCTTTATTTCTTACTTGTAAACTTGTGAATCTCATTGAAAAATGAAAATGATAACAATAAACATATCAATTACCACTTCAACTGAGTCTTTACAATGGAATTTCGAACAAAAACATTATTATGAGATTCATAAACACACACAATTCTTCTGCCTATTCGGATAGACAGTGGTGAAACTGTAAAGCTCTTTCGAAATTTTCTAAACATCACACACATCGCACATACTAGTGGACTAGATATAACAGTCTTCAATAAAGAAACACAACACATATACTGCTTATTTTCTCTTACTTTTTGCACAACTCCTAAACATAATGTGCATGATTTACAAGTCCTAAACATAATGTGCATGATTTACAATTTAGATGGTATTGTTAACTTAGTATTTTTGCGTTTCATACGCAAAAATACTAAGTTAACAATACCATCTAAATTGTGTAAATCAAAAGCTTATCTAAAAGATCTCACAAACTTCATAGTGTGGACGATGAAATGCCAGTGGTCACTACTTGTAAAATGGTGGTTTGTTCTCTCAACGTTTTCTTAGAAACAAAACCTCACAGCGTTGTGTTGCTTCCACAATTTACAACACAAACAATATCACCAATGCAGACAAAAGATATTTCACAAAAATGACAATGCTAAACCAGCATTTTTTATAAATCAAAGCAAACAAGGAAAACTTATTACACAGTAGCATATGTTTCTTGTGTATTTGTGTGTCTGTATGAGTGGGGGCGGGGTAATACAAATACAATATCTGAAATGGTAGCGAGTGTGTACATCTGTTCGCAATCTAGAGAGAAGAAATAAGGCGGTAGCTCTCAGAAACTTGTAGACAAGTTCACCTACCGAGGAAACAGTGTTTCATCAACCGAAAAAGACACTGACACGTGGCTAACAAAGGCATGGACGGCTATCGATAGACTATCGGTCATATGGAAATCACACCAGACCGATAAAATGAAACGCAGTTTCTTCCAAGCAGCGGTCAAGTCGATACTGCTATATAGATGCACTACATGGACGCTAACTAAACACATGGAGAAAAAGCTTGACGGCAACTACACAAGAATGCTGCAAGCAATTTTGAACAATTCCTGGAGGCACACCCCACAAAGCCCCAACTGTATGCCCACCTACAACCCATCACGAAAACTATCAAAGTTACACGAATCAGACATGCAGGACATTGCTGGCAAAGCAAGATTGAGCTCATAACTGATGTTCTCCTATGGACCCCCTCATATGGCTGAGCAAAAGCCGGACGACCAGCTCGAACCTACATACAGCAGCTCTGTGAGGATACGGGATGTAGCCCTGAGGACCTACCAGAAGCGATGAACAATAGAGAGGAGTGGCGACAGAAGGTCAGGGACATCCATGCTAGCAGCACGACATCATCATCATCATCATCATCATGTATATGTGTGCGTGTGTGTGTGTATGCGTGAATGTGTGTGTGTGTGTGCAGGGGAACAAAGGCACACAGCAGTGGAGTATGTGTCTACTTGCCGTCTGAACTTCTGCATATGTTTGTAGTAGCAGGCATTTACATCCATTCAAAGTGGAATAAGCTGAAAATTCATAATCATACTATGAATATAATTTTTGACTGGCCGTTTTGCTGACTCTTGCTGTCTAATGCTCCAAATCTGTCTGCCAGCATCTGAAGGAATTTGGGAGAATTCACACGTGTCCCCGAGCACATCTTACAACTACAGGCAGTGTGTGAGAAAAAGAGGATGCAGCTTATTTTACAAGTGAGTTTTGGAAATTATTTTTCTAGAATCTTCTACTCTGCGCCTTTTACTAATTGGTCTAAAAATATGGCAGTTTAAATAATATAATCGCAAGTACAATCCATCAACTGATTCTTCTAATACTAATATATACTTAAATGCACGTACACAACAACAACACCTAACAACAACAACAACAACAACAACAACAACAACAACAACAACAACGTTGCGTAAGGCCTATTTTGTGTATTTCAGTATTTGGAGTTGAAAAGAAATTTAAATTTCTCTACTTCATATCAGTGATCAGATGTCTCTCTTTTCTTATATTGTGCTTCAGATGATTGATTACGATACTCCAAATTTATTTTCTTGTAAATTTAACATTAGAAAAATTCTTCACAACACTATGTTCGATTCTTGGCTATTTTCTTATCACCATTTATTAATATAGGCGTTACTAGAGGAAGATTTTCACAGAATTTTCAATATTGATCATTTAACACAAGCTTATTCCAATTATATAGTATTGATTAACAAGTCCGCAGCAGATTTCAATGAAAACAGCAAACCAGATATTATCAAATTCTTTAGAACCATGAACAGTATTACTTCTACACTCAGCACTACTTGTCAACTTACATCAATGATAATTCCTCTGCGAGAAACTAAGCAGTTTTGTAGATCTCTCTCAAATAACTACAACTGAAATACATAATAACAATACTGAAAATGTCTCCATTTTATACTTCATCCTCGTCTTCCATGAATTTTCAGTTTTTAGCACCAGTCTCATCACTTACTAGCAATTTGGCTCACTCAGATTTTCAGAGATTTTCTCTTTGCTCATTAAACTCAAATTCCCTTAGCAGACACAGAAGTCAATGGAAAACAATCAATGCTTGCAAGAAAAATTTCAACCGTAAATCCAAATTTAAAAAATCCAACACATTGATATTTTCATCCTGCTTATCTTCAATTGATTGAGAGTGGAAAATATTATTTCAAAAACACTTTCACAAAAATAATTCAAAACCAATAATGTATCCTCTTGGAACAATAGCATTTTACTCACCGTGTAAACAACACTGTTTCCATTCACATAAGTAACAGTCAGATTATAACTAGCTGCATTCTTTATATTGAAAACAGTCACATTTACTGGAACTTTTTCATCAGTGAAAGTCACACTTAGGCTTAGAGTATCATCACTTGGTGAAAACTTGAAAGGTTTTCCACCAACAACTATGTCTCCGATGTCACCAACATTTGATGATGGAACAATAAGCACAGTATTTGAATCAAGGTTCTTCTTTGTAATTTCTTCTTCATGAATACAAATCACTGAAGAAAGAAAAAATTAGATTATTAATAACTGTAATAATTACCTATATTTCCATTTTTTAAAAAAACCTCCGATATATCAACATATCTTACAAAAACTTCATACATACTCCTTCTTAAAGATCACTCAATACATGCACATATAATAAATGGCCAACTTTCAAGCTACACGTTGTTAAGCATCGTACTAACTACTCCCATCAGCAAATCTGTACCATCAAGCTGAAGAGTAATGCATAATATTCATAAATTAGTAGCAGAAAAAAACAAAATCAACTCACCATATCTTTTTTTTCAGTAGCAATGTCAAAACAATCATTTTCAATGGAAACATTTTTAGATAACTAATCCTTTCATAAGATACTTACATCTATGTGACTATCATATTAGAAATTAAACACATTTCTTCTCTTCATAGACACTACTTCCATATGATAAAATACAATCATTTCACTCTAATCAGTCATCTAAAAAATAATTCATATACAACATTCTAACTCATATCTTTAAAATATAGCAAGAAATGATTTCAACAAATGATCCTGTTGAAAGCACATTCTTCTTAGCAAATATAATATACTTTACATAGTCACCTGTTGAAGGCACTCCCGTTGAAGAAGTTGTAGGCCCTGTGGTTGAAATTGTTGGAAAACTTCTCCCAATACTTGTACCTAAAAAGAATAGACATTTCCAAATTTATATGTGTTTATATTTATACATATATATTGGCAAATGCACATGAATTCGTAAACTGATTGACACCTTAATGAAAAAAATCATTTATTTTTTACATATTTCATAGTAAATACTGCAACTTAACATTTCGTGCACAATACACAGAAAACTGATCAGGTAAAATTTCAATCTTATTTCTTGCAAATATAATATATATGCAGTATATAATTGAAGTCAACATGTAGGCAGTTTTACTGAAATTCTTGATAAACCTCTGGCAATACTACTACCTGAAAATATCATATAATACATATGTATGCATACATCTATATAGTTGTATTCCTATATACAGATGTATACACATATATACATATCTGTATCTTTACATGTATATGTATACTTTATTCGTATATGTATACTTTATTCATACACATGCATATATTTTGGCAATCGTACATCTACTATCAGATTGACTGACTACATCAAACAGGAAATTAATTTTCATATAATTTACTCTTGTGATAAAGAAGACATGATGTTTTTGATATCTCACATAGCATCAAACATCCAAGGAATCTATTACTGTGGTCAATCCTACTATCAGAACTCTGCTACAAGGTGTAGTGTGCTCTGGTTGGTTGGAACTGTACAAGGAATAATTGTTGGAAATCTAGTGGGGACTTTACTTAAAACAATAGTAGCTATGCTTTTTGTTGAAATAGTTTGGGTATAAGCAGTAATTTACAAATGAATAGGGGCACCCAATGAGACACAAACTCACTCGTGAAGGTTTGCTAGTCTAGCTTGCTGACCATTACACCATCCGAGGTGCCCAGTTTGGGTATAAGCTGTTCATCATAACATGGTCCATCCTATTTATAGACTACCCAGTCAGCAGCAGTGAGTACTCCAAGTGGAAGTTGACCAATCAAAGATGAGCACTGAAAGCATTTAAAATCACTTGCAATTATCCTCACATACTGAATTACTGTTTCACATGTTCTACTAGACAGATGTATCTTGTATTCCATAAACTCCAGTTTTTAAACCGAAGTCCAAAATGGCTACCCGAATTCTAACACTTCTTGTAATGACAGTGTTTATTATTCCCATGGAGACATTAGAGAATAACATTCTATGGCCAATTTAAGATACATCTGCTGATACACATTGTATAATCAACTTTCAATTAATGCAATTATTTAAATCAAATCAGTTATGTAAAATTAAATCATACACAACCTTCTTACTCATATCTTAGTAGTTTTCATTAAGAATATCATGCAAGACATAATTTTCACAAATCATCCAGTTAAAAGCACATTCATTTTTGCAAATACATTCACATAATATACTTCACATAGACATTCACCTGTTGTAAAAGTCATTGAAGTAGAACCTACTTGAATCGGTGAAACTCTCGGGACACCAGTATCTAAAAACACACACACACACACAAACACACACACACACACATAGAAATATATATATATTTACATATATATATATATATTTATATACATATTTTTATTCTTACATATACATTTGCAGTTACACATGTATTAATAAACTGATTGATAACATAATACAAATTGACATTAAATTCTTCTACATAATACAACTGGAACTCTGATACGTGGTCTACTGTGACGTCGTGTGGTGTTGCTTAAACTGTAAACTAAAATACAGTTGGAAATTTAGGCATGTAGGCAGTTTTCCTGAAGTTCTTTGAAAACCTCTGGCAATACTACTAAATATACATATTGTATAACACATGTAAGTATACAAACAGAAAAATATATTCCTATATATAGATTTATACACATATACACAGATCTGTATCTTTACATACCGATGCATACTTTATTTGTATATATATTGGCATACACCATTTAATAATTATACATCTACTATCAGATTGACTGACAACATCAAACAACATAAGATTAGATTTTAATCATGATAGCAAAAGCACAAGATTTACAAAACGAAATATTTTTCAGAGAAAAAACCCCAACTTTCAACATTCTTACTCATATCCTAATAGCTCTCATTAGAATATTGCAAGACGTAATTTCAACAAATGGCCCTGTTGAAAGCACATTCTTTTTAGCAAATATAATATACTTTACATAGTCACCTGTTAAAGGCACTCCTGTTGAAGAAGTTGTAGGAACAGTGGTTGAAATTGTTGGAAAACTTGTCCCAATACTTGTACCTATAAACAGTAGATATTTCCAAATTATAATTCTGCTCATACAGTACAGCATAATGTTCTTTTAATGCATTAAATTAGGGATTTTTTTCTTATAATACTGGATAATAATTCTTGCAAAATTTCACTGAATAAGCTTCTTTGAAATGTCCTGGCAATCAATGGTCAATTACTAGATACTTTATTTGTAGGCTGTATATTACACATAGTCATAGAAAATGTCATTCAAATACTACCGACACTATTTCATATTACAGAGCTTGAAAGACATCTAGGAACTTTCTAAGCAATAATCTTTTTATCAAATCTTACATTTGAGCATATAATTTGATACATGAATTATGAAAACAACCACATAAAACTTTCTATTTTTAATACACATGATCTATTTTTGTATTCAATGTTTATCATTAAATGAGAAAATTCTTATGACTTCCCAACAAATGTACTTACTTAGTTTAATACAAAGTTCAACACTGAGTTCTATTACTACTTTTTGTTTTGGTCGTTCTTTCTTTATAGTAATTTCAAGACTTCTCAATTCATCGCTTGGTGGTAGTGGTACTGGCGTATTTGGACTCACACCCTGTAAGAAATCAAATCGTCTCAAACGTTCACTCGCATTTAACAAATGGAATTTGGGAATTTCAAATAATTATTTATTAATGAAATATCCCTGAAAAAAAAACAACATCAAATACAACATCAAAATAAAAATAAACCTTAATATTATTGTATTAATTCAATAGATTTTTCTTAAGTCTTTTCCTTGTATTCTTTAAATGCTTTTCTTTCTTTAATAGCATATAAATATTCATGGCTTATGTAATGCTGAATCCATCCTTTGAGAATAACAGCAGTGGTATTATTTACACCATAGCTGGCGGGATATGGGAGTTGATACCTTTCACAAGGATATTAGAATAAAAAAGAGATCCTAACAGCGCATCTGGAATTCGGACGTGCTTACTACGATTTTGCAGTCCAGCTCTTTAGCCATTACACCATCAGGACTTACACAAATCTTTTCATAGCCCCTTCTCTTTGACTCTTCTCATTTCTTATAGCTATCTCTTAACTATAATGTCAAATTATAATGAAATCACAAATAGTTTACTGTCATCTACATTTGCAGTTAATCACAAATTACAATTTCTCTTAGAGATTCACATCATAAAACGGACAATGATCATAACAATCACTGACGTGAAGCTTTATTTCTTACTTGTAAACTTGTGAATCTCATTGAAAAATGAAAATGATAACAATAAACATATCAATTACCACTTCAACTGAGTCTTTACAATGGAATTTCGAACAAAAACATTATTATGAGATTCATAAACACACACAATTCTTCTGCCTATTCGGATAGACAGTGGTGAAACTGTAAAGCTCTTTCGAAATTTTCTAAACATCACACACATCGCACATACTAGTGGACTAGATATAACAGTCTTCAATAAAGAAACACAACACATATACTGCTTATTTTCTCTTACTTTTTGCACAACTCCTAAACATAATGTGCATGATTTACAAGTCCTAAACATAATGTGCATGATTTACAATTTAGATGGTATTGTTAACTTAGTATTTTTGCGTATGAAACGCAAAAATACTAAGTTAACAATACCATCTAAATTGTGTAAATCAAAAGCTTATCTAAAAGATCTCACAAACTTCATAGTGTGGACGATGAAATGCCAGTGGTCACTACTTGTAAAATGGTGGTTTGTTCTCTCAACGTTTTCTTAGAAACAAAACCTCACAGCGTTGTGTTGCTTCCACAATTTACAACACAAACAATATCACCAATGCAGACAAAAGATATTTCACAAAAATGACAATGCTAAACCAGCATTTTTTATAAATCAAAGCAAACAAGGAAAACTTATTACACAGTAGCATATGTTTCTTGTGTATTTGTGTGTCTGTATGAGTGGGGGCGGGGTAATACAAATACAATATCTGAAATGGTAGCGAGTGTGTACATCTGTTCGCAATCTAGAGAGAAGAAATAAGGCGGTAGCTCTCAGAAACTTGTAGACAAGTTCACCTACCGAGGAAACAGTGTTTCATCAACCGAAAAAGACACTGACACGTGGCTAACAAAGGCATGGACGGCTATCGATAGACTATCGGTCATATGGAAATCACACCAGACCGATAAAATGAAACGCAGTTTCTTCCAAGCAGCGGTCAAGTCGATACTGCTATATAGATGCACTACATGGACGCTAACTAAACACATGGAGAAAAAGCTTGACGGCAACTACACAAGAATGCTGCAAGCAATTTTGAACAATTCCTGGAGGCACACCCCACAAAGCCCCAACTGTATGCCCACCTACAACCCATCACGAAAACTATCAAAGTTACACGAATCAGACATGCAGGACATTGCTGGCAAAGCAAGATTGAGCTCATAACTGATGTTCTCCTATGGACCCCCTCATATGGCCGAGCAAAAGCCGGACGACCAGCTCGAACCTACATACAGCAGCTCTGTGAGGATACGGGATGTAGCCCTGAGGACCTACCAGAAGCGATGAACAATAGAGAGGAGTGGCGACAGAAGGTCAGGGACATCCATGCTAGCAGCACGACATCATCATCATCATCATCATCATGTATATGTGTGCGTGTGTGTGTGTATGCGTGAATGTGTGTGTGTGTGTGTGTGTGTGTGTGCAGGGGAACAAAGGCACACAGCAGTGGAGTATGTGTCTACTTGCCGTCTGAACTTCTGCATATGTTTGTAGTAGCAGGCATTTACATCCATTCAAAGTGGAATAAGCTGAAAATTCATAATCATACTATGAATATAGTTTTTGACTGGCCGTTTTGCTGACTCTTGCTGTCTAATGCTCCAAATCTGTCTGCCAGCATCTGAAGGAATTTGGGAGAATTCACACGTGTCCCCGAGCACATCTTACAACTACAGGCAGTGTGTGAGAAAAAGAGGATGCAGCTTATTTTACAAGTGAGTTTTGGAAATTATTTTTCTAGAATCTTCTACTCTGCGCCTTTTACTAATTGGTCTAAAAATATGGCAGTTTAAATAATATAATCGCAAGTACAATCCATCAACTGATTCTTCTAATACTAATATATACTTAAATGCACGTACACAACAACAACACCTAAAACAACAACAACAACAACAACAACAACAACAACAACAACAACAACAACAACGTTGCGTAAGGCCTATTTTGTGTATTTCAGTATTTGGAGTTGAAAAGAAATTTAAATTTCTCTACTTCATATCAGTGATCAGATGTCTCTCTTTTCTTATATTGTGCTTCAGATGATTGATTACGATACTCCAAATTTATTTTCTTGTAAATTTAACATTAGAAAAATTCTTCACAACACTATGTTCGATTCTTGGCTATTTTCTTATCACCATTTATTAATATAGGCGTTACTAGAGGAAGATTTTCACAGAATTTTCAATATTGATCATTTAACACAAGCTTATTCCAATTATATAGTATTGATTAACAAGTCCGCAGCAGATTTCAATGAAAACAGCAAACCAGATATTATCAAATTCTTTAGAACCATGAACAGTATTACTTCTACACTCAGCACTACTTGTCAACTTACATCAATGATAATTCCTCTGCGAGAAACTAAGCAGTTTTGTAGATCTCTCTCAAATAACTACAACTGAAATACATAATAACAATACTGAAAATGTCTCCATTTTATACTTCATCCTCGTCTTCCATGAATTTTCAGTTTTTAGCACCAGTCTCATCACTTACTAGCAATTTGGCTCACTCAGATTTTCAGAGATTTTCTCTTTGCTCATTAAACTCAAATTCCCTTAGCAGACACAGAAGTCAATGGAAAACAATCAATGCTTGCAAGAAAAATTTCAACCGTAAATCCAAATTTAAAAAATCCAACACATTGATATTTTCATCCTGCTTATCTTCAATTGATTGAGAGTGGAAAATATTATTTCAAAAACACTTTCACAAAAATAATTCAAAACCAATAATGTATCCTCTTGGAACAATAGCATTTTACTCACCGTGTAAACAACACTGTTTCCATTCACATAAGTAACAGTCAGATTATAACTAGCTGCATTCTTTATATTGAAAACAGTCACATTTACTGGAACTTTTTCATCAGTGAAAGTCACACTTAGGCTTAGAGTATCATCACTTGGTGAAAACTTGAAAGGTTTTCCACCAACAACTATGTCTCCGATGTCACCAACATTTGATGATGGAACAATAAGCACAGTATTTGAATCAAGGTTCTTCTTTGTAATTTCTTCTTCATGAATACAAATCACTGAAGAAAGAAAAAATTAGATTATTAATAACTGTAATAATTACCTATATTTCCATTTTTTAAAAAAACCTCCGATATATCAACATATCTTACAAAAACTTCATACATACTCCTTCTTAAAGATCACTCAATACATGCACATATAATAAATGGCCAACTTTCAAGCTACACGTTGTTAAGCATCGTACTAACTACTCCCATCAGCAAATCTGTACCATCAAGCTGAAGAGTAATGCATAATATTCATAAATTAGTAGCAGAAAAAAACAAAATCAACTCACCATATCTTTTTTTTCAGTAGCAATGTCAAAACAATCATTTTCAATGGAAACATTTTTAGATAACTAATCCTTTCATAAGATACTTACATCTATGTGACTATCATATTAGAAATTAAACACATTTCTTCTCTTCATAGACACTACTTCCATATGATAAAATACAATCATTTCACTCTAATCAGTCATCTAAAAAATAATTCATATACAACATTCTAACTCATATCTTTAAAATATAGCAAGAAATGATTTCAACAAATGATCCTGTTGAAAGCACATTCTTCTTAGCAAATATAATATACTTTACATAGTCACCTGTTGAAGGCACTCCCGTTGAAGAAGTTGTAGGCCCTGTGGTTGAAATTGTTGGAAAACTTCTCCCAATACTTGTACCTAAAAAGAATAGACATTTCCAAATTTATATGTGTTTATATTTATACATATATATTGGCAAATGCACATGAATTCGTAAACTGATTGACACCTTAATGAAAAAAATCATTTATTTTTTACATATTTCATAGTAAATACTGCAACTTAACATTTCATGCACAATACACAGAAAACTGATCAGGTAAAATTTCAATCTTATTTCTTGCAAATATAATATATATGCAGTATATAATTGAAGTCAACATGTAGGCAGTTTTACTGAAATTCTTGATAAACCTCTGGCAATACTACTACCTGAAAATATCATATAATACATATGTATGCATACATCTATATAGTTGTATTCCTATATACAGATGTATACACATATATACATATCTGTATC
Organism: Sepioteuthis lessoniana; assembly: GCA_963585895.1. Taxonomy (NCBI): domain Eukaryota; kingdom Metazoa; phylum Mollusca; class Cephalopoda; order Myopsida; family Loliginidae; genus Sepioteuthis; species Sepioteuthis lessoniana. The sequence continues at coordinate 35,998,071 of OY757919.1, read as the reverse complement.
TTTACATGTATATGTATACTTTATTCGTATATGTATACTTTATTCATACACATGCATATATTTTGGCAATCGTACATCTACTATCAGATTGACTGACTACATCAAACAGGAAATTAATTTTCATATAATTTACTCTTGTGATAAAGAAGACATGATGTTTTTGATATCTCACATAGCATCAAACATCCAAGGAATCTATTACTGTGGTCAATCCTACTATCAGAACTCTGCTACAAGGTGTAGTGTGCTCTGGTTGGTTGGAACTGTACAAGGAATAATTGTTGGAAATCTAGTGGGGACTTTACTTAAAACAATAGTAGCTATGCTTTTTGTTGAAATAGTTTGGGTATAAGCAGTAATTTACAAATGAATAGGGGCACCCAATGAGACACAAACTCACTCGTGAAGGTTTGCTAGTCTAGCTTGCTGACCATTACACCATCCGAGGTGCCCAGTTTGGGTATAAGCTGTTCATCATAACATGGTCCATCCTATTTATAGACTACCCAGTCAGCAGCAGTGAGTACTCCAAGTGGAAGTTGACCAATCAAAGATGAGCACTGAAAGCATTTAAAATCACTTGCAATTATCCTCACATACTGAATTACTGTTTCACATGTTCTACTAGACAGATGTATCTTGTATTCCATAAACTCCAGTTTTTAAACCGAAGTCCAAAATGGCTACCCGAATTCTAACACTTCTTGTAATGACAGTGTTTATTATTCCCATGGAGACATTAGAGAATAACATTCTATGGCCAATTTAAGATACATCTGCTGATACACATTGTATAATCAACTTTCAATTAATGCAATTATTTAAATCAAATCAGTTATGTAAAATTAAATCATACACAACCTTCTTACTCATATCTTAGTAGTTTTCATTAAGAATATCATGCAAGACATAATTTTCACAAATCATCCAGTTAAAAGCACATTCATTTTTGCAAATACATTCACATAATATACTTCACATAGACATTCACCTGTTGTAAAAGTCATTGAAGTAGAACCTACTTGAATCGGTGAAACTCTCGGGACACCAGTATCTAAAAACCCACACACACACACAAACACACACACACACACATAGAAATATATATATATTTACATATATATATATATATATATATATATATATATATTTATATACATATTTTTATTCTTACATATACATTTGCAGTTACACATGTATTAATAAACTGATTGATAATATAATACAAATTGACATTAAATTCTTCTGCATAATACAACTGGAACTCTGATACGTGGTCTACTGTGGCGTGGTGTGGTGTTGCTTAAACTGTAAACTAAAATACAGTTGAAAATTTAGGCATGTAGGCAGTTTTCCTGAAGTTCATTGAAAACCTCTGGCAATACTACTAAATATACATATTGTATAACACATGTAAGTATACAAACAGAAAAATATTTTCCTATATATAGATTTATACACATATACACAGATCTGTATCTTTACATACCGATGCATACTTTATTTGTATATATATTGGCATACAGCATTTAATAATTATACATCTACTATCAGATTGACTGACGACATCAAACAACATAAGATTAGATTTTAATCATGACAGCAAAAGCACAAGATTTACAAAACGAAATATTATTCAGAGAAAAAACCCCAACTTTCAACATTCTTACTCATATCCTAATAGCTCTCATTAGAATATTGCAAGACGTAATTTCAACAAATGGCCCTGTTGAAAGCACATTCTTTTTAGCAAATATAATATACTTTACATAGTCACCTGTTAAAGGCACTCCTGTTGAAGAAGTCTTAGGAACAGTGGTTGAAATTGTTGGAAAACTTGTCCCAATACTTGTACCTATAAACAGTAGATATTTCCAAATTATAATTCTGCTCATACAGTACAGCATAATGTTCTTTTAATGCATTAAATTAGGGATTTTTTTCTTATAATACTGGATAATAATTCTTGCAAAATTTCACTGAATAAGCTTCTTTGAAATGTCCTGGCAATCAATGGTCAATTACTAGATACTTTATTTGTAGGCTGTATATTACACATAGTCATAGAAAATGTCATTCAAATACTACCGACACTATTTCATATTACAGAGCATGAAAGACATCTAGGAACTTTCTAAGCAATAATCTTCTTATCAAATCTTACATTTGAGCATATGATTTGATACATGAATTATGAAAACAACCACATAAAACTTTCTATTTTTAATACACATGATCTATTTTTGTATTCAATGTTTATCATTAAATGAGAAAATTCTTATGACTTCCCAACAAATGTACTTACTTAGTTTAATACAAAGTTCAACACTGAGTTCTATTACTACTTTTTGTTTTGGTCGTTCTTTCTTTATAGTAATTTCAAGACTTCTCAATTCATCGCTTGGTGGTAGTGGTACTGGCGTATTTACACTCACATCCTGTAAGAAATCGAATCGGCTCAAACGTTCACTCGCATTTAACAAATGGAATTTGGGAATTTCAAATAATTATTTATTAATGAAATATCCCTGAAAAAAAAACAACATCAAATACAACATCAAATTAAAAATAAACCTTAATATTATTGCATTAATTCAACAGATCTTTCTTAAGTCTTTTCCTTGTATTCTTTAAATGCTTTTCTTTCTTTAATAGCATATAAATATTCATGGCTTATGTAATGCTGAATCCATCCTTTGAGAATAACAGCAGTGGTATTATTTACACCATAGCTGGCGGGATATGGGAGTTGATACCTTTCACAAGGATATTATAATAAAAAAGAGGTCGTAACAGCGCATCTGGAATTCGGATGTGCTTACTACGATTTTGCAGTCCAGCTCTTTAACCATTACGCCATCAGGACTTCCACAAATCTTTTCATAGCCCCTTCTCTTTGAATCTTCTCATTTCTTATAGCTATCTCTTAACTATAATGTCAAATTATAATGAAATCACAAATAGTTTGCTGTCATCTACATTTGCAGTTAATCACAAATTACAATTTCTCTTACAGATTCACATCGTAAAATGGACAATGATCATAACAATCACTGATGTGAAGCTTTATTTCTTACTTGTAAACTTGTGAATCTCTTATGTTCCTCATCTAACAACTATCTATGGTGATATTGCTGTTTCTACTTTTCTGAAATATTCTTTCATATTCACCATATTAAGAAAAAACAAGAAAAAACTACCTTCAATGTTCCCTATTATAGCCCTTTTTTGCCTGCATAAAATTTCTTATTATATCTCTATTGATGTACATGTATGTATTAAAAACATGAAGCAATTCATAGAATCATCATTACTGATTAAAAAAAAACATTAGCAGATGACAGTTGTCATAATGATTTGCTCAAAACAGAAGTGAGAACAAGTTAGAAAAATGAAAATGATAACAATAAACATATCAATTACCACTTCAACTGAGTCTTTACAATGGAATTTCGAACAAAAACATTATTATGAGATTCATAAACATATACAATTCTTCTGCCTATTTGGATAGACAGTGGTGAAACTGTAAAGCTCTTTCGAAATTTTCTAAACATCACACACATCGCACATACTAGTGGACTGGATATAACAGTCTTTAATAAAGAAACCCAACACATATACTGCTTATTTTCTCTTACTTTTTGCACAAGTCCTAAACATATTCATACGCAAAAATACTAAGTTAACAATACCATCTAAATTGTGTAAATCAAAAGCTTATATGTGCACATTATCTAAAAGATCTCACAAACTTCATAGTGTGGACGATAAAATGCCAGTGGTCACTACTTGTAAAATGGTGGTTTGTTCTCTCAACGTTTTCTTAGAAACAAAACCTCACAGCGTTGTGTTGCTTCCACAATTTACAACACAAACAATATCACCAATGCAGACAAAAGATATTTCACAAAAATGGCAATGCTAAACCAGCATTTTTTATAAATCAAAGCAAACAAGGAAAACTTATTACACAGTAGCATATGTTTCTTGTGTATTTGTGTGTCTGTATGAGTGGGGGCGGGGTAATACAAATACAATATCTGAAATGGTAGCGAGTGTGTACATCTGTTCGCAATCTAGAGAGAAGAAATAAGGCGGTAGCTCTCAGAAACTTGTAGACAAGTTCACCAACCGAGGAAACAGTGTTTCATCAACCGAAAAAGACACTGACACGTGGCTAACAAAGGCATGGACGGCTATCGATAGACTATCGGTCATATGGAAATCACACCAGACCGATAAAATGAAACACAGTTTCTTCCAAGCAGTGGTCAAGTTGATACTGCTATATAGATGCACTACATGGACGCTGACTAAACACATGGAGAAAAAGCTTGACGGCAACTACACAAGAATGCGGCAAGCAATTTTGAACAATTCCTGGAGGCACACCCCACAAAGCCCCAACTGTATGCCCACCTACAACCCATCACGAAAACTATCAAAGTTACACGAATCAGACATGCAGGACATTGCTGGCAAAGCAAGATTGAGCTCATAACTGATGTTCTCCTATGGACCCCCTCATATGGCCGAGCAAAAGCCGGACGACCAGCTCGAACCAACATACAGCAGCTCTGTGAGGATACGGGATGTAGCCCTAAGGACCTACCAGAAGCGATGAACGATAGAGAGAAGTGGCGACAGAAGGTCAGGGACATCCATGCTAGCGGCACGACATCATGATGATAATGATGATGATGTATATGTGTGTGTGTGTGTGTGTATGCGTGAATGTGTGTGTGTGTGTGTGTGTGTGCAGGGGAACAAAGGCACACAGCAGTGGAGTATGTGTCTACTTGCCGTCTGAACTTCTGCATATGTTTGTAGTAGCAGGCATTTACATCCATTCAAAGTGGAATAAGCTGAAAATTCATAATCATACTATGAATGTAGTTTTTGACTGGCCGTTTTGCTGACTCTTGCTGTCTAATGCTCCAAATCAGTCTGCCAGCATCTGAAGGAATTTGGGAGAATTCACACGTGTCCCCAAGGACATCTTACAACTTCAGGCAGTGTGTGAGAAAAAGAGGAAGCAGCTTATTTTACAAGTGAGTTTTGGAAATTATTTTTCTAGAATTTTCTACTCTGTGCCTTTTACTAATTGGTCTAAAAATATGGCAGTTTAAATCATATAATCGCAAGGATAATCCATCAACTAATTCTTCTAATACTAATATATACTTAAATGCATGTACACAACAACTACAACAACAACACCTAAAACAACAACAACAACAACAACAACAACGTTGCGTAAGGCCTATTTTGTGTATTTCAGTATTTGGAGTTGAAAAGAAATTTAAATTTCTCTACTTCATATCAGTGATCAGATGTCTCTCTTTTCTTATATTGTGCTTCAGATGATTAATTACGATACTCCAAATTTATCTTCTTGTAAATTTAACATTAGAAAAATTCTTCACAACACTATGTTTGATTCTTTGTTATTTTCTTATCACCATTTATTAATATAGGCATTACTAGAGGAAGATTTTCACAGAATTTTCAATATTGATCATTTAACACAAGCTTATTCCAATTATATAGTACTGATTAACAAGTCAGCTGTAGATTTCAATTCAAACAGCAAACCAGTAATGGTTCACTGACTTTCAGCAGCACAACATGATGATGATTATGATAATATATATGCATGTGTGTGTGTGTGTATATGTGTGTGTGTGCAGGGGAACGGAGTATGTGTCTACTTGCTGCCTGAACTTCTGCATATATTTGTAGTAGCAGTTATTTACATCCATTCAAAGTGGAATAAGTTGAAAATTCATAATCATACTGTAATACTATGTCTGGGTTAGTTGAACGTTGAGTATAATGAAGAAGGCACGAGATAGGTTCTTGTAATTTTATTAGGCGTTGAATAAATGATACAGGTTTAATGTGAGGGAGGCAACTCTTATACATTAAAGAGCTCTGCCTTATCACATCTCTCTTGTCAAATAAAGCTTGTTCTTTTTTTTATTTCATTTTTTATTTTTTTCATTTTTACATAATGAAGTCCTTATATTTTGCTGGGGCGTTTCTTGTTCTCACAGGCCAGTTTGTTAGTGTTGGTGGTTGCTCTTGTATTTTGTCGGGTTGTGTCTGCTGTTGCATGGTCTGGGAGTGTTGTGTCATAGCATTGGTGTTTTTTATTTCTGTGGGGTCGTTGCTCTGTTGGGATAGTGATGTTGGCTCATCCCGACTAGTCTGCTAGGCTGGTAGATTGAGGGTTACTCTTCTCAGTGGACTAAATATCTCTTGTAAGTGTCTTCTGTTGTGTCTGAAGAGTTTTCCATCGCTGTGCATTTTGACGATGTAGCTACGCGGTTCAGTACATTTGTCTACCACCGTCGCTGTCTGCCATGTGTCATTTTCCTGAAGGACAGACACTTTACAACCTATTGTGACGGCAAATTGATTAAAATCCCTAAACGGGACTTTATTTTCGCACGTGTGAAGACGGGGCAGGTTGGCACTTGATCCCCTACAGAAATAAGTCCTGTTCAGAGTTCTTTTCTCAGGCAGATAAGAACTGGCATATTACGTGAGGGAATAATTTAAGGCCAGACTGACCGCCGCTGGCAAGGGGTTCCAAATTTCACACTATCACACACCCACCAGGTCGCTTTCTTCTTTCCCCGAGATAATGGAAGAAAGTGAGCCTATAGGTCTTAGTTGTAATAATATTAATATTGCTACAGTCGGCAACTCAATTTCCCGTGTGATACTTTAGGGATTAAGAGGACAGTTCTAAGCAAGATAATGTGAGGCGAATAGAAGCTGAAAGGAAAGCATGGAATAATAACATAGACCACATGGTAAAATGAAAATACATAAGTTCTTTACTACGGTTATATACATATATATGTTCAAAGTGTCAAAAATATGTAATAGGATAGTCCATGAATATAAATGTCTTTTCTTGGCTTTTATCCTTTTTCAAATTGAGAGAGAGTGGTAAACGAAAATTTGGGTGTAAAGGGAAAATGTCCCAAAGTTACTTATCTTATTTTTTTGACGGGGTTCACTGGAGAATTTCTCTTCTTTCACGGGCTAGTAGACTTTGTATTGCTTTTAATGCTGGCTTGAGAGACTCAGGTCTCTCATGTCTCAGTCTTTTGTCTTTAGCCCGGAGTGAAATGGCTATCGTCCGTCTGCCACGAGACTTGTCCAAAAACTGTTGAGGGGAAGGGAACCCTACTTCCGTTTGGGGTCCCCCCACCAATCATTTGGCTTCATTTTCTCCTTCCCCTTCCGATGTCCGGCGACCCAAGGTCACTTAGGTGCAAACATCTGTGTGACCCCCATTCTCTCATAACGGTCACTTTTTGACTGCTAGATAATTTTAGTTCAACGTGAGCCATCACGTGACACCTCCCTGCTTAAGAGAAGAAAGGGAGATGAATAGAAATACCATAGAAAAAAAAAAGGCACTTCAATTCACTGTTCTTTCTCCTTTTCTTTCACCCTTTTTTTTTTTCTCACTTTACTTTTCTTTCATCCCCTTTCTTCTTCACGCTTTGACGAATTCTTTCCTTTTCCTTTTTTTTTTTTTTCGTCCTTCCTAATTTTCACTATAGGGGAAAACAATTTCTCTTCTCTTTCTTTCTCTCTCTCCCTTTTCTTTTTCTTTAATCTTGTTTTCCTTTCTTTCTTTTTCTCTCTCGGCTTTTGGCCGTATCATATTTCAAACCTTGAGGAGGTAAGTCCTTCTTTCTTTCTTCGTCACTTTTGACGACTTTATAATTTTAATTCTTAAGCTCTGGGGGAAGAAACTTCCTTTCCTTTTCTCTCTTTCCCCTATTCGTCACTTGTTGACGAACCACTTTCTCGTCCATCTCATATTTCAGCATTGGGGACGAGAATTCCTCATTTCCTTTAGTTTCTCTCTCTCTCTCTTTCTTTCTCTCTATAACTATGAAAGAATATTCTGCTACTACATTTTCGTGGGGCATTAGAGAAATATATCTGGGTATTTTTTTATTAACTTCTCTAAGTCCTCTCTCTCTGAAATAGACAACTGGCTTAATTTCTCCTCGAATTTATTCGGCATTGCCGAGTTCTCAATTTTTCGAGGTTGGCCTTCTTGACGGACATATCTCTTCAATTTGTTTGTGTGACACACTTGTGTCTGCTTCTTTCCCTCGTTGGTATCAATTCTGTATGTCCTCTTGTCTATTCTCTGTGATATTACGTAGGGACCTATATATCGTCCATCACAGTGTGGTCCCTTATTTGCGGAGAGTAGCAGGACTTCGTCGCCTTTCTTAAATTCTTTCTTAGCCCTGCGTGAGGGTCCTCTTATTTCCCTCTTATCCTCTCGATAAGTATTAGGGAATTTATTTCTAATATTCGTTGGACCTTCATCTTTTCTCTGACGACTGGTCCTTTTCTTTTTCCGTTTATTGAGGTGTGGAAGGTTCACTTCTTTTCTTTCCACCTTCTCACTTTGCGAGCGACTATGTCGTTTGTGCCGTCCACGTGGCTCAGCCGCCATCTTGTCTCCATGCTGGGCGTTCGTTCTCGCCATCTTTCTTTCTTCATTTTTGGCGCTCATTTTCGCCAACTTGCTTTCTCCATTTTTGGCGTTCATCTTCGCCATCTTTCCGTCTTCATTTATGGCGCTTATTTTCGCCATCTTTTCCGGGTGACACTTTTTAGTTTTTACTTCATTTCCCAGTATAAGGGAAATTCCTTTCATGGGTAGTTTATCTACCACCCCAACTCGAATTGGTCCGTTTTTCCACTGGGACTTAAGTGTTATTTTACACAGCGGTATTTTTACCCTGTTTCCGCCGATACCCTCTATCATCACAGTCTCACGTGTTGCTTCTATTACCCTTTTAGGTAATTTATTTCGTAGAAGTAACGACTGAGATGCTCCGGTATCTCGTAAAATTGAGACTTCCACTGGTCCTCCGTGTGGGCCTTTTATCATCCCTTTTTTCGTCCAGGGTCGATAGGACTGGTTCCCTCTAGGTGTTGTTACAGCTCCTTGAGGTTTTCTCGGCTGGGTCTGGTTTCTTTCAGGACCTTTTCCAAGCTGACACCTTATGGCTATGTGTCCAGCCTTTCCACACTTGTAGCAGACCACTGTTCTGCTGCTACTTTGGAAGGTCCTTCTATTTTCTTCCTTAGGTCTTAACTCAGCTTTAAACTTCACTCTGTTTCCTGTGAAGGTTTTTTCCTTCGTCTTTCGGTGTGTGAGGACGTATTCGTCTGCTAGTGCGGCCATTTCATAGGTCACGTCAGTTTTTCTTTCACTTAGGTGAACCCTGACTTCTTCTGGCACACAGTTTAAAAATTCTTCAGCTAATATTAGCTGCCGGAGTTTCTCAGCGTCTCCGTCTATCCTCTTAGAGTCACACCACTTATCCAGTGCATTCTCTTTTTCTCTCAGAAATTCCACATAAGACTGGTTTTCCGTTTTTCTCTGTGTTCTGAATTTCTGTCTATAAGCTTCTGGAACCAATTCGAAGCTTTTAAGAACCGCTGCTTTCACCAAATCATAGTCGGCGCAATTTTCTGTGGGCAGAGTTGCATATGCTCTCTGTGCTTTTCCTGTCAGCACAGTTTGGAGTAGCATCGACCAGCATTCTTTCGGCCATCCAAGATTTAGCGCAGTTCGCTCAAAATGTGCGAAGTATTCGTCCACGTTGGCTTCTTCAAATTTTGGGACTAGCCTCGCTTGCTTCGTTACTTCGAAACTGTCATGGCTTTCTTTGCGTCCTCTTATTGCCAAGTCGACTTCTCGCAGCCTTGTTTCTTGCTGAATTTTTATTTTCTCCAGTTCCATTTTATTTCTCTGTAGTTCCATTTGTGCTTGTATTTTAATTTTCTCCAGTTCAATTTCTTCTGGAGTCATTCTTATCATTTCCGTTGGTAGCTCTTCTAATACTGCTTCCTCGAACACATTTTCGTCCACCATGTGCCTTGCTATTTCTCTCACGAGTTCATGCTTTCTCATAGAATTCTGAACATTTAACTCAAGCTTCTCGCCAATTTTTATTATCTCGCTTTTTCTCAGCTTCTCCAACTTTTCCATGGAGGGTTCTTTTAAAAAGTTCTCTATTTTGTCCATTTTTTCTTTAATTTTTCCAAACAGTGATATCAACAAGTAATTTGACTGTTTCGACGATATTCCTTTTTTTCCTTTCACGGTCTCCCAGGGTAGATTTAAACGGCAGGAGTTGTCACACGACTACAAGCAATAAATATTATTAATAATAATCATTCCGGAAACGAGCCCCCATTTTAAGTCTGGGGTCAGGAATAAAAGATTAAAATATCCCGGATGAGCCCCCATAAAAGGTCTGTGACGGCAAATTGATTAAAATCCCTAAACGGGACTTTATTTTCGCACGTGTGAAGACGGGGCAGGTTGGCACTTGATCCCCTACAGAAATAAGTCCTGTTCAGAGTTCTTTTCTCAGGCAGATAAGAACTGGCATATTACGTGAGGGAATAATTTAAGGCCAGACTGACCGCCGCTGGCAAGGGGTTCCAAATTTCACACTATCACACACCCACCAGGTCGCTTTCTTCTTTCCCCGAGATAATGGAAGAAAGTGAGCCTATAGGTCTTAGTTGTAATAATATTAATATTGCTACAGTCGGCAACTCAATTTCCCGTGTGATACTTTAGGGATTAAGAGGACAGTTCTAAGCAAGATAATGTGAGGCGAATAGAAGCTGAAAGGAAAGCATGGAATAATAACATAGACCACATGGTAAAATGAAAATACATAAGTTCTTTACTACGGTTATATACATATATATGTTCAAAGTGTCAAAAATATGTAATAGGATAGTCCATGAATATAAATGTCTTTTCTTGGCTTTTATCCTTTTTCAAATTGAGAGAGAGTGGTAAACGAAAATTTGGGTGTAAAGGGAAAATGTCCCAAAGTTACTTATCTTATTTTTTTGACGGGGTTCACTGGAGAATTTCTCTTCTTTCACGGGCTAGTAGACTTTGTATTGCTTTTAATGCTGGCTTGAGAGACTCAGGTCTCTCATGTCTCAGTCTTTTGTCTTTAGCCCGGAGTGAAATGGCTATCGTCCGTCTGCCACGAGACTTGTCCAAAAACTGTTGAGGGGAAGGGAACCCTACTTCCGTTTGGGGTCCCCCCACCAATCATTTGGCTTCATTTTCTCCTTCCCCTTCCGATGTCCGGCGACCCAAGGTCACTTAGGTGCAAACATCTGTGTGACCCCCATTCTCTCATAACGGTCACTTTTTGACTGCTAGATAATTTTAGTTCAACGTGAGCCATCACGTGACACCTCCCTGCTTAAGAGAAGAAAGGGAGATGAATAGAAATACCATAGAAAAAAAAAAGGCACTTCAATTCACTGTTCTTTCTCCTTTTCTTTCACCCTTTTTTTTTTTCTCACTTTACTTTTCTTTCATCCCCTTTCTTCTTCACGCTTTGACGAATTCTTTCCTTTTCCTTTTTTTTTTTTTTCGTCCTTCCTAATTTTCACTATAGGGGAAAACAATTTCTCTTCTCTTTCTTTCTCTCTCTCCCTTTTCTTTTTCTTTAATCTTGTTTTCCTTTCTTTCTTTTTCTCTCTCGGCTTTTGGCCGTATCATATTTCAAACCTTGAGGAGGTAAGTCCTTCTTTCTTTCTTCGTCACTTTTGACGACTTTATAATTTTAATTCTTAAGCTCTGGGGGAAGAAACTTCCTTTCCTTTTCTCTCTTTCCCCTATTCGTCACTTGTTGACGAACCACTTTCTCGTCCATCTCATATTTCAGCATTGGGGACGAGAATTCCTCATTTCCTTTAGTTTCTCTCTCTCTCTCTTTCTTTCTCTCTATAACTATGAAAGAATATTCTGCTACTACATTTTCGTGGGGCATTAGAGAAATATATCTGGGTATTTTTTTATTAACTTCTCTAAGTCCTCTCTCTCTGAAATAGACAACTGGCTTAATTTCTCCTCGAATTTATTCGGCATTGCCGAGTTCTCAATTTTTCGAGGTTGGCCTTCTTGACGGACATATCTCTTCAATTTGTTTGTGTGACACACTTGTGTCTGCTTCTTTCCCTCGTTGGTATCAATTCTGTATGTCCTCTTGTCTATTCTCTGTGATATTACGTAGGGACCTATATATCGTCCATCACAGTGTGGTCCCTTATTTGCGGAGAGTAGCAGGACTTCGTCGCCTTTCTTAAATTCTTTCTTAGCCCTGCGTGAGGGTCCTCTTATTTCCCTCTTATCCTCTCGATAAGTATTAGGGAATTTATTTCTAATATTCGTTGGACCTTCATCTTTTCTCTGACGACTGGTCCTTTTCTTTTTCCGTTTATTGAGGTGTGGAAGGTTCACTTCTTTTCTTTCCACCTTCTCACTTTGCGAGCGACTATGTCGTTTGTGCCGTCCACGTGGCTCAGCCGCCATCTTGTCTCCATGCTGGGCGTTCGTTCTCGCCATCTTTCTTTCTTCATTTTTGGCGCTCATTTTCGCCAACTTGCTTTCTCCATTTTTGGCGTTCATCTTCGCCATCTTTCCGTCTTCATTTATGGCGCTTATTTTCGCCATCTTTTCCGGGTGACACTTTTTAGTTTTTACTTCATTTCCCAGTATAAGGGAAATTCCTTTCATGGGTAGTTTATCTACCACCCCAACTCGAATTGGTCCGTTTTTCCACTGGGACTTAAGTGTTATTTTACACAGCGGTATTTTTACCCTGTTTCCGCCGATACCCTCTATCATCACAGTCTCACGTGTTGCTTCTATTACCCTTTTAGGTAATTTATTTCGTAGAAGTAACGACTGAGATGCTCCGGTATCTCGTAAAATTGAGACTTCCACTGGTCCTCCGTGTGGGCCTTTTATCATCCCTTTTTTCGTCCAGGGTCGATAGGACTGGTTCCCTCTAGGTGTTGTTACAGCTCCTTGAGGTTTTCTCGGCTGGGTCTGGTTTCTTTCAGGACCTTTTCCAAGCTGACACCTTATGGCTATGTGTCCAGCCTTTCCACACTTGTAGCAGACCACTGTTCTGCTGCTACTTTGGAAGGTCCTTCTATTTTCTTCCTTAGGTCTTAACTCAGCTTTAAACTTCACTCTGTTTCCTGTGAAGGTTTTTTCCTTCGTCTTTCGGTGTGTGAGGACGTATTCGTCTGCTAGTGCGGCCATTTCATAGGTCACGTCAGTTTTTCTTTCACTTAGGTGAACCCTGACTTCTTCTGGCACACAGTTTAAAAATTCTTCAGCTAATATTAGCTGCCGGAGTTTCTCAGCGTCTCCGTCTATCCTCTTAGAGTCACACCACTTATCCAGTGCATTCTCTTTTTCTCTCAGAAATTCCACATAAGACTGGTTTTCCGTTTTTCTCTGTGTTCTGAATTTCTGTCTATAAGCTTCTGGAACCAATTCGAAGCTTTTAAGAACCGCTGCTTTCACCAAATCATAGTCGGCGCAATTTTCTGTGGGCAGAGTTGCATATGCTCTCTGTGCTTTTCCTGTCAGCACAGTTTGGAGTAGCATCGACCAGCATTCTTTCGGCCATCCAAGATTTAGCGCAGTTCGCTCAAAATGTGCGAAGTATTCGTCCACGTTGGCTTCTTCAAATTTTGGGACTAGCCTCGCTTGCTTCGTTACTTCGAAACTGTCATGGCTTTCTTTGCGTCCTCTTATTGCCAAGTCGACTTCTCGCAGCCTTGTTTCTTGCTGAATTTTTATTTTCTCCAGTTCCATTTTATTTCTCTGTAGTTCCATTTGTGCTTGTATTTTAATTTTCTCCAGTTCAATTTCTTCTGGAGTCATTCTTATCATTTCCGTTGGTAGCTCTTCTAATACTGCTTCCTCGAACACATTTTCGTCCACCATGTGCCTTGCTATTTCTCTCACGAGTTCATGCTTTCTCATAGAATTCTGAACATTTAACTCAAGCTTCTCGCCAATTTTTATTATCTCGCTTTTTCTCAGCTTCTCCAACTTTTCCATGGAGGGTTCTTTTAAAAAGTTCTCTATTTTGTCCATTTTTTCTTTAATTTTTCCAAACAGTGATATCAACAAGTAATTTGACTGTTTCGACGATATTCCTTTTTTTCCTTTCACGGTCTCCCAGGGTAGATTTAAACGGCAGGAGTTGTCACACGACTACAAGCAATAAATATTATTAATAATAATCATTCCGGAAACGAGCCCCCATTTTAAGTCTGGGGTCAGGAATAAAAGATTAAAATATCCCGGATGAGCCCCCATAAAAGGTCTGTGACGGCAAATTGATTAAAATCCCTAAACGGGACTTTATTTTCGCACGTGTGAAGACGGGGCAGGTTGGCACTTGATCCCCTACAGAAATAAGTCCTGTTCAGAGTTCTTTTCTCAGGCAGATAAGAACTGGCATATTACGTGAGGGAATAATTTAAGGCCAGACTGACCGCCGCTGGCAAGGGGTTCCAAATTTCACACTATCACACACCCACCAGGTCGCTTTCTTCTTTCCCCGAGATAATGGAAGAAAGTGAGCCTATAGGTCTTAGTTGTAATAATATTAATATTGCTACAGTCGGCAACTCAATTTCCCGTGTGATACTTTAGGGATTAAGAGGACAGTTCTAAGCAAGATAATGTGAGGCGAATAGAAGCTGAAAGGAAAGCATGGAATAATAACATAGACCACATGGTAAAATGAAAATACATAAGTTCTTTACTACGGTTATATACATATATATGTTCAAAGTGTCAAAAATATGTAATAGGATAGTCCATGAATATAAATGTCTTTTCTTGGCTTTTATCCTTTTTCAAATTGAGAGAGAGTGGTAAACGAAAATTTGGGTGTAAAGGGAAAATGTCCCAAAGTTACTTATCTTATTTTTTTGACGGGGTTCACTGGAGAATTTCTCTTCTTTCACGGGCTAGTAGACTTTGTATTGCTTTTAATGCTGGCTTGAGAGACTCAGGTCTCTCATGTCTCAGTCTTTTGTCTTTAGCCCGGAGTGAAATGGCTATCGTCCGTCTGCCACGAGACTTGTCCAAAAACTGTTGAGGGGAAGGGAACCCTACTTCCGTTTGGGGTCCCCCCACCAATCATTTGGCTTCATTTTCTCCTTCCCCTTCCGATGTCCGGCGACCCAAGGTCACTTAGGTGCAAACATCTGTGTGACCCCCATTCTCTCATAACGGTCACTTTTTGACTGCTAGATAATTTTAGTTCAACGTGAGCCATCACGTGACACTATCATCAATTCGGGAAGGTCTTTTGTATTTCTGTTCAAATATTGTTTTTTGTTTCCTACTTTTGGTGCTCATCCATTCACGGATTTGGTTGTCTCTTTCCATGGATATGGTCTTTCAAATTTTGGAAGGCTTTATTATAGGTTTTGTTCCATTGGTATTCAGTGTCCTTCTTGAGTAGTGACCTCAGTGGAGCTATTTTGGAACTGAGTTTTGGTATGAAAGGGCTTAGGTATTGGATCATACATAAGAATTGTTGTAGTTCTTCTCGGTTGGCGGGTATCGGCTTTGATTTAATTTTGTCGCATTTTTCTGAGGCTGGGTGTGAACCATTTTCATCCCAAATAAGACCATAGAATTTTATCTGCTTTTGTCTTATTTTGCATTTTTCTTTATTAAAAACAACTCCATACTTTCGGGCTGTATCCATTGTCTTTCTCAATCTTCTATCATGCTCTTCAATTGTTTTGCCGTATTTGCAGACATCATCAGATATTCCGATGGCTCCGTCATAATCTTCCAGGATTTGATCCATTTTTTGTTGGTATATGTCCTGTGACATCTTTAGACCAAACGGACATCTTAAATATCTGTATCTACCAAACGGAGTATTAAAACATGTGAGCAGACTCGATGCTTCATCTAGATGTATAGCCCAGTATCCATGTTTTGCATCTAGTTTTGTGAAGTGTTTAGCACCTTCCAGTTTATGGGAAATTTCTTCTAGAGTTGGGGTTTTGTGGTGTGTTCTTTTGATGTATTTGTTCAGTGGTTTCGGGTCTAAGCATATTCGTAATGCACCACTTTTCTTCCTGCTACATGCAATTGCATTCACCCAGTCTGTTGGTTCATTTACCTTCTTTATCACACCTATGTCTTCCATTTTTTCAAGTTCTCTCTTTAATTCTTCTCTTATGTGAACATGGTATTTTCTTGGAGGTTGGAAGACTGGTGTTGCATTATCAACAATGTGTATTTTTTATTTCCCTGGGAAGCTTCCAATACCTTGAAATCTGTCCGGGTATTCATTTGCCAGGTCTTCTATATTTTTCATTTCTCTTTTTGTATCGACTGTTGTTATACTACAATTGATCTGCACCAATCCCAGCTGTATGGATGGTCTTAAACCCAATATTGCTGTGTTATTTTCACATATAAAGAATTTTGCCTTTATAGTAGGTGAATTTTTGTGTTTGATTTTCAGTATTATAGAGCCATATTGTTGTATTTTGGTTATCTCCCTTTTTACATTGCTCAGTATTCCTATGCTGTCATAGTTGTTTTGAGGGTACATTTTTTTTATAAATCCTGTATGATATTATATTTCTGTTTGCCCCAGTGTCCACTTTCATTTTTATTTTATATTCTCTTTTTTCTGCATCCTCGTAGTCTATATTGGCGAATATCTCTTCTCTGTTGTCACCATTCTCTTTAATTATGGTGTATAGGCATAAATCATCCTCTTGGTTATGTTCACTTTCTGTTTTATAAGTGGCATTCACATTTCTCCAAGCGATATTTTGCTTTCGGTGTCTGTTGTGTGGGCTTTGACTTCTGTTTCTATGTCTCATTTTATTTGGACTGTATTTACTATTTTGTCACATATACATTTTTGTGAGGCAGTAGTTTTCAAAATGATGTAGTCCATGGCATCTTTTATATTCTTTGTTGAAGGCATAACAGTCTTCTTTTCTTTTTCTGTGATTTCTTCCACATCTTGTACACGGTTTGGTCTTTCTCATTTCTATCTCATGGTATAGTCCCGCTTTCATTTTGCTTGAGTCCTTATAGCGCGTATCATTTTGAGTTGTAGCTTCGTATGCTCTTATATTTTCGACAGCTATCTCCAGTGCAAGGTTCGGCTTGCTTATAAAATTTCTCCTTTCGGCAGAACATTTTAGTCCTTTTATAAT
Source organism: Sepioteuthis lessoniana (assembly GCA_963585895.1). Classification (NCBI taxonomy): domain Eukaryota; kingdom Metazoa; phylum Mollusca; class Cephalopoda; order Myopsida; family Loliginidae; genus Sepioteuthis; species Sepioteuthis lessoniana. Next base: position 35,980,956 of record OY757919.1, on the reverse strand, counting down.
TTGTTCTAGGAGTCTTTTATCCTTGTTAGTACCAAACTCACATCTATCTGCTTTCGTTTGCAGTCTGACTAAATATTCGTCAATTGTTTGGTCATTCTATTTGAATGAAATGAACTCCAAACGTTCAACCCATTTATTTGTATTTTGAATCATTTGTGTTTCAAAAACTTTGAATACATGTTTTTAATTTTCTTTTTGCTCGGTCGTGAGTTGAGCATTTTTAATAACTTTGTGACACTTTGGTCCCGTGCTTATTAATATGTATTGTGTTTCAATTTTTCCTCCACATTATGAATTACAAAGTAGGATGACATAAAGTCAACCCATTCGCTGAAGGCTTCATGTTTGTTTTCATTGGTCCAGTCTAACATTGGTAATGAAATATTTGAAGTCACCATTTCTTTTCCTTTTCTTTTAAATAAAAATTTATCGTGATGTACTCACTTTTTTCATAGATTTATGTCCAATATTCCTTCTTCTTGAGGTTGTTGTCTTTTTATTTTTCCGCTGCCACAATGTAATATTATGTATGGGTTTGTGGAATGTTGAGTACAATTAGGAAGGCACAAGATAGGTTCTTACTTGTAATTTTATTAGGCGGTGATTAAATGGTACAGGTTTAATGCAAGGGCGGCAACTCTTATACGTTAAAGAGCTCTACTTTGTCACACATACTATAAATGTAATTTCTTACAGGCCATTTTGCTGACTCTTGCTGTCTAAAGCTTCAAATCAGTCTGCCAGCATCTGAAGGAATTTGGGAGAATTCACACGTGTTCCCAAGGACATCTTACAACTACAGGCAGTGTGTGAGAAAAAGAGGATGCAGCTTATTTTACAAGTGAGTTTTGGAAATTATTTTTCTAGAATTTTCTACTCTGCGCCTTTTACTAATTGGTCTAAAAATATGGCAGTTTAAATAATATAATCGCAAGTACAATCCATCAACTGATTCTTCTAATACTAATATATACTTAAATGCACGTACACAACAACAACAACAACAACAACAAAAACAACGTTGCGTAAGGCCTATTTTGTGTATTTCAGTATTTGGAGTTGAAAAGAAATTTAAATTTCTCTACTTCATATCAGTGATCAGATGTCTCTCTTTTCTTATATTGTGCTTCAGATGATTAATTACGATACTCCAAATTTATTTTCTTGTAAATTTAACATTAGAAAAATTCTTCACAACACTATGTTCGATTCTTGGCTATTTTCTTATCACCATTGATTAATATAGGCGTTACCAGAGGAAGATTTTCACAGAATCTTCAATATTGATCATTTAACACAAGCTTATTCCAATTATATAGTATTGATTAACAAGTCCGCAGCAGATTTCAATGAAAACAGCAAACTAGATATTATCAAATTCTTTAGAACCATGAACAGTATTACTTCTACACTCAGCACTACTTGTCAACTTACATCAATGATAATTCCTCTGGGAGAGACTAAGCAGTTTTGTAGATCTCTCTCAAATAACTACAACTGAAATACATAATAACAATACTGAAAATGTCTCCATTTTATACTTCATCCTCGTCTTCCATGAATTTTCAGTTTTTAGCACCAGTCTCATCACTTACTAGCAATTTGGCTCACTCAGATTTTCAGAGATTTTCTCTTTGCTCATTAAACTCAAATTCCCTTAGCAGACACAGAAGTCAATGGAAAACAATCAATGCTTGCAAGAATCAAACACATTAATATTTTCATCCTGCTTATTTTCAATTGATTGAGTGTGGAAAATATTATTTCAAAAACACTTTCACAAAAATAATTCAAAACCAATAATGTATCCTCTTGGAACAATAGCATTTTACTCACCGTGTAAACAACACTGTTTCCATTCACATAAGTAACAGTCAGATTATAACTAGCTGCATTCTTTATATTGAAAACAGTCACATTTACTGGAACTTTTTCATCAGTGAAAGTCACACTTAGGCTTAGAGTATCATCACTTGGTGAAAACTTGAAAGGTTTTCCACCAACAACTATGTCTCCGATGTCACCAACATTTGATGATGGAACAATAAGCACAGTATCTGAATCAAGGTTCTTCTTTGTAATTTCTTCTTCATGAATACAAATCACTGAAGAAAGAAAAAATTAGATTATTAATAACTGTAATAATTACCTATATTTCCATTCAAACAAAACCTCTCAGATACATCAACATATCTTACAAAAACTTCATACATACTCCTTCTTAAAGATCACTCAATACATGCACATATAATAAATGGCCAATTTTCAAGCTACACGTTGTTAAGTATCGTACTAACTACTCCCATCAGCAAATCTGTACCAGCAAGCTGAAGAGTAATGCATAATATTCATAAATTAGTAGCAGAAAACACAAAATCAACTCACTATATCTTTTTTTCAGTAGCAATGTCAAAACAATCATTTTCAATGGAAACATTTTTAGATAACTAATCCTTTCATAAGATACTTTCATCTATTTGACTATCACTCAAGAAATTGAACACATTTCTTCTCTTCATAGACTCTACTTTCATATGATAAAATGCAATCATTTCACTCTGATCAGTCATCTGAAAATAATTCATACACAACATTCTTACTCATATCTTAATAGCTCTATTTGAAATATAGCAAGACAGGATTTCAACAAATGATCCTGTTGAAAGCACATTCCTTTTAGCAAATATAATATATACTTTAGATAGACAGTCACCTGTTGATGGCACTCCCGTTGAAAAAGATGTAGGTACCCCAGTTGAAATTGTTGGAAAACTCATGCCAATACTTGTACCTAAAAAGAGTAGACATTTCAAAATTTATGTATGTGTTCATGTTTAAATATATATATATATATATATATATATATATATATATATATATATATATGTATATTGGCATATTAAACAGGGACTATTAAACTGCCAGACAACCTAATGCAATAAAAACATTAATTTTTTTTACATATTTCAGAGTAAATGCTACAACTTAACATTTGGTACAAATACACAGAAAACTGATCAGGTGAAATTTCTATATTATTTCTTGCAAATATAATATAAAGGCGGTATATAATATAAATCAACATGTAGGCAGTTTTTCTGAAATTCTTCGAAAACCTCTGGCAATACTACTCTATATACATATTGTATAACACACATATGTATACAAGTTTAAAAGTAAATCCATATATACAGATTTATACACATATCTGTATCTTTACATACCTAGGTATACTTTATTTGTATATATATTGGCATACAATGTTTAATAATTATACATCTACTATTAGATTGACTGACTACATTAAACAATATAAGGTTAGATTTTAATCATGACAGCAAAAACACAAGATTTACGAAAGGAAATATTTTTCAGCAACTTTCAACATTCTTATTCATATCTTAATACCTCTCATTGAAATATAGCAAGACAAGATTTCAACAAATGATCCTATTGAAAGCACATTCTTTTTATCAAATATAATATACTTAGCATAGACAGTCACCTGTTAAAGGAACTCCTGTTGAAAAAGATGTAGGCACCCCAGTTGAAATTGTTGGAAAACTCATGCCAATACTTGTACCTAAAAAGAGTAGACATTTCAAAATTTATGTATGTGTTTATGTTTAAATATATGTATATATTGGCATATAAAACATGGGCTATTAAACTGACTGACAATATAATGCAAAAAATCATTAATTTTTTTACATACTTCAGAGTAAATACTGCAACTTAACATTTGGTGTACAATACACAGAAAACTGATCAGGTGAAATTTCTATATTATTTCTTCCAAATATAATAGAAAGGCGGTATATAATTGAAGTCAACATGTAAGCAGTTTTCATAAAATTCTTGGAAAACCTCAAGTGATACTACTATATATACATATTGTATAACACATATATATATAACACATGTATATAGATGTATTCCTATATATAGATTTATACATATATACATATATCTGTATCTTTACATACTGTTATGCTGCAATGTCCCCAGTGGGCTTGCCGGGTGCAGTTCGTTCCTGTCAAGTCCACCAGTTAACACAGGGAACAGATGTTTGCTGTGATTTGCCAACACTACTTAATGTTACAGATATCACCAACTTCCTAGCATAACTACATTTTAAAGCCACCAGGTGGGTTATAGGTCAATTATCAAAAGTCAACAGAGCTAACTGGCTAGCTTTCCCCCTCAAATATGAGGTCTTCAACAAATACAATGCTTCCGCAACAAAAAAAAGGACTCTGAACTGGCGTAATTGGGTTAACAAGATTAATACCAATATTCTTTAATTAAATAAAAGAAAGAAACATAGAAAAAAACAATTCAGGTAAAAGTCCGGAGCGAGAAAGTCTTTCTGTATCTCAGAAGAACCTCTATTAAAATATTCATAACCCCCATTTAATATCTGCTAATGGCGGAAGGTGAGAATCTAGTTCGACAGCGGTAGACACGTTCCGCTTTCCTTTGGGCTTCAGGATTTAATAGTACAGCTTGTGCTCCAAATCTCAAGTTTATCATTAGGGAAATATTACCTCTTTTCTCCTCTATCTTATCAGAATTAGTCTTTCCTTCTGTAATTTGTCTTTATTCTCGTCAGCATGAATACAGCAAGATAAATTCAAAGATACTTTCTTCCTTCTGGCTTCAGGATTTAATAGTACAGCTTTTGCTCCAAATCTCAAGTTTATCATTAGCGAAATATTCCCTCTTTTCTCCTCTATCTTATCAGAGTTATTCTTTCCTCTCATAATTTGTCTTTATTCATGTCAGCATGAATACAGCAAGATGAATTTGAAGATACTTTCATTGTATGTTCACTTACTTGGGATTCAGTGGAGTTTATTCTCTTCTCTTTTTTATCTCGTAATTGGGTTCCATAATACATTGGTAAAAGGATACACGTCTTATTTCAGATAAGACCAACATTAATTATTGTCTCTTTCTTCGTGGTCATGTCTTTTCTTTGGGTATTCGTTTAATGAGTCTCACCATACCTTGGAGTTTGAATTCATTCAAAGGAGAAGTTTTAGTCTTTTATCTCAGTGTTCTCTGCACGACATGACTTGGGAATTTGGGGTTCTTCTATATCCCAAATTATAATCTTAGTTTTTCAACAAACAAAAGGCAACTGCTTATGTGTCTTCATCTTTCGATAATTAAACAGCAACTCATTATGTGTCTTCACCCTTTGACGAATAATTGGCAACAGCTTAGTTTCCGTTGTTTGAAAATTTACCACGTGTTGGCTTTTTAGCCGTTTCTTCCTCAGTACCAATCATGGTCGCAGGTCTGCTCCTTCGCTGACGCATACATGGCTAATACTGAGTGGAGTTCTTCCATGCCCATGTCACCTTGTACTAAATAGAGAGGGTTGAAGACAGACGGCTCTTCCACTTCCACTATTCTGCTTACTAATATCTGCTGCTGATTATTGCTTGCCACTATACTGGGCCATAGGCCAGCAAGCCGCCCCTCCTTCCGCCACAACCCAGAGAATGTATAGGGGTGTCATATTTCCTCATCACAATAAGTATACTTTATTTATATATATTGGCATCTACCTTCTAATAATCATATATCTACTATCAGATTAACTGACTACATCAAACAATATAAAATTAGATTTTAATCATGAGAGCAAAAACAGAAGATTTACAAATAGAAATATTTTTCATAGAAAATACTGCAACTTGCATTCTCAACAATAAACAGGAAATAAATTTTCATGTAATTTACTGTGTTGAAAAAGAAAACATGATGCATTAGATATCTCACATTACATCAAACATCCAAGGAATTTATTACTGCTGTCAATCCGACAATTGAAACTCTGCTACATGATGTAGTGTGGTGTGGTTGGTTGGTTGGTTGGTTGGTTGGTTGGTTGGTTGTAGAAGGAATATTGTTGAAAATCTAGTGGGGACTTTATGTAAAACAATCATAGCTATGCTTTTTATAATAGCAGTACTTATAATTCCCATAGAAACTATAGCATTCTGAGGCCAATTCATGATACTTTTCCTGACACACTACAGCATAAGGTTATTTCAATGAAAACGGATTTTCTGCTTAAAATTGGTGAATTTCTTCTAATACTAGTTGATGATATCTAAAAAATGTCAGTCAATGACATTATTTAAAATGTACTGGCAATCACTGGTGGAATTCTAGATGCTTCATTTGTAGATTATGTACAACACATACTACTAGAAAAGGACATTCAAATACTACCAAAAATGTCTCATATTACAGAGCTTGAAATACTTCTAGGACCTTTATTGGCAACAGTGTTTCATCACATCTTTACCTCTGAGAATATAATTTGATATATTCTTATAGCAATATACCCAACAGCATCGCTGCATGGAACCCCCCCAATAAGATAACTCCTGGTTGACTTGATAAACTAGTGAAGTAGGTCTAGTCAGTTATCAAAAAATGTTAGTCTGTTTCCATAAATATATACTGCTGTAAACCTTACTTCACTTTGTATTATTCAATTCTGGCCCTACAAGGCGACAACATATATCAAATATATAAAGAACCATGTACAACTCTCTACTTTTTATTCACATAAACATTTTTCAGATCAACTGCATTCTAGAGTATTCAAAGTTTTTCAGTATATTAAAGAATTGATGTGACTTCTCAGACTTCACCTCTCACAACAAATTACTTACTTAGTTTAATACAGAGTTCCACACTGAGTTCTATTTCTACTCCTTGATTTGGTTGTTCTTTCTTAATAGTAATTTCAAGCTTTCTCAATTCATCGCTTGGTGGGAGTGGTACTGGCGTATTTGGACTCACACCCTGTAAGAAATCAAATCGTCTCAAGGGTTAACTCACATTTAACGAGTGGAATTTGGGAATTTCAAATAATCATTTATTAATGTAATATCCATAAAAAAAAAACATCAAATACAACATCAAAATAAAAATAAACCTTAATATTATTGTATTAATTCAATAGATTTTTCTTAAGTCTTTTCCTTGTATTCTTTAAATGCTTTTCTTTCTTTAATAGCATATAAATATTCATGGCTTATTTAATGCTGAATCCATCCTTTGAGAATAACAGCAGTGGTATTATTTACACCATAGCTGGCGGGATATGGGAGTTGATACCTTTCACAAGGATATTAGAATAAAAAAGAGATTGTAACAGCGCATCTGGAATTCGGACATGCTTACTACGATTTTGCAGTCCAGCTCTTTAACCATTACGCCATCAGGACTTCCACAAATCTTTTCATAGCCCCTTCTCTTTGACTCTTCTCATTTCTTATAGCTATCTCTTAACTATAATATCAAATTATAATGAAATCACAAATAGTTTACTGTCATCTACATTTGCAGTTAATCACAAATTACAATTTCTCTTACAGATTCACATCGTAAAACGGACAATGATCATAACAATCACTGACGTGAAGCTTTATTTCTTACTTGTAAACTTGTGAATCTCTTATGTTCCTCATCTAACAACTATCTATGGTGATATTGCTGTTTCTACTTTTCTGAAATATTCTTTCATATTCACCATATTAAGAAAAAACAAGAAAAAACTACCTTCAATGTTCCCTATTATAGCCCTTTTTTGCCTGCATAAAATTTCTTATTATATCTCTATTGATGTACATGTATGTATTAAAAACATGAAGCAATTCATAGAATCATCATTGCTGATTAAAAAGAAACATTAGCAGATGACAGTTGTCATAATGATTTGCTCAAAACAGAAGTGAGAACAAGTTAGAAAAATGAAAATGATAACAATAAACATATCAATTACCACTTCAACTGAGTCTTTACAATGGAATTTCGAACAAAAACATTATTATGAGATTCATAAACACACACAATTCTTCTGCCTATTCGGATAGACAGTGGTGAAACTGTAAAGCTCTTTCGAAATTTTCTAAACATCACACACATCGCACATACTAGTGGACTAGATATAACAGTCTTCAATCAAGAAACACAACTCATGCACTGCTTATTTTCTCTTACATTTTGCAGAAGTCCTTAGTAAAAATACTAAGTTAATAAAACTATCTAAATTATGTAAATCAAAAGCTTATATGCACACATTATCTAAAAGATCTCACAAACTTCATAGTGTGGACGATGAAATGCCAGTGGTCACCACTTGTAAAATGATGGTTTGTTCTCTCAACGTTTTCTTAGAAACAAAACCTCACAGTGTTGTGTTGCTTCCACAATTTACAACACAAACAATATCACCAATGCAGACAAAAGAAATTTCACAAAAATGACAATGCTAAACCAGCATTTTTAATAAATCAAAGCAAATAAGGAAAAGTTACTACACTATAGCATATTTTTGTAATGTATTTGTGTGTATGGGTGGGTATAATATAAATACGTTAGCTGAGATGATAGTGAGTGTTGTTTTAAATATCAGTGTGTACATCTGTTCACAATCTAGAGAAAAGGAATAAACAAAGTGTACAGGTCCAACTTACATATATATATATGTATATATATATATATATATATATATATATATACGTGTGTGTGTGTGTGTATGTGTATGCAGGGGAACAAAGGCACACAGCAGCGGAATATGTGTCTACCTGCTGTCTAATCTTCTTCATATGTTTGTAGTAGCAGGCATTTACATCCATTTAAAGTGGAATAAGCTGAAAATTCATAAGCATACTATGAATGCAGATTTTTACTGGCAGTTTTGCTGATTCTTGCTGTCTAAATGTCCAAATCAGTCAGCCAGTACCTGAAGGAATTTGGGAGAATCCATGAGTGTCCCCAATGCTCTGACATCCTAGAACTTCAGGCAGCGTGTGAGAAAAAGAGGAGGTAGCTGCCACAAGAGTGAAATATATTTATCTTAGTCATGTAGCCAATTTCTTTTTATGAGAAACAAGTTCCTTTGGGATTCCAAATGTGCGGACATAGTTGAAAAAATAGGCACGTGACTATTCTGTCCAACCAGGATCCTAAACTTATTTTTCAAGTTATTTTTGGAACTTATTTTTCTAGAATTTTCTACTCTGTGTTCCCTTTGCTAATTGGTCAGTGTAAATCCTACAATAGTAAGGAAAATTCATCAACTGATTCTCATAATACTAATGTATACTTAAATGCAAGTATATAACAACAACAACAACAACAACAACAACAACAACAACAACCACCTTTCATAAGGCCTATTTTGTGCATTTCACTATTTGAAGTTAAAAAGCAATTTAAATTTCTCTACTTCATACCAGTCTCACTTTTCTTATATTGTGCTTCAATTGATTAATTATGACACTCCCAATTTATCTTCCTGTAAATTTAACATTAGAAAAATTCTTCTTGTTTGATGCTTGGCTATTTTCTTATTACCATTTATTAATATAGGCGTTACTAGAGGAAGATTTTCAGAGAATTTTCAATATAGATCACTTAACACTAGCTTATTCCAATTATATAGTATTGATTGACAAGTCTGCTGCAGATTTCAATGAAAACAGCAAACCAGTTATGATTCATCGACTTTTAGCTGCAGATATTATCAAATTCTTTAGAACCATGAACAGTATTACTTCTTCACTCAGCACTACTTGTCAACTTACATCAATGATAATTCCTTTGCGAGAAACGAGGCAGTTGTTTTTAGATCTCTCTCATGTGATGTGGTATGCTTTAGAGAAAGAATGAAGAGGAGGTCAATACCCTTACCCCTCTTGATTTGAATCAACAGGCATTAAGAAGGATCGGAAGACAGGGACCGACTGTTAAAGTGGTAGGGGAGAGAAAGGGTAAGCTAACTGCATCCCCTGCACTTTAGCCTGTTGAAGTGACAGATGACAGAAGTCAAGGTCAGTCGAGTGGTGTGATTCGGTGAGGTGGTGGAAGAAGAGAAGACGATAAATTGGTCGATAGAATCTTCGTGCAAAAAGGCCGGCACACGTTAGAGAAATTTGAAGGAGAATATTCAGTTTTGGGCAGATCAGCTTTAAGGACCACACTGTATTCAACGGGCTCGGGAAGAAAGGAAAAATTAACCCATAAAAAGAGAAGGTCTGGGATTTGATAAATCTGTCAAAGATAAGTACAGCTTAAAACGTTTTCCTTTTCCATATCTTAGATATTGGAAAGTACTGTGTATTCAAAAAACTGTAAATGTTTTATTTCATCAATTCTTAAAAATATTATATGAATATTTCTACAAGCTTCAGTCTGGTAACTTAGACACTTTTACTCAAGTTAAAGGAAAACAAAAAAAGAGAAAGAAGAAAAAGGACTGTTCAGAGATATTTCTGTTTGATTCTTTCCTGTTCACTAAATATTGCTGGTGCTTGAAAGAAAAAAAAAAAAAAGAACTGTCCTTAAATTTAATCATTATTTGTTTGATTTTCGCATATCAAAATCTTTGTTATATTTCAAATATAATCTTGTGTTGAAATGTTTTTGACTGTGCTCTCTTTCCTCTGTCGAATTGATTTCATTTGGCATACCGCTTTCATCAATTCTCACTAACACATCTTATTGCCTCACCAAACAATACAAGAGGATTTGGAGATCTATCTACAAGGAATGCCATCTAATCTTGAAGTTCATTCCTCCATGATAAAAAGGGGTAGGAGGGCAACGCCTTGGTTGCGTATAGAAGAACAAATCGGCAACCCCTTTACCAATGTCGGAGACCAGTCTAATCTCAAACCAGCATCTACATTATTTGTTTACATCACATACACCTAAATGGGCTCTCGTCCGAGATTTTTATTATACAACATCCTATATGCCTAAATAAGGGACTTGACCAGGATTTATTTTGTGGAGTGTCAAGTGCTGGGCTGTTCTCGGTGTAATAGATTCTACATAACAGTTTTTAACTGAAGATAATGACCAAGACGTTAAAATCATAAGGTCAGAGGAAAATTCAACATTACACTCAAATAACTACAAGTGAAATATATAATAACAATACTGAAAATGTCTCCATTTTATGCTTCTTCCTCGTCTTCCATGAATTTTCAGTTTTTAGCACCGGTCTCAACACTTACTAGCAATTTGGCTCACTCGGATTTTCAGAGATTTTCTCTTTGCTCATTAAACTCAAATTCCCTTAGCAGACAGAGAAGTCAATGGAAAACAATCAATGCTTGCAAGAAGAATTTCAACCATAAATCCAAATTTAAAAAATCCAACACATTAATATTTTCATCCTGCTTATTTTCAATTGATTGAGTGTGGAAAATATTATTTCAAAAACACTTTCACAAAAATAATTCAAAACCAATAATGTATCCTCTTGGAACAATAGCATTTTACTCACCGTGTAAACAACACTGTTTCCATTCACATAAGTAACAGTCAGATTATAACTAGCTGCATTCTTTATATTGAAAACAGTCACATTTACTGGAACTTTTTCATCAGTGAAAGTCACACTGAGGCTTAGAGTATCATCACTTGGTGAAAACTTGAAAGGTTTTCCACCAACAACTATGTCTCCGATGTCACCAACATTTGATGATGGAACAATAAGCACAGTATCTGAATCAAGGTTCTTCTTTGTAATTTCTTCTTCATGAATACAAATCACTGAAGAAAGAAAAAATTAGATTATTAATAACTGTAATAATTACCTATATTTCCATTCAAACAAAACCTCTCAGATACATCAACATATCTTACAAAAACTTCATACATGCTCCTTTTTAAAGATCACTCAATACATGCACATATAATAAATGGCCAATTTTCAAGCTACACGTTGTTAAGCATCGTACTAACTACTCCCATCAGCAAATCTGTACCAGCAAGCTGAAGAGTAATGCATAATATTCATAAATTAGTAGCAGAAAACACAAAATCAACTCACTATATCTTTTTTTCAGTAGCAATGTCAAAACAATCATTTTCAATGGAAACATTTTTAGATAACTAATCCTTTCATAAGATACTTTCATCTATTTGACTATCACTCAAGAAATTGAACACATTTCTTCTCTTCATAGACTCTACTTTCATATGATAAAATGCAATCATTTCACTCTGATCAGTCATCTGAAAATAATTCATACACAACATTCTTACTCATATCTTAATATCTCTATTTGAAATATAGCAAGACAAGATTTCAACAAATGATCCTGTTGAAAGCACATTCCTTTTAGCAAATATAATATATACTTTAGATAGACAGTCACCTGTTGATGGCACTCCCGTTGAAAAAGATGTAGGTACCCCAGTTGAAATTGTTGGAAAACTCATGCCAATACTTGTACCTAAAAAGAGTAGACATTTCAAAATTTATGTATGTGTTCATGTTTATATATATATATATATATATATATATATATATATATATATATATGTATATTGGCATATTAAACAGGGACTATTAAACTGCCAGACAACCTAATGCAATAAAAACATTAATTTTTTTTACATATTTCAGAGTAAATACTACAACTTAACATTTGGTACAAATACACAGAAAACTGATCAGGTGAAATTTCTATATTATTTCTTGCAAATATAATATAAAGGCGGTATATAATATAAATCAACATGTAGGCAGTTTTTCTGAAATTCTTCGAAAACCTCTGACAATACTACTCTATATACATATTGTATAACACACATATGTATACAAGTTTAAAAGTAAATCCATATATACAGATTTATACACATATCTGTATCTTTACATACCTAGGTATACTTTATTTGTATATATATTGGCATACAATGTTTAATAATTATACATCTACTATTAGATTGACTGACTACATTAAACAATATAAGGTTAGATTTTAATCATGACAGCAAAAACACAAGATTTACGAAAGGAAATATTTTTCAGCAACTTTCAACATTCTTATTCATATCTTAATACCTCTCATTGAAATATAGCAAGACAAGATTTCAACAAATGATCCTATTGAAAGCACATTCTTTTTATCAAATATAATATACTTAGCATAGACAGTCACCTGTTAAAGGAACTCCTGTTGAAAAAGATGTAGGCACCCCAGTTGAAATTGTTGGAAAACTCATGCCAATACTTGTACCTAAAAAGAGTAGACATTTCAAAATTTATGTATGTGTTTATGTTTAAATATATGTATATATTGGCATATAAAACATGGACTATTAAACTGACTGACAACATAATGGAAAAATCATTAATTTTTTTACATACTTCAGAGTAAATACTGCAACTTAACATTTGGTGTACAATACACAGAAAACTGATCAGGTGAAATTTCTATATTATTTCTTCCAAATATAATAGAAAGGCGGTATATAATTGAAGTCAACATGTAAGCAGTTTTCATAAAATTCTTGGAAAACCTCAAGTGATACTACTATATATACATATTGTATAACACATATATATATAACACATGTATATAGATGTATTCCTATATATAGATTTATACACATATACATATATCTGTATCTTTCCATACTGTTATGCAGCAATGTGCCCAGTGGGCTTGCCAGGTGCAGTTCGTTCCTGTCAAGTCCACCAGTTAACACAGGGAACAGATGTTGGCTGTGATTTACCAACGCTACTTAATGTCATAGATATCACCAACTTCCTAGCTGAACCACATTTTAAAGCTACCAGAAGGGTTATAGGTCAATTATCAAAAGTCAACAGAGCTAACTGGCTAGCTTTCCCCCTCAAATATGAGGTCTTTAACAAATACAATGCTTCTGCAACAAAAAAAGAAGGACTCTGAACTGGCATAATTGGGTTGCCATGATTAATAACTGTAGTAATATCATGGACTATTTCTCTACGTGCAAGACTACAACCCCTTGGTGTAGGAATACACACACACTCTCCTATTCAGAATAAAGATGCCCTAACTAAAGCAACCATGTCTTACGTTGTTCTTAAGCGAACAAACATACGAACACCCACAACAACAATATATTACATAGTGGCAGTGGGGATGATAAAAAAAATGACATTTATAGGCTTAAAAACGAAAACAACATTTAAAGGCTCAAAAAAAACCCAGAAAATCCGTGTATAAAGAAACAGACCATAGACACTTCTGGACAAAAGGCCTAACAAATCAACTCGGAAAAAAAAAAGCAATAAAACATTGTCTTTTTACAGAATGTCAAGAAAAAAACCTATCAGGTAAATAAGTCAAACTCTTTTCAATTATTACCACATGCATCATTTTTTTACATGATACCAACATTTTGAATTTGCATATTTTTTGTAAACACGTTCAACGTAGAACATTTATAATGTCTAATAATGATATCCCTTACATGGACTGGCAATCCTCAAATCTAGCTGAAACATTTAAATTGTTTAAACAGCAGTTGGAGTTGTATTTTGTTGTCAATAAAATAAAAATAGAACAAGTAAACTACATACTATTGAGAGTTGGGAATGAAGGTTTAAAAAATACAAGACATGGTTATTAACAGAGGAAGAAAAATGTTCTCTTGAAATTATTTTTAATAAGTTCATTGAACAACTCAAGCCTAAAGAAAATTTTAGAATAAACCGTTTGAAATTAATGACTTATAAACAGGAAGCTGAGGAATCGTTAGACGACTTTGTCAACAGATGCAGGCGAATGACTCAGAGATGTTCGTTAACAAAACAAGAGCAACAGCAACGTATAATAGAGCTCACTATTGCCAGTACTCCCATTGCAGACTTCCAAAAGGAGTTACCAAGAAAAGACAAAACTCTAACTCTGGAAGAAACTGTTAGTATTCGAAAAACATACAAAGCTTCCAACATTCACATTAAACAACTAAGGGCTATGGTGAATAATAATGTGGATAACACTAATATACAAGCCATAAAAACACCAACACGTTCTACAAGGTCAAGTAAATGTCTCAAATGTGGTAAAAGCCATGCTTTTCACCGTAAAGCTTGTCCAGCATTTGGATCAAAATGTAACACATGTGGTAAAGCAAACCACTGGGCATCAGTATGTTTGTTGAACGGAACAAAACCAAAACAAAGGCCAAGGTCACAAAGCAGAGAATACAGAAAACCAAAATCTCACTATCAACCACAATATAGGAGAAAACAGTGCATGAAAACTGATACAGTATACAACAACAGAGAAGCTGAGGAACAAATGGAAAGCCTGACGTTCAATTGTATTAATATGACCCAAAGAGATGAAGCTTTCATACTCATGAACATTAAATTGCCAAATCGAAATGGCATCCATAAGCTGCGTCTGAAGATCGACACAGGGGCACAAGGGAACACCCTACCAGTTTCTACATTCTGTAGAATGTTCCCAGAAAAACTGGACGCAGATGGTTTCCCAAACATAAAAAAACAATTTATCAACAAAAAACTGATAGCTTATAACGGCACACCAATAAAATGCTTTGGTAACATCAAAATACCCAGTCAATACAACAAATCAGACTGGCATGTCAGTACCTTCCACATTGTGGACATACAAGGGCCAGCAGTACTAGGACTACCATCACTGGAACAGCTCCGACTAATTACACAGTCAAGAAAGAAGATGCATTCCACACTCCTGCAGCAACACGGATAAATGCAGCTAAAGACCTGATGCAGATGTATCCTGATCAGTTTGACAAAATTGGTTCCATGCCAGGTGCAGTCAGACTATCGGTCAACAAAAACAAATATCCACATATTGACGCACCTAGACAAACCCCAATTGCACTTAAAGACTATATAAAACAGGAGCTTGATAACATGGTCAAAAACAAGATAATAAGAAAAGAAACCAAGGCTAATCCAGTACTTGATCAACTATAAGGAATCATAACAGCAGAATGGCCAGACTCAATTAAGTATTTACCACTGGTAATATGATCTGTCAACGATGGTATCATCATGAAAGGCTCAAGAATTATTATTCCTGAAACCCAACAAACAATTATCTTGGACCAGCTAAATTACAGCCATCAAAGTCTTGAAAAAACATGTCTTCAAGCCAGAGATGCTGTATACTGGGAGCGAAATAATCCAGATATCGAGAACATGATCAAGAATTGTTCAATATGCCAGGAAAACCTACCAGCACAACCAAATGAAAATTTACACAATTCATGATACTTCTCCTGACACACTACAGCATAAGGTTATTTCAATGAAAACGGATTTTCTGCTTAAAATTGGTGAATTTCTTCTAATACTAGTTGATGATATTTAAAAAATGTCAGTCAATGACATTATTTAAAATGTACTGGCAATCACTGGTGGAATTCTAGATGCTTCATTTGTAGATTATGTACAACACATACTACTAGAAAAGGACATTCAAATACTACCAAAAATGTCTCATATTACAGAGCTTGAAATACTTCTAGGACCTTTATTGGCAACAGTGTTTCATCACATCTTTACCTCTGAGAATATAATTTGATATATTCTTATAGCAATATACCCAACAGCATCGCTGCATGGACCCCCCCCAACAAGATAACTCCTGGTTGACTTGATAAACTAGTGAAGTAGGTCTAGTCAGTTATCAAAAAATGTTAGTCTGTTTCCATAAATATATACTGCTGTAAACCTTACTTCACTTTGTATTATTCAATTCTGGCCCTACAAGGCGACAACATATATCAAATATATAAAGAACCATGTACAACTCTCTACTTTTTATTCACATAAACATTTTTCAGATCAACTGCATTCTAGAGTATTCAAAGTTTTTCAGTATATTAAAGAATTGATGTGACTTCTCAGACTTCACCTCTCACAACAAATATACTTACTTAGTTTAATACAGAGTTCCACACTGAGTTCTATTTCTACTCCTTGATTTGGTTGTTCTTTCTTAATAGTAATTTCAAGCTTTCTCAATTCATCGCTTGGTGGGAGTGGTACTGGCGTATTTGGACTCACACCCTGTAAGAAATCAAATCGTCTCAAGGGTTAACTCACATTTAACGAGTGGAATTTAGGAATTTCAAATAATCATTTATTAATGTAATATCCATAAAAAAAACATCAAATACAACATTAAAAAAAAAACTTCATATTATTACATTAATTCAATAGATTTTTCTTAAGTCTATACATTTATAGTTTAAATGCTTTTCTATCTTTAATAGCATATAAATATTCATAGCTTATGTAATGCTGAATCCATCCTTTGAGAATAACAGCAGTGGTATTATTTACACTCCTGTTTGACGTGTTGTGTAGGCTGTATTTGTTGCTTCTGTTTTTCCCAATTTGTGCATTCATATCTCCACCAATGACTAGCAGGTAGTGTTTCGGAATGCTACGCACTAGGGAGGATAGCTCCTTGTCGAATGTGACTAGTTCGGTTTCTTCGCTAACATTGGTAGGGCTGTAGCAGGAGATGATTGTTGCTTTGGGGTTGCCATTAAACGTTGTGACCATCATCCTAGGTTGTATTCTCTCAATGCTATTAAGTGTTTTTAACGCTCTTGGTCCTATAAGCATTCCCACCCCTCCTACCGATGCATTGACAGAGTTTTTCCATGCCGATACAGTCACCAGCATCCATCCATTGCCAGTTTCGTGATATTTGATATCTTCGGTGTGAGTGTATCGTGTGCAAATTATGTCTATCTTATGTTCTACGGCTGATGCAGTTAGCTCTGGTAGTTGACCTATTCTACTTAGGGTTCTAACGTTAAATGTCACGATCTGTATTGTTTCTTTGCATTTTAGTAGTTTTTGTATGAGCTCTGTAGCTGATTTTTCGAACACTGAGGCCAGGGCTCCAACCTCAGCAGGACGCGCCCCTTTTTTACCCGTGCGAAGAGTGATGCGGTTTATGTATGTGGTTTGAGTATGAGTCAGGTTTATCTTTCGATGGCTGTTTTTATTCTCATCTATAGAAGCCACTCTTATAGATGAGCAGCAGTAGAAACATCTAATTGATTTCATGATAGAAAATAGATTAACATGCCTCAATACAAACTTTCAAAAAAAGGAGGGAAAATTATGGACCTACACATATGCGAATAATAATAAAGCACAGATAGACTATGTCTTTATAAACAGGAAATGGAAAAAGGGTGCGATGAATTGCGAGGCATACTCCTCTTTCAAGAGTGTCCTCCGATCATCGAATAGTCATGGCCAAAGTACGACTAAGCCTACGAAAAAACACCACATGAACAGCGACAACTAAGCACTATGACTGGGCCCTACTTAACAAGAGAGATACTAGAGACAAATATGCATTAGAATTAAGAAACAGATTCAAAACACTACAAGAGAAGACAGAAAAAGGTACCCCAAATGACGAATATGAAAATTTCGTTGAAGCACACCTTGAGGCAGCATCAAAGTGTATCCCAACAAAACCTAGAACTAAATATAGAGTCCCTTGGGAAACGTTAGCGGTTAGAGAAAAACGTGCACTCATGAAAACTGCCTCCAAAAGCTATCAGAAGAACCCAACAAACACAAATGCCCGAAAACTAGAAAAGGCACAATATGAATTACCAGGAATATATCTAAAAGAACAGGCAGAATACATACAAAATCAGATAGATAAGATTAGAGACTCGGTGGAAGATAGACAATCCAGGATAGCCTGGCAAACAATAAATGAAGTAAGTAGAAGAAAGAGCACAGCCCAAGCAAAATTGAAAGCTGTAAGCCAACAAGAAAGAGTAAAACTGTGGGAACAGCATTTCAAAAATCTACTAGCAGACCCACCGAAAATAACGAATGAACCAATCACCAGAATTATCAGTAAGCAATTAGACATTAAACTAGGTCCTTTCACCAAAGAAGAACTTGAGTCAGTTCTTAGAAAAATTAAAAATAGGAAAGCTGCAGAGCTGGACGAGATCACCCCAGAAGTGTGGAAGACTAGACAACTCGACGACATACTGCTCCGACAATGCAACACAGTCTATAGTCAAAATAGGATAGAAAGATGGATGAAGGGATGCATCCTTCCTTTCCCTAAAAAAGGCGACCTCAGATTAGCCAAGAACTACTGAAGGATAACACTTACATCCATAGCAGCCAAAATCTACAATGCCCTACTATGAAACCGCATAGAACCCAAAATAGACATCCTTAGGAAAAAGCAAAATGGCTTCCGGAGAAATAGATCCACAACCTCACAAATATTGACCATCCATAGAATCCTTGAAGGCGTTCGGGCAAAAAACCTTCAGGCGACATTACTATTTGTCGATTTACCAAGGCCTTCGATTCCATACACAGAGGGAAGATAGAACAAATCCTACTAGCATACGGCCTACCAAAAGAAACCGTAGCAACAATAATGATTCTCTACAGAAACACCAAAGTGAAAGTACGTTCACCAGATGGAGACACGGAATACTTCAACATTGTTGCAGGAGTACTACAAGGAGACACGCTAGCCCCATACCTCTTTATCATCTGTCTAACAAACACAAACGTCAGTCGACAAAATCAGAGAAAATAGCTTCGAGTTGACTAAGAAAAGAAGCAAAATGTACCCCGCAAAAACAATCACAGACGCCGACTACGCTGATGACTTGGCGTTACTGGCAAATACGCCTAATCAAGCAGAGACACTACTGCATAGTTTGGAATGAGCCGCAGCAGGCATTGTCCTCCATGTCAATGCACACAAAACTGAGTATATGTGTTACAATCAAATGGGCAACATTACCACACTAGACGGAGCCTCACTGAAACTAGTAGACAAATTCACCTACCTAGGAAGTAGCGTCTCGTCAACTGAAAAAGACATCGACACAGGACTAACGAAAGCATGGACAGCTATCAATAGGCTCTCGATCATATGGAAATCAGACCTGACCGATAAAATGAAATGCAATTTCTTCCAGGCAGCGGTTGTATCGATACTGCTATATGGATGCACTACATGGACGCTAACTAAATGGCTGAAGAAGAAACTAGACGGCAATTACACAAGAATGTTGAGAGCAATGTCGAACAAGTCCTGGCGACAACACCCCACGAGACACCAACTATACGGCCACTTGCCTCCCATCATGAAAACTATCCAAGTTAGACGAACCAGACACACAGGACACTGCTGGAGAAGCAAGGACGAGCTCATAAGTGATGTACTCCTATGGACCCCTACATATGTCCAAGCAAAAGCAGGACGACCAGCTCAAACTTACATACAGCAGCTATGTGAGGACACAGGATATAACCCTGAAGACCTGCCAGAGGCGATGAATGATAGGGAGAAGTGGCGAGAGAGGGTCAGGGATATCCATGCAAACGGCACGACATGATGATGATGATGATGATTATTTACACAAGAGCTGGGGGAGATGGGACTTGATATCTTTCACGAGGATATTAGAACAAAAAAGAGATCATAACAGCGCATCTGGAATTCAGACTTGCTTACTATGATTTTGCAGTCCAGCTATTTAACCATTACGTCATCAGGATATTAACAAATCTTTTCATGGCCTCTTCTCTTTGACTCTTCTCATTTCTTATAGCAATTTCTTAACTATAATGTCAAATTATAATGAAATCACAAATAGTTCATTAACCCTTTTGCTTTTTCACAAATAACACCGGTCCGACTTACATATATATATATATATACATATATGTGCATGTGTGTGTGTGTGTATGTTTGTGTGCATGTGTGTGTGTACAGGGGAACAAAGGCACACAGCAGTGGAGTATGTGTCAACCTGCTGTCTGATCTTCTTCATATGTTTGTAGTAGCAGGCATTTACATCCATTTGAAGTGGAATAAGCTGAAAATTCATAATCATACTATGAATGTAGTTTTTGACTGGCCATTTTGCTGACTCTTGCTGTCTAAAGCTCCAAATCAGTCTGCCAGTGTCTGAAGGAATTTAGGAGAATCCATGAGTATCCCCAAAGATCTGACATCCTAGAACTTCAGGCAGTGAGTGAGAAAAAGAGGAAGTAGCTTATTTTACAAGTGAGTTTGGAACTTATTTTTCTAGAATTATCTACTCTGTGTGCCCTTTGCTAATTGGTCTAAAAATATGGCAGTTTAAATCCTATCATCATCATTATTATCATCATGTCGTGCCATAGGCACGTATATCACTGAGCCTCTCTCGCCACTTCTCCCTGTCGTTCATCGCCTCCGGAGCCACACTCTGTATCCTCACATAGCTGCTGGATGTATGTTCGTGCTGGTCGTCCTGCTTTTGCCCACCCATATGTGGGGGTCCATACGAGTACATCACTTATGAGCTCGTCACTGCTTCTCCAGCAGTGACCTGCATGTCTGGTTCGTCCTACTTGGATAGTTTTCGTGATGGGAGGCAGGTGGCTGTATAGTTGGTGCCTTGTGGGGTGTTGCCGCCAGGACTTGTTCAATATTGCTCGCAACATTCTTGTGTAATTGCCGTCTAGCTTCTTCTCCAGCCATTTAGTTAGCATCCAAGTAGTGCATCTATACAGCAGTATCGATACGAGCGCTGCCTGGAAGAAACTGCGTTTCATTTTATCGGTCAGGTCTGATTTCCATATGATCGATAGCCTATCAATAGCTATCCATGCCTTTGTTAGCCACGTGTCGATGTCCTTTTCTGTTGATGATACGCTGCTTCCTAGGTAGATGAATTTGTCAACTAGTTTAAGAGGGGTTCCATCTAGTGTGGTGATGTCGCCTGTTTGATTATAGCACATATATTCCGTCTTGTGTGCATTGACATGGAGGCCAATGCCTGCGGCGGCTGGTTTCAGACTATGCAGTAGTGTTTCAGCTTGGTTGGGTGTATTTGCCATTATCGCTATGTCATTGGACTGCGAAGACAGGCACGTAACGAGAATAATAAAAAAATATATATAAAATTGCGAGAATGTCCCAAGGTTCGATAAAAGAAAAAGGGTGAACTATGGGAAGGGAAAAACTCCAATCGAAGACTCTCGGTAAATCGCAGCAGAATAAGCGACAAGCACTCAGAAAACCAACACAACACAATTTGAAGATTTAACAACAAATTTATCATAACATTAACAACTTGATTAGGGAAAAGTAAGAATTAAAAAAAAAGGTCTTTAAGAACAAAAGGGGAGGGAAAACTAATGTTACTATGTATATATGAAGTCCGAGACGAATCTTAACTTAAACAGATTTGCACGATAGACACATAGAGGCAAAAGAAATATGAAACTCACTGAGGGTTTAGGGCTTGTTAAATATCATTTTTTTCTTTCGTTCTTTTTCTTTTTTTTTCTTTCCTTTTTCTCGAAAAAGCTTGCCACAAGGAGTTAGTTTTCTGCTGTCTTTTTCTTAGTCACATTTCGGGTGTAGTGAAACAGAGCCCTGGGATGAATGTGGATGCCTCGAAGTCAAAACCGCAACTACTATAGTCATTTTGCCAGTCAAAAACCAAAAGGGTCCTTCCTTGACTCTTAGAGCCGAACACGTGGTTGCTAAGGTCACCCAAAGTTCACTCCAAGAGTTCAAAGCTAGCTGAGATGGGTAGATAGTGGAAAGGGGCTGACTTGTAATTCCATTTCTTGTCGTCGTCTTTTTTTCTCTTCCTCCTTTAGCCTCGTGAGCCACTGAGCAAACCATTCTCCCTCCCAATTTAATTCTTCGTCTCGGAATAATACGGGCGAATGAAACACACCTTGTAATGTACATAAAAAACATACGCCCTCTAGGATTCTACGGATGGTTCATATTTGTGAGGTCGTGGATCTATTTCTTCAGAAGCCATTATGGTTTTTCCTAAGGATTTTGGGTTCTATGCGGTTTTGTAGTAGGGCATTGTAAATTTTGGCTGCTATGGATGTAAGTGCTATTCCTCGGTAGTTCTTGGCTAATCCGAGGTCACCCATTTTAGGGAAGGGGAGGAGGAATCCCTTCATACATATTTTGATTATATACTGCATTGCAGTGTTGGAACAGTATGTCATCGAATTGTCTGGTCTTCCATACTTCTGGGGGAATCTCATCCATCCCTGCAGCTTTCCTATTTTTAATTTTTCTAAGAACCGAGCCAAGTTCTTCTTGAGTGAAAGGTCCTAATTTAGAGTCCAATTGCTGACTAATTATTCGAGTGATTGGTTTGTGCGTTACTTTCGGAGGGTTTCCTAGTAGGTTTTCAAAATGCTGTTTCCACATTTTTATTCTTTCCTGTTGGATTGCAGCATTCAGTTTTGCTTTGACCGTGCTCTTCCTTCTACTCACTTTGTTTATTGTTTGCTAGACTATCCTAGATTGCCCATCTTCCACTGAGACTCTAATCTTAATTATCTGATATTAAATCCTACAATAGAAAGGAAAATTCATCAACTGATGCTTCTAATACTAATGTATACGTAAAAGCACGTATACAACAACAACAAAAACCACTGTGCGTAATGCCGATTTTGAGTATTTCAGTATTTGGAGTTGAAAAGAAATGTAAATTTCTCTACTTCATACCAGTGACCTTATGTCTCTCTTATCTTATATTTTGCTTCAATTGATTAATTATGACACTCCAAATTTATCTTCTTGTAAATTTAACAATAGAAAAATTCTTCAGAACACTATGTTCGATTCTTGGCAATTTTCTTACCACCATTTATTAATATAGGCGTTATTAGAGGAAGATTTTCACAGAATTTTTAATATTGATCATTTAACACAAGCTTATTCCAATTATATAGTATTGATTAACAAGTCCGCAGCAGATTTCAATGAAAACAGCAAACTAGATATTATCAAATTCTTTAGAACCATGAACAGTATTACTTCTACACTCATCACTACTTGTCAACTTACATCAATAATAATTCCTCTGCAAGAAACTAAGCAGTTTTGTAGATCCCTTTCAAATAACTACAACTGAAATACATGATAACAATACTGAAAATGTCTCCATTTTATACTTCATCCTTGTCTTCCATGAATTTTAAGTTTTTAGCACTGGTCTTATCACTTACTAGCAATTTAGCTCACTCAGACTTTCAGAGATTTTCTCTTTGCTCATTAAACTCAAATTCCCTTAGCAGACACAGAAGTCAATGGAAAACAATCAATGCTTGCAAGAAAATTTCAACCGTAAATCAAAATTTAAAAAATCCAGCACATTAATATTGTCATCCTGCTTATTTTCAATTGATTGAGTGTGGAAAATATTATTTCAAAAACACTTTCACAAAAATAATTCAAAACCAATAATGTATCCTCTTGGAACAATAGCATTTTACTCACCGTGTAAACAATACTGTTTCCATTCACATAAGTAACAGTCAGATTATAACTAGCTGCATTCTTTATATTGAAAACAGTCACATTTACTGGAACTTTTTCATCAGTGAAAGTCACACTTAGGCTTGGATTATTATCACTTGGTGAGAACTTGAAAGGTTTTCCACCAACAACTATGTCACCGATGTCATCAACATTTGATGATGGAACAATAAGCACAGTATTTGAATCAAGGTTCTCCTTTGTAATTTCTTCTTCATGAATACAAATAACTGAAGAAAGAAAAAATTAGGTTATTAATAACTGTAATAATTACCTATATTTCCATATTAAAAAAAAACCTCCGATACATCAACATATCTTACAGAAACTTTATACATGCTCCTTCTAAAAGATCACTAAATATGTGCACAGATAATAAATGACCAACTTTCAGTGAAAACTGATTATCTTACTAACTACTCCCATCAGCAAATCAAGTAATGCATAATATTCATAAATTAGTAGGGGAAAAAATAAAATCAAATCACTATATCCTTTTTTCAGTAGCAATGTCAAAACAATCATTTTCAATGGAAACATTTTTAGTTAACTAATCCTTTCATAAAATACTTACATCTATGTGACTATCAATCAAGAAATTAAACACATTTAATCTCTTCAAAGACTCTACTTTCATATGATAAAATGCAATCATTTCACTCTGATCAGTCATCTAAAAATAATTCATATACAACATTCTTACTCATATCTTAATAGCTCTATTTGATATATAGAGAGACATGATTTCAACAAATCCTGTTGAAAGCACATTCGCTTTCGCAAAGGATATATACTTCAGATAGATTGGCACCTGTTGAAGACGCTGCCATTGAAAAGGTTGTGGGCCCTGTGGTTGAAATTGTTGGAAAACTTATCCCAATACTTGTACCTAAAAAGAAATGACATTTCCAAATATATATGTGTTTATATTTACACATATATATTGGCAAATGCACATGAATTCTTAAACTGACTGAAACATTAATGCAAAAAAGCATTAGTTTTTTTCATATTTCAGAGTAAATACTGCAACTCAACATTTGGTGCACAATACACAGAAAACTGATCGGGTAAAATTTTGATCTTATTTCTTGCGAATATAATATATAGTCAATATATAATTGAAGTCAACATCTAGGCAGTTTTTCTGAAATTCTTGGGAAACCTCTGGCAATATTACTACCTGAAAACATTATATAATACATACATATGCATACATGTATATAGGTGTATTCCAATATACGGATGTATACACATATATTCATATCTGTATCTTTACATATATACGTATACTTTAATCGTATATGTATTGTCATACACATGCATATGTTTGGCAATTATTGATCTACTATCAGATTGACTGACTCCAGCAAATAGGAAATTAATTTTCATATAATTTACTCTGTTGGTAAAGATACACATGTATTAATAAACTGGTTGATAAAATAATACAAATTGACATTAAATTCTTCTACATATTAAAATGGGAACTCTATTACGTGGTCTACTGTGGCGTGGTGTGGTGTCGCTTAAACTGTAAACTAAAATACAGTCAGAAACTTAGGCATGTAGGCAGTTTTCCTGAGATTCCTGGAAAACCTCAGCCAATACTACTATATATACATATAGTATAACACATATATGTATATAAGTATGAAAATATATTCCTATATAAAGATTTATATATATATATATATATATATACGCATCTCTGTATCTTTACATAACTATCTATACTTTATTTCCTGTTTAAAGGACATTCATTTTTACAAATATGATATTCTTTACATAGTCACCTGTTGAAGGCACTCCTGTTGAAGAAGTTGTAGGCACGGTGGTTGAAATCGTTGGAAAACTTCTCCCAATACTTGTACCTAAAAAGAATAGACATTTGCAAATTTATATGTGTTTATATTTAAACATATATATTGGCAAATACACATGAATTCTTAAACTGATTGACACCTTAATGCAAAAAATCATTTATTTTTTTACATATTTCAGAGTAAATACTGCAACTTAACATTTGGTGCACAATAAACAGAAAATTGATCAGGTAAAATTTCGATCTTATTTCTTGCAAATATAATAATATATAGGAAGTATATAATTGAACTCAACATGGAGGCAGTTTTTCTGAAATTCTTGGAAAAACCCTGCCAATACTACTACCAGAAAATATTATATAATACGTATGTATGCATACATCTATATAGTTGTATTCCTATATACAGATGTATACACATATATTCATATCTGTATCTTTACGTGTACATGTATATTCATTCCTATATGTATTGTCATACACTTGCATTATTTTGGCAATTATACATCTACTATCAGATTGACTGACTCCATCAAACAGGAAATTAATTTTCATATAATTTACTCTGTTGGTAAAGACACATGTATTAATAAACTGATTGATAACATAATACAAATTGACATTAAATTTTTCTACATATTACAATTGGAACTCTGATACGTGGTCTACAATGGCGTGGTGTGGTGTCGCTTCAACTGTAAACTAAAATACAGTTGGAAATTTAGGCATGTAGGCAGTTTTCCTTAAATTCCTGGAAAAACTCAGGCAATACTACTATATATACATATTGTATAACACATATATGTATACAAGTATAAAAATATATTCCTATATATAGATTTATATATATATATATATATATATATATATAAGCATGGCCAAGGGGTTAGAGTGTTCGCCAATGGCCCGGGAGACCTGGGTTCAATCCCAGGTCGAGTCATACCAAAGACTAAAAAAATGGTACTTGATGCCTCTTTGCTTAACGCTCAGCATTATAAGGTACGGATCAAGGGTAAAGTAGTGCAATCCAGGGAAGGAGTAGCGCCCTCCGCTACACTTTGGTGTAGTAGCAATCGAAAAGGGAGCCTTCGGGTTACCCTCGACAATGGTCGCCAACTTTACTTACTTTTTATTTTTATAATATATTTTATGGAGGTGCCCGTGGTGTAGTCGTTATCGTCGTAGGAAATGGAAACGGCGACGCGAGTTCAAATCCTGAACGAGACTGATTGCATTTCACATAGCACTAATACCCTTGGGGAAGGTATGAATCCAATTATTCTCCTCCGGCTATGGGTAAATAGTAGGAGAGACTAGGTTCTTCAGCCTTGGTTAGGCAAGTAGTCTAGGAGAGGGAAAACTCTGAATTCAAACCTGTTAAACTCCGCTTAAAAATTGAACTTGTGTCATATCCTGCCTGAGCGGAACAGTTGGTAAATAGTATCTATATATAACTATATATACTTTACTTGTATATATATTGGCATACACCGTTTAATAACTATACATCTACTATCAGATTGACTGACTGCATCAAACAATATAAGATTGGATTTTAACCATGACGGCAAAAACACAAGATTTACAAAATGAAATATTTTTCATGGAAAATACAGCAGCTTTCAACATTCTTTTTCATAACTTAATAGCTCTCATGGAAATATAGCAAGACATAATGTCAACAAATGATCCTGTTGAAAGCACATTCTTTTTTGCAAATATAATATATACTTTAGATAGACATTCACCTGTGAAAGGCACTCCTGTTGAAGAAGTTGTAGGCCCTGTGGTTGAAATTGTTGGAAAACTTCTCCCAATACTTGTACCTAAAAAGAATAGACATTTCCAAATTTATATGTGTTTATATTTATACATATATATTGGCAAATGCACATGAATTCTTAAAGTGATTGACACCTTAATGAAAAAAATCATTTATTTCTTACATATTTCACAGTAAATACAGCAACTTAAAATTTCATTCACGATACACAGAAAACTGATCAGGTAAAATTTTGATCTTATTTCTTGCAAATATAATAATTTGTAGGCAGTATATAATTGAACTCAACATGTAGGCAGTTTTCCTGAAATTCTTGGTAAACCTCTGGCAATACTACTACCAGAAAATATCATATAATACATATGTATGCATACATCTATATAGTTGTATTCCTATATACAGATGTATACACATATATGCATATCTGTATCTTTACATGTATATGTATACTTTATTCGTATATGTATTGTCATACACATGCATATATTTTGGCAATCGTACATCTACTATCAGATTGACTGACTACATCAAACAGGAAATTAATTTTCATATAATTTACTCTTGTGATAAAGAAGACATGATGTTTTTGATATCTCACATTGCATCAAACATCCAAGGAATCTATTACTGTGGTCAATCCTACTATCAGAACTCTACTACATGGTGTAGTGTGCTCTGGTTGGTTGGAACTGTACAAGGATTAATTGTTGGAAATCTAGTGGGGAATTTACTTAAAACAATAGTAGCTATGCTTTTCGTTGAAATAGTTTGGGTATAAGCAGTAATTTACAAAGCTTTTTGCTCCAATGTGCCACATAGCCAAATGAATAGGGGCACCCAATGACACTCAAACTCACTCGTGAAGGTTTGCTAGTCTAGCTTGCTGACCATTACACCATCCGAGGGGCCCAGTTTGGGTATAAGCTGTTCATCACAACATGGTCCATCCTATTTATAGACTACCCAGTCAGCAGCAGTAAGTACTCCAAGTGGAAGTTGACATATCAAAGATGAGAACTGAAAGCATTTAAAATCACTTGCAATTATCTTCACATACTGAATTACTGTTTCACATGTTCTGCTAGACAGATGTATCTTGTATTCCATAAACTGCAGTTTTTAAACCGAAGACCAAAATGGCTACCCGAATTCTAACACTTCTTGTAATGACAGTGTTTATTATTCCCATGGAGACGTTAGAGAATAACATTCTATGGCCAATTTAAGATACTTCTGCTGATACACATTGTATAATCAACTTTCAAATAATGCTATTATTTTATTCAAATCAGTTATGTAAAATTAAATCATACACAATCTTCTTACTCATATCTTAGTAGCTTTCATTAAGAATATCATGCAAGACATAATTTTCACAAATCATCCAGTTAAAAGCACATACATTTTTGCAAATACATTCACATAATATACTTCACAGAGACATTCACCTGTTGTAAAAGTCATTGAAGTAGAACCTACTTGAATTGGTGAAACTCTTGGAACACCAGTATCTAAAAAATAACGCACGCACACACACACACACACATACACACATATATATAGAAATATATATATATATATATATATATATATATATAAATATTTTATACTTACATATATATTAGCAGTTACACATGTATTAAACTAATTGATAACATAATACAAATTGTCATTAAATTCTTCTACATATTACAATTGGAACTCTGATACGTGGTCTACTGTGGCGTGGTGTGGTGTCGCTTAAACTGTAAACTAAAATACAGTTGGAAATTTAGGCATGTAGCTGGTTTTCCTGAAATTCTTGGAAAACCTCTGGCAATACTACTACAGATACATATTTTATAACACATATATGTAGACAAGTATAAAAACATATTCCAATATATAGATTTATACACATATACACAGATCTGTATCTTTACATACCAATGCATACTTTATTTGTATATATATTGGCATACACCATTTAATAATTATACATCTACTATCAGATTGAATGACGATATCAAACAATATAAGATTAGATTTTAATCATGACAGCAAAAACACAAGATTTACAAAATGAAATATTTTTCAGAGAAAAAACACCGACTTTCAACATTCTTACTCATATCCTAATAGCTCTCATTAGAATATTGCAAGACGTAATTTCAACAAATGGCCCTGTTGAAAGCACATTCTTTTTAGCAAATATAATAGACTTTACATAGTCACCTGTTAAAGGCACTCCTGTTGAAGAAGTTGTAGGCCCTGTGGTTGAAATAGTTGGAAAACTTGTCCCAATACTTGTACCTATAAACAGTAGATATTTCCAAATTTATGTATAAGTGTGTCTATATTTATACATATATATTGGCAATTACACATGAATTAATAAACTAACTGAAAACATAATACATAAAATCATTTATTTCTTACATACTAACCTTTCTATTTGGTTGGAACAATAGAAGAAAAACTTTTGCAAGTCTAGTGGGGACTTTACTTAAAATAGGATTACCTATGTTACTTGTAATAGCAGTGCTTATTATTCCCATTGAATATTGAATATAATTCTGCTCATACAGTACAGCATAATGTTCTTTCAATGCATTAAATTAGGGATTTTTTTCTTATAATACTGGATAATAATTCTTGCAAAATTTCACTGAAAAAGCTTCTTTGAAATGTACTGGCAATCAATGGTCAATTACTAGATACTTTATTTGTAGGCTGTATATTACACATAGTCATAGAAAATGTCATTCAAATACTACCGACACTATTTCATATTACAGAGCTTGAAAGACATCTAGGAACTTTCTAAGCAATAATCTTTTTATCAAATCTTACATTTGAGCATATAATTTGATACATGAATTATGAAAACAACCACATAAAACTTTCTATTTTTAATACACATGATCTATTTTTGTATTCAATGTTTATCATTAAATGAGAAAATTCTTATGACTTCCCAACAAATGTACTTACTTAGTTTAATACAAAGTTCAACACTGAGTTCTATTACTACTTTTTGTTTTGGTCGTTCTTTCTTTATAGTAATTTCAAGACTTCTCAATTCATCGCTTGGTGGTAGTGGTACTGGCGTATTTACACTCACATCCTGTAAGAAATCGAATCGGCTCAAACGTTCACTCGCATTTAACAAATGGAATTTGGGAATTTCAAATAATTATTTATTAATGAAATATCCCTGAAAAAAAAAAACAACATCAAATACAACATCAAAATAAAAATAAACCTTAATATTATTGCATTAATTCAATAGATTTTTCTTAAGTCTTTTCCTTGTATTCTTTAAATGCTTTTCTTTCTTTAATAGCATATAAATATTCATGGCTTATGTAATGCTGAATCCATCCTTTGAGAATAACAGCAGTGGTATTATTTACACCATAGCTGGCGGGATATGGGAGTTGATACCTTTCACAAGGATATTAGAATAAAAAAGAGATCCTAACAGCGCATATGGAATTCGGACGTGCTTACTACGATTTTGCAGTCCAGCTCTTTAACCATTACGCCATCAGGACTTCCACAAATCTTTTCATAGCCCCTTCTCTTTGACTCTTCTCATTTCTTATAGCTATCTCTTAACTATAATATCAAATCATAATGAAATCACAAATAGTTTACTGTCATCTACATTTGCAGTTAATCACAAATTACAATTTCTCTTACAGATTCACATCGTAAAACGGACAAGGATCATAACAATCACTGACGTGAAGCTTTATTTCTTACTTGTAAACTTGTGAATCTCTTATGTTCCTCATCTAACAACTATCTATGGTGATATTGCTGTTTTATACTTTTCTGAAATATTCTTTCATATTCACCATATTAAGAAAAAACAAGAAAAAACTACCTTCAATGTTCCCTATTATAGCCCTTTTTTGCCTGCATAAAATTTCTTATTATATCTCTATTGATGTACATGTATGTATTAAAAACATGAAGCAATTCATAGAATCATCATTGCTGATTAAAAAGAAACATTAGCAGATGACAGTTGTCATAATGATTTGCTCAAAACAGAAGTGAGAACAAGTTAGAAAAATGAAAATGATAACAATAAACATATCAATTACCACTTCAACTGAGTCTTTACAATGGAATTTCGAACAAAAACATTATTATGAGATTCATAAACACACACAATTCTTCTGCCTATTCGGATAGACAGTGGTGAAACTGTAAAGCTCTTTCGAAATTTTCTAAACATCACACGCATCGCACATACTAGTGGACTAGATATAACAGTCTTCAATAAAGAAACACAACACATATACTGCTTATTTTCTCTTACTTTTTGCACAAGTCCTAAACATATTCATACGCAAAAATATTAAGTTAACAATACCATCTAAATTGTGTAAATCAAAAGCTTATATGTGCGCATTATCTAAAAGATCCCACAAACTTCATAGTGTGGACGATGAAATGCCAGTGGTCACTACTTGCAAAATGATGGTTTGTTCTCTCAACATTTTCTTAGAAACAAAACCTTACAGTGTTGTGCTGCTTCCACAATTTACAACACAAACAATATCACCAATGCAGACAAAAGATATTTCACAAAAATGACAATGCTAAACCAGCATTTCTTATAAATCAAAGCAAACAAGGAAAACTTATTACACAGTAGCATATGTTTCTTGTGTATTTGTGTGTCTGTATGAGTTGGGGTGGGGTAATACAAATACAATATCTGGAATGGTAGCGAGTATTGTTTGAAATATTAGTGTGTACATCTGTTCGCAATCTAGAGAGAAGAAATAAGGCGGTAGCTCTCAGAAACTTGTAGACAAGTTCACCTACCTAGGAAGCAGTGTTTCATCAACCGGAAAAGACACTGACACGTGGCTAACAAAGGCATGGACAGCTATCGATAGACTATCGGTCATATGGAAATCACACATGACCGATAACATGAAACAGTTTCTTCCAAGCAGCGGTCGAGTCAGTACTACTATATAGTTTAACTACATGGACGCTGACTAAACAGATGGAGAAAAAGCTTGACGGCAACTACACAAGAATGCTGCGAGCAATTTTGAACAATTCCTGGAGGCAACACCCAACAAAGCCCCAACTGTATGCCCACCTACAATCCATCACGAAAACTATCAAAGTTACACGAATCAGACAAGTAGGACATTGCTAGAGAAGCAGGATTGAGCTCATAACTGATGTTCTCCTATAGACCCCCTCATATGGCCGAGCAAAAGCAGGACAACCAGCTTGAACCTACATACAGAAGCTCTGTGAGGATACAGGATGTAGCCCTGAGGACCTACCAGAAGCGATGAACGATAGAGAGGAGTGGCAACAGAAGGTCAGGGATATCCATGCTAGCAGCAAGACATGAACATGATGATGATGATGATGATATGTGTGTGTGTGTGTGTGTGTGTGTGTGTGTGTGTGTGTGTGTGTGTGTGTGTGTGTGTTGTGTGCAGGGGAACAAAGGCACACAGCAGTGGAGTATGTGTCTACTTGCTGTCTGAACTTCTGCATATGTTTGTAGTAGCAGGCATTTACATCCATTCAAAGTGGAATAAGCTGAAAATTCATAATCATACTATGAATATAGTTTTTGACTGGCCGTTTTGCTGACTCTTGCTGTCTAATGCTCCAAATCTGTCTGCCAGCATCTGAAGGAATTTGGGAGAATTCACACGTGTCCCCAAGGGCATCTTACAACTTCAGGCAGTGTGTGAGAAAAAGAGGAAGCAGCTTATTTTACAAGTGAGTTTTGGAAATCATTTTTCTAGAATTTTCTACTCTGTGCCTTTTACTAATTGGTCTAAAAATATGGCAGTTTAAATCATATAATCGCAAGGATAATCCATCAACTAATTCTTCTAATACTAATATATACTTAAATGCACGTACACAACAACAACACCTAAAACAACAACAACAACAACAACAACAACAACGTTGCATAAGGCCTATTTTGTGTATTTCAGTATTTGGAGTTGAAAAGAAATTTAAATTTCTCTACTTCATATCAGTGATCAGATGTCTCTCTTTTCTTATATTGTGCTTCAGATGATTAATTACGATACTCCAAATTTATCTTCTTGTAAATTTAACATTAGAAAAATTCTTCACAACACTATGTTTGATGCTTGGCTATTTTCTTACCACCATTTATTAATATAGGTGTTACTAGAGGAAGATTTTCACAGAATTTTCAATATTGATCATTTAACACAAGCATATTCCAATTATATAGTATTGATTAACAAGTCTGCAGCAGATTTCAATGAAAACAGCAAAACAGATATTATCAAATTCTTTAGAACTATGAACAGTATTACTTCTACACTCAGCACTACTTGTCAACTTACATCAATAATAATTCCTCTGCGAGAAACTAAGCAGTTTTGTAGATCTCTCTCAAATAACTACAACAGAAATACATAATAACAATACTGAAAATGTCTCCATTTTATACTTCATCCTTGTCTTCCATGAATTTTCAGTTTTTAGCACTGGTCTTATCACTTACTAGCAATTTAGCTCACTCAGACTTTCAGAGATTTTCTCTTTGCTCATTAAACTCAAATTCCCTTAGCAGACACAGAAGTCAATGGAAAACAATCAATGCTTGCAAGAAAATTTCAACCGTAAATCAAAATTTAAAAAATCCAGCACATTAATATTGTCATCCTGCTTATTTTCAATTGATTGAGTGTGGAAAATATTATTTCAAAAACACTTTCACAAAAATAATTCAAAACCAATAATGTATCCTCTTGGAACAATAGCATTTTACTCACCGTGTAAACAATACTGTTTCCATTCACATAAGTAACAGTCAGATTATAACTAGCTGCATTCTTTATATTGAAAACGGTCACATTTACTGGAACTTTTTCATCAGTGAAAGTCACACTTAGGCTTGGATTATTATCACTTGGTGAGAACTTGAAAGGTTTTCCACCAACAACTATGTCACCGATGTCATCAACATTTGATGATGGAACAATAAGCACAGTATTTGAATCAAGGTTCTCCTTTGTAATTTCTTCTTCATGAATACAAATCACTGAAGAAAGAAAAAATTAGGTTATTAATAACTGTAATAATTACCTATATTTCCATATTAAAAAAAAACCTCCGATACATCAACATATCTTACAAAAACTTCATACATGCTCCTTCTTAAAGATCACTCAATACATGCACATATAATAAATGGCCAACTTTCAAGCTACACGTTGTTAAGCATCGTACTAACTACTCCCATCAGCAAATCTGTACCATCAAGCTGAGGAGTAATGCATAATATTAAAAATTAGTAGCAAAAAACACAAAATCAACTCACTATATCTTTTTTTCAGTAGCAATGTCAAAACAATCATTTTCAATGGAAACATTTTTAGATAACTAATCCTTTCATAAGATACTTACATCTATGTGTCTATCATATTAGAAATTAAACACATTTCTTCTCTTCATAGACACTACTTTCATATGATAAAATACAATCATTTCACAATCATATCAGTCATCTAAAAAAAAATTCATATACAACATTCTAACTCATATCTTTAAAATATAGCAAGAAATGATTTCAACAAAAATGATCCTGTTGAAAGCACATTCTTCTTAGCAAATATAATATACTTTACGTAGTCACCTGTTGAAGGCACTCCCGTTGAAGAAGTTGTAGGCCCTGTGGTTGAAATTGTTGGAAAACTTCTCCCAATACTTGTACCTAAAAAGAATAGACATTTCCAAATATATGTGTGTTTAAATTTATACATATATACTGGCAAGTGCACATGAATTCTTAAACTGAGTGACACCTTAATGCAAAAAAGTATTTATTTTTTACATATTTCACAGTAAATACTGCAACTAAACATTTCGTGCACAATACACAGAAAACCGATCTTATTTCTTGCAAATATATCATATAGGCAGTATATAATTGAAGTCAACATGAAGGCAGTTTTTCTGAAATTCTTGCAAAACCTCTGCCAATACTACTTCCTGAAAATATTATATAATACATATGTATGCATACATCTATATAGTTGTATTCCAATATACAGATGTATACACATATATTCATATCTGTATCTTTACATATATATGTATACTTTATTCGTATATGTATTGTCATACACATGCATATATTTTGGCAATTATGAATCTACTATCAGATTGACTGACTCCAGCAAATAGGAAATTAATTTTCATATAATTTACTCTGTTGATAAAGATACACATGTATTAATAAACTGATTGATAACATAATACAAATTGACATTAAATTCTTCTACATATTACAATTGGAACTCTGATACGTGGTCTACTCTGGCGTGGTGTGGTGTCGCTTCAACTGTAAACTAATATACAGTTGGAAATTTAGGCATGTAGGCAGTTTTCCTTAAATTCCTGGAAAAACTCAGGCAATACTACTATATATACATATTGTATAACACACATATGTATACAAGTATAAAAATATATTCCTATATATATATATATATATATATATATATATATAAGCATATCTGTATCTTTATATAACTATATAATATATTTTATGGAGGTGCCCGTGGCGTAGTCGTTATCGTCGTAGGAAATGGACACAGCGACACGAGTTCAAATCCTGGACGAGACTGATTGCATTTCACATAGCACTAATACCCTTGGGGAAGGTATGAATCCAATTATTCTTTTCCAGCTATGGGTAAATAGTAGGACAGACTAGGTTCTTCAGCCTTGGTTAGGCAACTAGTCTAGGAGAAGGAAAACTCTGAATTCAAACCTGTTAAACTCCGCTTAAAAATTGACCTTGTGTCATATCCTGCCCGAGCGGAAGGGTTGGTAAATAGTATCTTTATATAACTATATATACTTTATTTGTATATATATTGGCATACACCATTTAATAACTATACATCTACTATCAGATTGACTGACTGCATCAAACAATATAAGATTAGATTTTAACCATGACAGCAAAAACACAAGATTTACAAAGTGAAATATTTTTCATGGAAAATACAGCAGCTTTCAACATTCTTTTTCATATCTTAATAGCTCTCATTGAAATATAGCAAGACATAATGTCAACAAATGATCCTGTTGAAAGCACATTCTTTTTTGCAAATATAATATATACTTTAGATAGACATTCACCTGTGAAAGGCACTCCTGTTGAAGAAGTTGTAGGCCCTGTGGTTGAAATTGTTGGAAAACTTCTCCCAATACTTGTACCTAAAAAGAATAGACATTTCCAAATTTATATGTGTTTATATTTATACATATATATTGGCAAATGCACATGAATTCTTAAACTGATTGACACCTTAATGAAAAAAATCATTTATTTTTTACATATTTCACAGTAAATACTGCAACTTAACATTTCGTGCACGATACACAGAAAACTGATCAGATAAAATTTTGATCTTATTTCTTGCAAATATAATAATATATAGGCAGCATATAATTGAACTCAACATGTAGGCAGTTTTCCTGAAATTCTTGGTAAACCTCTGGCAATACTACTACCAGAAAATATTATATAATACATATGTATGCATACATCTATATAGTTGTATTCCTATATACAGATGTATACACATATATGCATATCTGTATCTTTACATGTATATGTATACTTTATTCGTATATGTATTGTCATACACATGCATATATTTTGGCAATCGTACATCTACTATCAGATTGACTGACTACATCAAACAGGAAATTAATTTTCATATAATTTACTCTTGTGATAAAGAAGACATGATGTTTTTGATATCTCACATTGCATCAAACATCCAAGGAATCTATTACTGTAGTCAATCCTACTATCAGAACTCTACTACATGGTGTAGTGTGCTCTGGTTGGTTGGAACTGTACAAGGAATAATTGTTGGAAATCTAGTGGGGAATTTACTTAAAACAATAGTAGCTATGCTTTTCGTTGAAATAGTTTGGGTATAAGCAGTAATTTACAAAGCTTTTTGCTCCAATGTGCCACATAGCCAAATGAATAGGGGCACCCAATGACACTCAAACTCACTCGTGAAGGTTTGCTAGTCTAGCTTGCTGACCATTACACCATCCGAGGGGCCCAGTTTGGGTATAAGCTGTTCATCACAACATGGTCCATCCTATTTATAGACTACCCAGTCAGCAGCAGTAAGTACTCCAAGTGGAAGTTGACATATCAAAGATGAGAACTGAAAGCATTTAAAATCACTTGCAATTATCCTCACATACTGAATTACTGTTTCACATGTTCTGCTAGACAGATGTATCTTGTATTCCATAAACTGCAGTTTTTAAACCGAAGACCAAAATGGCTACCCGAATTCTAACACTTCTTGTAATGACAGTGTTTATTATTCCCAGAGAGACATTAGAGAATAACATTCTATTGCCAATTTAAGATACTTCTGCTGATACACATTGTATAATCAACTTTCAAATAATGCTATTATTTTATTCAAATCAGTTATGTAAAATTAAATCATACACAATCTTCTTACTCATATCTTAGTAGCTTTCATTAAGAATATCATGCAAGACATAATTTTCACAAATCATCCAGTTAAAAGCACATTCATTTTTGCAAATACATTCACATAATATACTTCACAGAGAC
Source organism: Sepioteuthis lessoniana (assembly GCA_963585895.1). Classification (NCBI taxonomy): domain Eukaryota; kingdom Metazoa; phylum Mollusca; class Cephalopoda; order Myopsida; family Loliginidae; genus Sepioteuthis; species Sepioteuthis lessoniana. The sequence continues at coordinate 35,942,509 of OY757919.1, read as the reverse complement.
ATTCACCTGTTGTAAAAGTCATTGAAGTAGAACCTACTTGAATTGGTGAAACTCTTGGAACACCAGTATCTAAAAAATAACGCACGCACACACACACACACATACACACATATATATAGAAATATATATATATATATATATATATAAATATTTTATTCTTACATATATATTAGCAGTTACACATGTATTAAACTAATTGATAACATAATACAAATTGTCATTAAATTCTTCTACATATTACAATTGGAACTCTGATACGTGGTCTACTGCGGCGTGGTGTGGTGTCGCTTAAACTGTAAACTAAAATACAGTTGGAAATTTAGGCATGTAGCTGGTTTTCCTGAAATTCTTGGAAAACCTCTGGCAATACTACTACAGATACATATTTTATAACACATATATGTAGACAAGTATAAAAACATATTCCAATATATAGATTTATACACATATACACAGATCTGTATCTTTACATACCAATGCATACTTTATTTGTATATATATTGGCATACACCATTTAATAATTATACATCTACTATCAGATTGACTGACGACATCAAACAATATAAGATTAGATTTTAATCATGACAGCAAAAACACAAGATTTACAAAATGAAATATTTTTCAGAGAAAAAACACCGACTTTCAACATTCTTACTCATATCCTAATAGCTCTCATTAGAATATTGCAAGACATGATTTCAACAAATGATCCTGTTGAAAGCACAGTCTTTTTAGCAAATATAATAGACTTTACATAGTCACCTGTTAAAGGCACTCCTGTTGAAGAAGTTGTAGGCCCTGTGGTTGAAATAGTTGGAAAACTTGTCCCAATACTTGTACCTATAAACAGTAGATATTTCCAAATTTATGTATAAGTGTGTCTATATTTATACATATATATTGGCAATTACACATGAATTAATAAACTAACTGAAAACATAATACATAAAATCATTTATTTCTTACATACTAACCTTTCTACTTGGTTGGAACAATAGAAGCAAAAACTTTTGCAAGTCTAGTGGGGACTTTACTTAAAATAGGATTACCTATGTTACTTGTAATAGCAGTGCTTATTATTCCCATTGAATATTGAATATAATTCTGCTCATACAGTACAGCATAATGTTCTTTCAATGCATTAAATTAGGGATTTTTTTCTTATAATACTGGATAATAATTCTTGCAAAATTTCACTGAAAAAGCTTCTTTGAAATGTACTGGCAATCAATGGTCAATTACTAGATACTTTATTTGTAGGCTGTATATTACACATAGTCATAGAAAATGTCATTCAAATACTACCGACACTATTTCATATTACAGAGCTTGAAAGACATCTAGGAACTTTCTAAGCAATAATCTTTTTATCAAATCTTACATTTGAGCATATAATTTGATACATGAATTATGAAAACAACCACATAAAACTTTCTATTTTTAATACACATGATCTATTTTTGTATTCAATGTTTATCATTAAATGAGAAAATTCTTATGACTTCCCAACAAATGTACTTACTTAGTTTAATACAAAGTTCAACACTGAGTTCTATTACTACTTTTTGTTTTGGTCGTTCTTTCTTTATAGTAATTTCAAGACTTCTCAATTCATCGCTTGGTGGTAGTGGTACTGGCGTATTTACACTCACATCCTGTAAGAAATCGAATCGGCTCAAACGTTCACTCGCATTTAACAAATGGAATTTGGGAATTTCAAATAATTATTTATTAATGAAATATCCCTGAAAAAAAAAAACAACATCAAATACAACATCAAAATAAAAATAAACCTTAATATTATTGCATTAATTCAATAGATTTTTCTTAAGTCTTTTCCTTGTATTCTTTAAATGCTTTTCTTTCTTTAATAGCATATAAATATTCATGGCTTATGTAATGCTGAATCCATCCTTTGAGAATAACAGCAGTGGTATTATTTACACCATAGCTGGCGGGATATGGGAGTTGATACCTTTCACAAGGATATTAGAATAAAAAAGAGATCCTAACAGCGCATCTGGAATTCGGACGTGCTTACTACGATTTTGCAGTCCAGCTCTTTAACCATTACGCCATCAGGACTTCCACAAATCTTTTCATAGCCCCTTCTCTTTGACTCTTCTCATTTCTTATAGCTATCTCTTAACTATAATATCAAATCATAATGAAATCACAAATAGTTTACTGTCATCTACATTTGCAGTTAATCACAAATTACAATTTCTCTTACAGATTCACATCGTAAAACGGACAATGATCATAACAATCACTGACGTGAAGCTTTATTTCTTACTTGTAAACTTGTGAATCTCTTATGTTCCTCATCTAACAACTATCTATGGTGATATTGCTGTTTCTACTTTTCTGAAATATTCTTTCATATTCACCATATTAAGAAAAAACAAGAAAAAACTACCTTCAATGTTCCCTATTATAGCCCTTTTTTGCCTGCATAAAATTTCTTATTATATCTCTATTGATGTACATGTATGTATTAAAAACATGAAGCAATTCATAGAATCATCATTGCTGATTAAAAAGAAACATTAGCAGATGACAGTTGTCATAATGATTTGCTCAAAACAGAAGTGAGAACAAGTTAGAAAAATGAAAATGATAACAATAAACATATCAATTACCACTTCAACTGAGTCTTTACAATGGAATTTCGAACAAAAACATTATTATGAGATTCATAAACACACACAATTCTTCTGCCTATTCGGATAGACAGTGGTGAAACTGTAAAGCTCTTTCGAAATTTTCTAAACATCACACGCATCGCACATACTAGTGGACTAGATATAACAGTCTTCAATAAAGAAACACAACACATATACTGCTTATTTTCTCTTACTTTTTGCACAAGTCCTAAACATATTCATACGCAAAAATATTAAGTTAACAATACCATCTAAATTGTGTAAATCAAAAGCTTATATGTGCGCATTATCTAAAAGATCCCACAAACTTCATAGTGTGGACGATGAAATGCCAGTGGTCACTACTTGCAAAATGATGGTTTGTTCTCTCAACATTTTCTTAGAAACAAAACCTCACAGCGTTGCGCTGCTTCCACAATTTACAACACAAACAATATCACCAATGCAGACAAAAGATATTTCACAAAAATGGCAATGCGAAACCAGCATTTCTTATAAATCAAAGCAAACAAGGAAAACTTATTACACAGTAGCATATGTTTCTTGTGTATTTGTGTGTCTGTATGAGTTGGGGTGGGGTAATACAGATACAATATCTGGTATGGTAGCGAGTATTGTTTGAAATATTAGTGTGTACATCGGTTCGCAATCTAGAGAGAAGAAATAAGGCGGTAGCTCTCAGAAACTTGTAGACAAGTTCACCTACCTAGGAAGCAGTGTTTCATCAACCGGAAAAGACACTGACACGTGGCTAACAAAGGCATGGACAGCTATCGATAGACTATCGGTCATATGGAAATCACACATGACCGATAACATGAAACAGTTTCTTCCAAGCAGCGGTCGAGTCAGTACTACTATATAGTTTAACTACATGGACGCTGACTAAACAGATGGAGAAAAAGCTTGACGGCAACTACACAAGAATGCTGCGAGCAATTTTGAACAATTCCTGGAGGCAACACCCAACAAAGCCCCAACTGTATGCCCACCTACAATCCATCACGAAAACTATCAAAGTTACACGAATCAGACAAGTAGGACATTGCTAGAGAAGCAGGATTGAGCTCATAACTGATGTTCTCCTATAGACCCCCTCATATGGCCGAGCAAAAGCAGGACAACCAGCTTGAACCTACATACAGAAGCTCTGTGAGGATACAGGATGTAGCCCTGAGGACCTACCAGAAGCGATGAACGATAGAGAGGAGTGGCAACAGAAGGTCAGGGATATCCATGCTAGCAGCAAGACATGAACATGATGATGATGATGATGATATGTGTGTGTGTGTGTGTGTGTGTGTGTGTGTGTGTGTGTGTGTGTGTGCAGGGGAACAAAGGCACACAGCAGTGGAGTATGTGTCTACTTGCTGTCTGAACTTCTGCATATGTTTGTAGTAGCAGGCATTTACATCCATTCAAAGTGGAATAAGCTGAAAATTCATAATCATACTATGAATATAGTTTTTGACTGGCCGTTTTGCTGACTCTTGCTGTCTAATGCTCCAAATCTGTCTGCCAGCATCTGAAGGAATTTGGGAGAATTCACACGTGTCCCCAAGGGCATCTTACAACTTCAGGCAGTGTGTGAGAAAAAGAGGAAGCAGCTTATTTTACAAGTGAGTTTTGGAAATCATTTTTCTAGAATTTTCTACTCTGTGCCTTTTACTAATTGGTCTAAAAATATGGCAGTTTAAATCATATAATCGCAAGGATAATCCATCAACTAATTCTTCTAATACTAATATATACTTAAATGCACGTACACAACAACAACACCTAAAACAACAACAACAACAACAACAACAACAACAACGTTGCATAAGGCCTATTTTGTGTATTTCAGTATTTGGAGTTGAAAAGAAATTTAAATTTCTCTACTTCATATCAGTGATCAGATGTCTCTCTTTTCTTATATTGTGCTTCAGATGATTAATTACGATACTCCAAATTTATCTTCTTGTAAATTTAACATTAGAAAAATTCTTCACAACACTATGTTTGATGCTTGGCTATTTTCTTACCACCATTTATTAATATAGGTGTTACTAGAGGAAGATTTTCACAGAATTTTCAATATTGATCATTTAACACAAGCATATTCCAATTATATAGTATTGATTAACAAGTCTGCAGCAGATTTCAATGAAAACAGCAAAACAGATATTATCAAATTCTTTAGAACTATGAACAGTATTACTTCTACACTCAGCACTACTTGTCAACTTACATCAATAATAATTCCTCTGCGAGAAACTAAGCAGTTTTGTAGATCTCTCTCAAATAACTACAACAGAAATACATAATAACAATACTGAAAATGTCTCCATTTTATACTTCATCCTTGTCTTCCATGAATTTTCAGTTTTTAGCACTGGTCTTATCACTTACTAGCAATTTAGCTCACTCAGACTTTCAGAGATTTTCTCTTTGCTCATTAAACTCAAATTCCCTTAGCAGACACAGAAGTCAATGGAAAACAATCAATGCTTGCAAGAAAATTTCAACCGTAAATCAAAATTTAAAAAATCCAGCACATTAATATTGTCATCCTGCTTATTTTCAATTGATTGAGTGTGGAAAATATTATTTCAAAAACACTTTCACAAAAATAATTCAAAACCAATAATGTATCCTCTTGGAACAATAGCATTTTACTCACCGTGTAAACAATACTGTTTCCATTCACATAAGTAACAGTCAGATTATAACTAGCTGCATTCTTTATATTGAAAACGGTCACATTTACTGGAACTTTTTCATCAGTGAAAGTCACACTTAGGCTTGGATTATTATCACTTGGTGAGAACTTGAAAGGTTTTCCACCAACAACTATGTCACCGATGTCATCAACATTTGATGATGGAACAATAAGCACAGTATTTGAATCAAGGTTCTCCTTTGTAATTTCTTCTTCATGAATACAAATCACTGAAGAAAGAAAAAATTAGGTTATTAATAACTGTAATAATTACCTATATTTCCATATTAAAAAAAAACCTCCGATACATCAACATATCTTACAAAAACTTCATACATGCTCCTTCTTAAAGATCACTCAATACATGCACATATAATAAATGGCCAACTTTCAAGCTACACGTTGTTAAGCATCGTACTAACTACTCCCATCAGCAAATCTGTACCATCAAGCTGAGGAGTAATGCATAATATTAAAAATTAGTAGCAAAAAACACAAAATCAACTCACTATATCTTTTTTTCAGTAGCAATGTCAAAACAATCATTTTCAATGGAAACATTTTTAGATAACTAATCCTTTCATAAGATACTTACATCTATGTGTCTATCATATTAGAAATTAAACACATTTCTTCTCTTCATAGACACTACTTTCATATGATAAAATACAATCATTTCACTCTAATCAGTCATCTAAAAAAAAATTCATATACAACATTCTAACTCATATCTTTAAAATATAGCAAGAAATGATTTCAACAAAAATGATCCTGTTGAAAGCACATTCTTCTTAGCAAATATAATATACTTTACGTAGTCACCTGTTGAAGGCACTCCCGTTGAAGAAGTTGTAGGCCCTGTGGTTGAAATTGTTGGAAAACTTCTCCCAATACTTGTACCTAAAAAGAATAGACATTTCCAAATATATGTGTGTTTAAATTTATACATATATACTGGCAAGTGCACATGAATTCTTAAACTGAGTGACACCTTAATGCAAAAAAGTATTTATTTTTTACATATTTCACAGTAAATACTGCAACTAAACATTTCGTGCACAATACACAGAAAACCGATCTTATTTCTTGCAAATATATCATATAGGCAGTATATAATTGAAGTCAACATGAAGGCAGTTTTTCTGAAATTCTTGCAAAACCTCTGCCAATACTACTTCCTGAAAATATTATATAATACATATGTATGCATACATCTATATAGTTGTATTCCAATATACAGATGTATACACATATATTCATATCTGTATCTTTACATATATATGTATACTTTATTCGTATATGTATTGTCATACACATGCATATATTTTGGCAATTATGAATCTACTATCAGATTGACTGACTCCAGCAAATAGGAAATTAATTTTCATATAATTTACTCTGTTGATAAAGATACACATGTATTAATAAACTGATTGATAACATAATACAAATTGACATTAAATTCTTCTACATATTACAATTGGAACTCTGATACGTGGTCTACTCTGGCGTGGTGTGGTGTCGCTTCAACTGTAAACTAATATACAGTTGGAAATTTAGGCAGTTTTCCTTAAATTCCTGGAAAAACTCAGGCAATACTACTATATATACATATTGTATAACACACATATGTATACAAGTATAAAAATATATTCCTATATATATATATATATATATATATATATAAGCATATCTGTATCTTTATATAACTATATAATATATTTTATGGAGGTGCCCGTGGCGTAGTCGTTATCGTCGTAGGAAATGGACACAGCGACACGAGTTCAAATCCTGGACGAGACTGATTGCATTTCACATAGCACTAATACCCTTGGGGAAGGTATGAATCCAATTATTCTTTTCCAGCTATGGGTAAATAGTAGGACAGACTAGGTTCTTCAGCCTTGGTTAGGCAACTAGTCTAGGAGAAGGAAAACTCTGAATTCAAACCTGTTAAACTCCGCTTAAAAATTGACCTTGTGTCATATCCTGCCCGAGCGGAAGGGTTGGTAAATAGTATCTTTATATAACTATATATACTTTATTTGTATATATATTGGCATACACCATTTAATAACTATACATCTACTATCAGATTGACTGACTGCATCAAACAATATAAGATTAGATTTTAACCATGACAGCAAAAACACAAGATTTACAAAGTGAAATATTTTTCATGGAAAATACAGCAGCTTTCAACATTCTTTTTCATATCTTAATAGCTCTCATTGAAATATAGCAAGACATAATGTCAACAAATGATCCTGTTGAAAGCACATTCTTTTTTGCAAATATAATATATACTTTAGATAGACATTCACCTGTGAAAGGCACTCCTGTTGAAGAAGTTGTAGGCCCTGTGGTTGAAATTGTTGGAAAACTTCTCCCAATACTTGTACCTAAAAAGAATAGACATTTCCAAATTTATATGTGTTTATATTTATACATATATATTGGCAAATGCACATGAATTCTTAAACTGATTGACACCTTAATGAAAAAAATCATTTATTTTTTACATATTTCACAGTAAATACTGCAACTTAACATTTCGTGCACGATACACAGAAAACTGATCAGGTAAAATTTTGATCTTATTTCTTGCAAATATAATAATATATAGGCAGCATATAATTGAACTCAACATGTAGGCAGTTTTCCTGAAATTCTTGGTAAACCTCTGGCAATACTACTACCAGAAAATATCATATAATACATATGTATGCATACATCTATATAGTTGTATTCCTATATACAGATGTATACACATATATGCATATCTGTATCTTTACATGTATATGTATACTTTATTCGTATATGTATTGTCATACACATGCATATATTTTGGCAATCGTACATCTACTATCAGATTGACTGACTACATCAAACAGGAAATTAATTTTCATATAATTTACTCTTGTGATAAAGAAGACATGATGTTTTTGATATCTCACATTGCATCAAACATCCAAGGAATCTATTACTGTGGTCAATCCTACTATCAGAACTCTACTACATGGTGTAGTGTGCTCTGGTTGGTTGGAACTGTACAAGGAATAATTGTTGGAAATCTAGTGGGGAATTTACTTAAAACAATAGTAGCTATGCTTTTCGTTGAAATAGTTTGGGTATAAGCAGTAATTTACAAAGCTTTTTGCTCCAATGTGCCACATAGCCAAATGAATAGGGGCACCCAATGACACTCAAACTCACTCGTGAAGGTTTGCTAGTCTAGCTTGCTGACCATTACACCATCCGAGGGGCCCAGTTTGGGTATAAGCTGTTCATCACAACATGGTCCATCCTATTTATAGACTACCCAGTCAGCAGCAGTAAGTACTCCAAGTGGAAGTTGACATATCAAAGATGAGAACTGAAAGCATTTAAAATCACTTGCAATTATCTTCACATACTGAATTACTGTTTCACATGTTCTGCTAGACAGATGTATCTTGTATTCCATAAACTGCAGTTTTTAAACCGAAGACCAAAATGGCTACCCGAATTCTAACACTTCTTGTAATGACAGTGTTTATTATTCCCAGAGAGACATTAGAGAATAACATTCTATTGCCAATTTAAGATACTTCTGCTGATACACATTGTATAATCAACTTTCAAATAATGCTATTATTTTATTCAAATCAGTTATGTAAAATTAAATCATACACAATCTTCTTACTCATATCTTAGTAGCTTTCATTAAGAATATCATGCAAGACATAATTTTCACAAATCATCCAGTTAAAAGCACATTCATTTTTGCAAATACATTCACATAATATACTTCACAGAGACATTCACCTGTTGTAAAAGTCATTGAAGTAGAACCTACTTGAATTGGTGAAACTCTTGGAACACCAGTATCTAAAAAATAACGCACACACACACACACACACATACACACATATATATAGAAATATATATATATATATATATATATATATATATATATATATAAATATTTTATTCTTACATATATATTAGCAGTTACACATGTATTAAACTAATTGATAACATAATACAAATTGTCATTAAATTCTTCTACATATTACAATTGGAACTCTGATACGTGGTCTACTGCGGCGTGGTGTGGTGTCGCTTAAACTGTAAACTAAAATACAGTTGGAAATTTAGGCATGTAGCTGGTTTTCCTGAAATTCTTGGAAAACCTCTGGCAATACTACTACAGATACATATTTTATAACACATATATGTAGACAAGTATAAAAACATATTCCAATATATAGATTTATACACATATACACAGATCTGTATCTTTACATACCAATGCATACTTTATTTGTATATATATTGGCATACACCATTTAATAATTATACATCTACTATCAGATTGACTGACGACATCAAACAATATAAGATTAGATTTTAATCATGACAGCAAAAACACAAGATTTACAAAATGAAATATTTTTCAGAGAAAAAACACCGACTTTCAACATTCTTACTCATATCCTAATAGCTCTCATTAGAATATTGCAAGACATGATTTCAACAAATGATCCTGTTGAAAGCACAGTCTTTTTAGCAAATATAATAGACTTTACATAGTCACCTGTTAAAGGCACTCCTGTTGAAGAAGTTGTAGGCCCTGTGGTTGAAATAGTTGGAAAACTTGTCCCAATACTTGTACCTATAAACAGTAGATATTTCCAAATTTATGTATAAGTGTGTCTATATTTATACATATATATTGGCAATTACACATGAATTAATAAACTAACTGAAAACATAATACATAAAATCATTTATTTCTTACATACTAACCTTTCTACTTGGTTGGAACAATAGAAGCAAAAACTTTTGCAAGTCTAGTGGGGACTTTACTTAAAATAGGATTACCTATGTTACTTGTAATAGCAGTGCTTATTATTCCCATTGAATATTGAATATAATTCTGCTCATACAGTACAGCATAATGTTCTTTCAATGCATTAAATTAGGGATTTTTTTCTTATAATACTGGATAATAATTCTTGCAAAATTTCACTGAAAAAGCTTCTTTGAAATGTACTGGCAATCAATGGTCAATTACTAGATACTTTATTTGTAGGCTGTATATTACACATAGTCATAGAAAATGTCATTCAAATACTACCGACACTATTTCATATTACAGAGCTTGAAAGACATCTAGGAACTTTCTAAGCAATAATCTTTTTATCAAATCTTACATTTGAGCATATAATTTGATACATGAATTATGAAAACAACCACATAAAACTTTCTATTTTTAATACACATGATCTATTTTTGTATTCAATGTTTATCATTAAATGAGAAAATTCTTATGACTTCCCAACAAATGTACTTACTTAGTTTAATACAAAGTTCAACACTGAGTTCTATTACTACTTTTTGTTTTGGTCGTTCTTTCTTTATAGTAATTTCAAGACTTCTCAATTCATCGCTTGGTGGTAGTGGTACTGGCGTATTTACACTCACATCCTGTAAGAAATCGAATCGGCTCAAACGTTCACTCGCATTTAACAAATGGAATTTGGGAATTTCAAATAATTATTTATTAATGAAATATCCCTGAAAAAAAAAAAACAACATCAAATACAACATCAAAATAAAAATAAACCTTAATATTATTGCATTAATTCAATAGATTTTTCTTAAGTCTTTTCCTTGTATTCTTTAAATGCTTTTCTTTCTTTAATAGCATATAAATATTCATGGCTTATGTAATGCTGAATCCATCCTTTGAGAATAACAGCAGTGGTATTATTTACACCATAGCTGGCGGGATATGGGAGTTGATACCTTTCACAAGGATATTAGAATAAAAAAGAGATCCTAACAGCGCATCTGGAATTCGGACGTGCTTACTACGATTTTGCAGTCCAGCTCTTTAACCATTACGCCATCAGGACTTCCACAAATCTTTTCATAGCCCCTTCTCTTTGACTCTTCTCATTTCTTATAGCTATCTCTTAACTATAATATCAAATCATAATGAAATCACAAATAGTTTACTGTCATCTACATTTGCAGTTAATCACAAATTACAATTTCTCTTACAGATTCACATCGTAAAACGGACAATGATCATAACAATCACTGACGTGAAGCTTTATTTCTTACTTGTAAACTTGTGAATCTCTTATGTTCCTCATCTAACAACTATCTATGGTGATATTGCTGTTTCTACTTTTCTGAAATATTCTTTCATATTCACCATATTAAGAAAAAACAAGAAAAAACTACCTTCAATGTTCCCTATTATAGCCCTTTTTTGCCTGCATAAAATTTCTTATTATATCTCTATTGATGTACATGTATGTATTAAAAACATGAAGCAATTCATAGAATCATCATTGCTGATTAAAAAGAAACATTAGCAGATGACAGTTGTCATAATGATTTGCTCAAAACAGAAGTGAGAACAAGTTAGAAAAATGAAAATGATAACAATAAACATATCAATTACCACTTCAACTGAGTCTTTACAATGGAATTTCGAACAAAAACATTATTATGAGATTCATAAACACACACAATTCTTCTGCCTATTCGGATAGACAGTGGTGAAACTGTAAAGCTCTTTCGAAATTTTCTAAACATCACACGCATCGCACATACTAGTGGACTAGATATAACAGTCTTCAATAAAGAAACACAACACATATACTGCTTATTTTCTCTTACTTTTTGCACAAGTCCTAAACATATTCATACGCAAAAATATTAAGTTAACAATACCATCTAAATTGTGTAAATCAAAAGCTTATATGTGCGCATTATCTAAAAGATCCCACAAACTTCATAGTGTGGACGATGAAATGCCAGTGGTCACTACTTGCAAAATGATGGTTTGTTCTCTCAACATTTTCTTAGAAACAAAACCTCACAGCGTTGCGCTGCTTCCACAATTTACAACACAAACAATATCACCAATGCAGACAAAAGATATTTCACAAAAATGACAATGCTAAACCAGCATTTCTTATAAATCAAAGCAAACAAGGAAAACTTATTACACAGTAGCATATGTTTCTTGTGTATTTGTGTGTCTGTATGAGTTGGGGTGGGGTAATACAAATACAATATCTGGAATGGTAGCGAGTATTGTTTGAAATATTAGTGTGTACATCTGTTCGCAATCTAGAGAGAAGAAATAAGGCGGTAGCTCTCAGAAACTTGTAGACAAGTTCACCTACCTAGGAAGCAGTGTTTCATCAACCGGAAAAGACACTGACACGTGGCTAACAAAGGCATGGACAGCTATCGATAGACTATCGGTCATATGGAAATCACACATGACCGATAACATGAAACAGTTTCTTCCAAGCAGCGGTCGAGTCAGTACTACTATATAGTTTAACTACATGGACGCTGACTAAACAGATGGAGAAAAAGCTTGACGGCAACTACACAAGAATGCTGCGAGCAATTTTGAACAATTCCTGGAGGCAACACCCAACAAAGCCCCAACTGTATGCCCACCTACAATCCATCACGAAAACTATCAAAGTTACACGAATCAGACAAGTAGGACATTGCTAGAGAAGCAGGATTGAGCTCATAACTGATGTTCTCCTATAGACCCCCTCATATGGCCGAGCAAAAGCAGGACAACCAGCTTGAACCTACATACAGAAGCTCTGTGAGGATACAGGATGTAGCCCTGAGGACCTACCAGAAGCGATGAACGATAGAGAGGAGTGGCAACAGAAGGTCAGGGATATCCATGCTAGCAGCAAGACATGAACATGATGATGATGATGATGATATGTGTGTGTGTGTGTGTGTGTGTGTGTGTGTGTGTGTGTGTGTGTGTGTGTGTGTGTGTGTGTGTGTGTGTGCAGGGGAACAAAGGCACACAGCAGTGGAGTATGTGTCTACTTGCTGTCTGAACTTCTGCATATGTTTGTAGTAGCAGGCATTTACATCCATTCAAAGTGGAATAAGCTGAAAATTCATAATCATACTATGAATATAGTTTTTGACTGGCCGTTTTGCTGACTCTTGCTGTCTAATGCTCCAAATCTGTCTGCCAGCATCTGAAGGAATTTGGGAGAATTCACACATGTCCCCAAGGGCATCTTACAACTTCAGGCAGTGTGTGAGAAAAAGAGGAAGCAGCTTATTTTACAAGTGAGTTTTGGAAATCATTTTTCTAGAATTTTCTACTCTGTGCCTTTTACTAATTGGTCTAAAAATATGGCAGTTTAAATCATATAATCGCAAGGATAATCCATCAACTAATTCTTCTAATACTAATATATACTTAAATGCATGTACACAACAACAACACCTAAAACAACAACAACAACAACAACAACAACAACAACGTTGCATAAGGCCTATTTTGTGTATTTCAGTATTTGGAGTTGAAAAGAAATTTAAATTTCTCTACTTCATATCAGTGATCAGATGTCTCTCTTTTCTTATATTGTGCTTCAGATGATTAATTACGATACTCCAAATTTATCTTCTTGTAAATTTAACATTAGAAAAATTCTTCACAACACTATGTTTGATGCTTGGCTATTTTCTTACCACCATTTATTAATATAGGTGTTACTAGAGGAAGATTTTCACAGAATTTTCAATATTGATCATTTAACACAAGCATATTCCAATTATATAGTATTGATTAACAAGTCTGCAGCAGATTTCAATGAAAACAGCAAAACAGATATTATCAAATTCTTTAGAACTATGAACAGTATTACTTCTACACTCAGCACTACTTGTCAACTTACATCAATAATAATTCCTCTGCGAGAAACTAAGCAGTTTTGTAGATCTCTCTCAAATAACTACAACAGAAATACATAATAACAATACTGAAAATGTCTCCATTTTATACTTCATCCTTGTCTTCCATGAATTTTCAGTTTTTAGCACTGGTCTTATCACTTACTAGCAATTTAGCTCACTCAGACTTTCAGAGATTTTCTCTTTGCTCATTAAACTCAAATTCCCTTAGCAGACACAGAAGTCAATGGAAAACAATCAATGCTTGCAAGAAAATTTCAACCATAAATCAAAATTTAAAAAATCCAGCACATTAATATTGTCATCCTGCTTATTTTCAATTGATTGAGTGTGGAAAATATTATTTCAAAAACACTTTCACAAAAATAATTCAAAACCAATAATGTATCCTCTTGGAACAATAGCATTTTACTCACCGTGTAAACAATACTGTTTCCATTCACATAAGTAACAGTCAGATTATAACTAGCTGCATTCTTTATATTGAAAACGGTCACATTTACTGGAACTTTTTCATCAGTGAAAGTCACACTTAGGCTTGGATTATTATCACTTGGTGAGAACTTGAAAGGTTTTCCACCAACAACTATGTCACCGATGTCATCAACATTTGATGATGGAACAATAAGCACAGTATTTGAATCAAGGTTCTCCTTTGTAATTTCTTCTTCATGAATACAAATCACTGAAGAAAGAAAAAATTAGGTTATTAATAACTGTAATAATTACCTATATTTCCATATTAAAAAAAAACCTCCGATACATCAACATATCTTACAAAAACTTCATACATGCTCCTTCTTAAAGATCACTCAATACATGCACATATAATAAATGGCCAACTTTCAAGCTACACGTTGTTAAGCATCGTACTAACTACTCCCATCAGCAAATCTGTACCATCAAGCTGAGGAGTAATGCATAATATTAAAAATTAGTAGCAAAAAACACAAAATCAACTCACTATATCTTTTTTTCAGTAGCAATGTCAAAACAATCATTTTCAATGGAAACATTTTTAGATAACTAATCCTTTCATAAGATACTTACATCTATGTGTCTATCATATTAGAAATTAAACACATTTCTTCTCTTCATAGACACTACTTTCATATGATAAAATACAATCATTTCACTCTAATCAGTCATCTAAAAAAAAATTCATATACAACATTCTAACTCATATCTTTAAAATATAGCAAGAAATGATTTCAACAAAAATGATCCTGTTGAAAGCACATTCTTCTTAGCAAATATAATATACTTTACGTAGTCACCTGTTGAAGGCACTCCCGTTGAAGAAGTTGTAGGCCCTGTGGTTGAAATTGTTGGAAAACTTCTCCCAATACTTGTACCTAAAAAGAATAGACATTTCCAAATATATGTGTGTTTAAATTTATACATATATACTGGCAAGTGCACATGAATTCTTAAACTGAGTGACACCTTAATGCAAAAAAGTATTTATTTTTTACATATTTCACAGTAAATACTGCAACTAAACATTTCGTGCACAATACACAGAAAACCGATCTTATTTCTTGCAAATATATCATATAGGCAGTATATAATTGAAGTCAACATGAAGGCAGTTTTTCTGAAATTCTTGCAAAACCTCTGCCAATACTACTTCCTGAAAATATTATATAATACATATGTATGCATACATCTATATAGTTGTATTCCAATATACAGATGTATACACATATATTCATATCTGTATCTTTACATATATATGTATACTTTATTCGTATATGTATTGTCATACACATGCATATATTTTGGCAATTATGAATCTACTATCAGATTGACTGACTCCAGCAAATAGGAAATTAATTTTCATATAATTTACTCTGTTGATAAAGATACACATGTATTAATAAACTGATTGATAACATAATACAAATTGACATTAAATTCTTCTACATATTACAATTGGAACTCTGATACGTGGTCTACTCTGGCGTGGTGTGGTGTCGCTTCAACTGTAAACTAATATACAGTTGGAAATTTAGGCATGTAGGCAGTTTTCCTTAAATTCCTGGAAAAACTCAGGCAATACTACTATATATACATATTGTATAACACACATATGTATACAAGTATAAAAATATATTCCTATATATATATATATATATATATATATATATATAAGCATATCTGTATCTTTATATAACTATATAATATATTTTATGGAGGTGCCCGTGGCATAGTCGTTATCGTCGTAGGAAATGGACACAGCGACACGAGTTCAAATCCTGGACGAGACTGATTGCATTTCACATAGCACTAATACCCTTGGGGAAGGTATGAATCCAATTATTCTTTTCCAGCTATGGGTAAATAGTAGGACAGACTAGGTTCTTCAGCCTTGGTTACGCAACTAGTCTAGGAGAAGGAAAACTCTGAATTCAAACCTGTTAAACTCCGCTTAAAAATTGACCTTGTGTCATATCCTGCCCGAGCGGAAGGGTTGGTAAATAGTATCTTTATATAACTATATATACTTTATTTGTATATATATTGGCATACACCATTTAATAACTATACATCTACTATCAGATTGACTGACTGCATCAAACAATATAAGATTAGATTTTAACCATGACAGCAAAAACACAAGATTTACAAAGTGAAATATTTTTCATGGAAAATACAGCAGCTTTCAACATTCTTTTTCATATCTTAATAGCTCTCATTGAAATATAGCAAGACATAATGTCAACAAATGATCCTGTTGAAAGCACATTCTTTTTTGCAAATATAATATATACTTTAGATAGACATTCACCTGTGAAAGGCACTCCTGTTGAAGAAGTTGTAGGCCCTGTGGTTGAAATTGTTG
The DNA here is from genome assembly GCA_963585895.1 of Sepioteuthis lessoniana. Lineage (NCBI taxonomy): Eukaryota > Metazoa > Mollusca > Cephalopoda > Myopsida > Loliginidae > Sepioteuthis > Sepioteuthis lessoniana. The sequence goes on along the minus strand of OY757919.1, from coordinate 35,925,543 downwards.
GAAAACTTCTCCCAATACTTGTACCTAAAAAGAATAGACATTTCCAAATTTATATGTGTTTATATTTATACATATATATTGGCAAATGCACATGAATTCTTAAACTGATTGACACCTTAATGAAAAAAATCATTTATTTTTTACATATTTCACAGTAAATACTGCAACTTAACATTTCGTGCACGATACACAGAAAACTGATCAGATAAAATTTTGATCTTATTTCTTGCAAATATAATAATATATAGGCAGCATATAATTGAACTCAACATGTAGGCAGTTTTCCTGAAATTCTTGGTAAACCTCTGGCAATACTACTACCAGAAAATATTATATAATACATATGTATGCATACATCTATATAGTTGTATTCCTATATACAGATGTATACACATATATGCATATCTGTATCTTTACATGTATATGTATACTTTATTCGTATATGTATTGTCATACACATGCATATATTTTGGCAATCGTACATCTACTATCAGATTGACTGACTACATCAAACAGGAAATTAATTTTCATATAATTTACTCTTGTGATAAAGAAGACATGATGTTTTTGATATCTCACATTGCATCAAACATCCAAGGAATCTATTACTGTGGTCAATCCTACTATCAGAACTCTGCTACATGGTGTAGTGTGCTCTGGTTGGTTGGAACTGTACAAGGAATAATTGTTGGAAATCTAGTGGGGAATTTACTTAAAACAATAGTAGCTATGCTTTTCGTTGAAATAGTTTGGGTATAAGCAGTAATTTACAAAGCTTTTTGCTCCAATGTGCCACATAGCCAAATGAATAGGGGCACCCAATGACACTCAAACTCACTCGTGAAGGTTTGCTAGTCTAGCTTGCTGACCATTACACCATCCGAGGGGCCCAGTTTGGGTATAAGCTGTTCATCACAACATGGTCCATCCTATTTATAGACTACCCAGTCAGCAGCAGTAAGTACTCCAAGTGGAAGTTGACATATCAAAGATGAGAACTGAAAGCATTTAAAATCACTTGCAATTATCCTCACATACTGAATTACTGTTTCACATGTTCTGCTAGACAGATGTATCTTGTATTCCATAAACTGCAGTTTTTAAACCGAAGACCAAAATGGCTACCCGAATTCTAACACTTCTTGTAATGACAGTGTTTATTATTCCCAGAGAGACATTAGAGAATAACATTCTATTGCCAATTTAAGATACTTCTGCTGATACACATTGTATAATCAACTTTCAAATAATGCTATTATTTTATTCAAATCAGTTATGTAAAATTAAATCATACACAATCTTCTTACTCATATCTTAGTAGCTTTCATTAAGAATATCATGCAAGACATAATTTTCACAAATCATCCAGTTAAAAGCACATTCATTTTTGCAAATACATTCACATAATATACTTCACAGAGACATTCACCTGTTGTAAAAGTCATTGAAGTAGAACCTACTTGAATTGGTGAAACTCTTGGAACACCAGTATCTAAAAAATAACGCACACACACACACACACACATACACACATATATATAGAAATATATATATATATATATATATATATATATATATATATATATATATATAAATATTTTATTCTTACATATATATTAGCAGTTACACATGTATTAAACTAATTGATAACATAATACAAATTGTCATTAAATTCTTCTACATATTACAATTGGAACTCTGATACGTGGTCTACTGCGGCGTGGTGTGGTGTCGCTTAAACTGTAAACTAAAATACAGTTGGAAATTTAGGCATGTAGCTGGTTTTCCTGAAATTCTTGGAAAACCTCTGGCAATACTACTACAGATACATATTTTATAACACATATATGTAGACAAGTATAAAAACATATTCCAATATATAGATTTATACACATATACACAGATCTGTATCTTTACATACCAATGCATACTTTATTTGTATATATATTGGCATACACCATTTAATAATTATACATCTACTATCAGATTGACTGACGACATCAAACAATATAAGATTAGATTTTAATCATGACAGCAAAAACACAAGATTTACAAAATGAAATATTTTTCAGAGAAAAAACACCGACTTTCAACATTCTTACTCATATCCTAATAGCTCTCATTAGAATATTGCAAGACATGATTTCAACAAATGATCCTGTTGAAAGCACAGTCTTTTTAGCAAATATAATAGACTTTACATAGTCACCTGTTAAAGGCACTCCTGTTGAAGAAGTTGTAGGCCCTGTGGTTGAAATAGTTGGAAAACTTGTCCCAATACTTGTACCTATAAACAGTAGATATTTCCAAATTTATGTATAAGTGTGTCTATATTTATACATATATATTGGCAATTACACATGAATTAATAAACTAACTGAAAACATAATACATAAAATCATTTATTTCTTACATACTAACCTTTCTACTTGGTTGGAACAATAGAAGCAAAAACTTTTGCAAGTCTAGTGGGGACTTTACTTAAAATAGGATTACCTATGTTACTTGTAATAGCAGTGCTTATTATTCCCATTGAATATTGAATATAATTCTGCTCATACAGTACAGCATAATGTTCTTTCAATGCATTAAATTAGGGATTTTTTTCTTATAATACTGGATAATAATTCTTGCAAAATTTCACTGAATAAGCTTCTTTGAAATGTACTGGCAATCAATGGTCAATTACTAGATACTTTATTTGTAGGCTGTATATTACACATAGTCATAGAAAATGTCATTCAAATACTACCGACACTATTTCATATTACAGAGCTTGAAAGACATCTAGGAACTTTCTAAGCAATAATCTTTTTATCAAATCTTACATTTGAGCATATAATTTGATACATGAATTATGAAAACAACCACATAAAACTTTCTATTTTTAATACACATGATCTATTTTTGTATTCAATGTTTATCATTAAATGAGAAAATTCTTATGACTTCCCAACAAATGTACTTACTTAGTTTAATACAAAGTTCAACACTGAGTTCTATTACTACTTTTTGTTTTGGTCGTTCTTTCTTTATAGTAATTTCAAGACTTCTCAATTCATCGCTTGGTGGTAGTGGTACTGGCGTATTTACACTCACATCCTGTAAGAAATCGAATCGGCTCAAACGTTCACTCGCATTTAACAAATGGAATTTGGGAATTTCAAATAATTATTTATTAATGAAATATCCCTGAAAAAAAAAAACAACATCAAATACAACATCAAAATAAAAATAAACCTTAATATTATTGCATTAATTCAATAGATTTTTCTTAAGTCTTTTCCTTGTATTCTTTAAATGCTTTTCTTTCTTTAATAGCATATAAATATTCATGGCTTATGTAATGGTGAATCCATCCTTTGAGAATAACAGCAGTGGTATTATTTACACCATAGCTGGCGGGATATGGGAGTTGATACCTTTCACAAGGATATTAGAATAAAAAAGAGATCCTAACAGCGCATATGGAATTCGGACGTGCTTACTACGATTTTGCAGTCCAGCTCTTTAACCATTACGCCATCAGGACTTCCACAAATCTTTTCATAGCCCCTTCTCTTTGACTCTTCTCATTTCTTATAGCTATCTCTTAACTATAATATCAAATCATAATGAAATCACAAATAGTTTACTGTCATCTACATTTGCAGTTAATCACAAATTACAATTTCTCTTACAGATTCACATCGTAAAACGGACAATGATCATAACAATCACTGACGTGAAGCTTTATTTCTTACTTGTAAACTTGTGAATCTCTTATGTTCCTCATCTAACAACTATCTATGGTGATATTGCTGTTTTATACTTTTCTGAAATATTCTTTCATATTCACCATATTAAGAAAAAACAAGAAAAAACTACCTTCAATGTTCCCTATTATAGCCCTTTTTTGCCTGCATAAAATTTCTTATTATATCTCTATTGATGTACATGTATGTATTAAAAACATGAAGCAATTCATAGAATCATCATTGCTGATTAAAAAGAAACATTAGCAGATGACAGTTGTCATAATGATTTGCTCAAAACAGAAGTGAGAACAAGTTAGAAAAATGAAAATGATAACAATAAACATATCAATTACCACTTCAACTGAGTCTTTACAATGGAATTTCGAACAAAAACATTATTATGAGATTCATAAACACACACAATTCTTCTGCCTATTCGGATAGACAGTGGTGAAACTGTAAAGCTCTTTCGAAATTTTCTAAACATCACACGCATCGCACATACTAGTGGACTAGATATAACAGTCTTCAATAAAGAAACACAACACATATACTGCTTATTTTCTCTTACTTTTTGCACAAGTCCTAAACATATTCATACGCAAAAATATTAAGTTAACAATACCATCTAAATTGTGTAAATCAAAAGCTTATATGTGCGCATTATCTAAAAGATCCCACAAACTTCATAGTGTGGACGATGAAATGCCAGTGGTCACTACTTGCAAAATGATGGTTTGTTCTCTCAACATTTTCTTAGAAACAAAACCTTACAGTGTTGTGCTGCTTCCACAATTTACAACACAAACAATATCACCAATGCAGACAAAAGATATTTCACAAAAATGACAATGCTAAACCAGCATTTCTTATAAATCAAAGCAAACAAGGAAAACTTATTACACAGTAGCATATGTTTCTTGTGTATTTGTGTGTCTGTATGAGTTGGGGTGGGGTAATACAAATACAATATCTGGAATGGTAGCGAGTATTGTTTGAAATATTAGTGTGTACATCTGTTCGCAATCTAGAGAGAAGAAATAAGGCGGTAGCTCTCAGAAACTTGTAGACAAGTTCACCTACCTAGGAAGCAGTGTTTCATCAACCGGAAAAGACACTGACACGTGGCTAACAAAGGCATGGACAGCTATCGATAGACTATCGGTCATATGGAAATCACACATGACCGATAACATGAAACAGTTTCTTCCAAGCAGCGGTCGAGTCAGTACTACTATATAGTTTAACTACATGGACGCTGACTAAACAGATGGAGAAAAAGCTTGACGGCAACTACACAAGAATGCTGCGAGCAATTTTGAACAATTCCTGGAGGCAACACCCAACAAAGCCCCAACTGTATGCCCACCTACAATCCATCACGAAAACTATCAAAGTTACACGAATCAGACAAGTAGGACATTGCTAGAGAAGCAGGATTGAGCTCATAACTGATGTTCTCCTATAGACCCCCTCATATGGCCGAGCAAAAGCAGGACAACCAGCTTGAACCTACATACAGAAGCTCTGTGAGGATACAGGATGTAGCCCTGAGGACCTACCAGAAGCGATGAACGATAGAGAGGAGTGGCAACAGAAGGTCAGGGATATCCATGCTAGCAGCAAGACATGAACATGATGATGATGATGATGATATGTGTGTGTGTGTGTGTGTGTGTGTGTGTGTGTGTGTGTGTGTGTGTGTGTGTGTGTGTTTGTGTGCAGGGGAACAAAGGCACACAGCAGTGGAGTATGTGTCTACTTGCTGTCTGAACTTCTGCATATGTTTGTAGTAGCAGGCATTTACATCCATTCAAAGTGGAATAAGCTGAAAATTCATAATCATACTATGAATATAGTTTTTGACTGGCCGTTTTGCTGACTCTTGCTGTCTAATGCTCCAAATCTGTCTGCCAGCATCTGAAGGAATTTGGGAGAATTCACACGTGTCCCCAAGGGCATCTTACAACTTCAGGCAGTGTGTGAGAAAAAGAGGAAGCAGCTTATTTTACAAGTGAGTTTTGGAAATCATTTTTCTAGAATTTTCTACTCTGTGCCTTTTACTAATTGGTCTAAAAAAATGGCAGTTTAAATCATATAATCGCAAGGATAATCCATCAACTAATTCTTCTAATACTAATATATACTTAAATGCACGTACACAACAACAACACCTAAAACAACAACAACAACAACAACAACAACAACAACAACAACAACAACAACAACAACGTTGCATAAGGCCTATTTTGTGTATTTCAGTATTTGGAGTTGAAAAGAAATTTAAATTTCTCTACTTCATATCAGTGATCAGATGTCTCTCTTTTCTTATATTGTGCTTCAGATGATTAATTACGATACTCCAAATTTATCTTCTTGTAAATTTAACATTAGAAAAATTCTTCACAACACTATGTTTGATGCTTGGCTATTTTCTTACCACCATTTATTAATATAGGTGTTACTAGAGGAAGATTTTCACAGAATTTTCAATATTGATCATTTAACACAAGCATATTCCAATTATATAGTATTGATTAACAAGTCTGCAGCAGATTTCAATGAAAACAGCAAAACAGATATTATCAAATTCTTTAGAACTATGAACAGTATTACTTCTACACTCAGCACTACTTGTCAACTTACATCAATAATAATTCCTCTGCGAGAAACTAAGCAGTTTTGTAGATCTCTCTCAAATAACTACAACAGAAATACATAATAACAATACTGAAAATGTCTCCATTTTATACTTCATCCTTGTCTTCCATGAATTTTCAGTTTTTAGCACTGGTCTTATCACTTACTAGCAATTTAGCTCACTCAGACTTTCAGAGATTTTCTCTTTGCTCATTAAACTCAAATTCCCTTAGCAGACACAGAAGTCAATGGAAAACAATCAATGCTTGCAAGAAAATTTCAACCGTAAATCAAAATTTAAAAAATCCAGCACATTAATATTGTCATCCTGCTTATTTTCAATTGATTGAGTGTGGAAAATATTATTTCAAAAACACTTTCACAAAAATAATTCAAAACCAATAATGTATCCTCTTGGAACAATAGCATTTTACTCACCGTGTAAACAATACTGTTTCCATTCACATAAGTAACAGTCAGATTATAACTAGCTGCATTCTTTATATTGAAAACGGTCACATTTACTGGAACTTTTTCATCAGTGAAAGTCACACTTAGGCTTGGATTATTATCACTTGGTGAGAACTTGAAAGGTTTTCCACCAACAACTATGTCACCGATGTCATCAACATTTGATGATGGAACAATAAGCACAGTATTTGAATCAAGGTTCTCCTTTGTAATTTCTTCTTCATGAATACAAATCACTGAAGAAAGAAAAAATTAGGTTATTAATAACTGTAATAATTACCTATATTTCCATATTAAAAAAAAACCTCCGATACATCAACATATCTTACAAAAACTTCATACATGCTCCTTCTTAAAGATCACTCAATACATGCACATATAATAAATGGCCAACTTTCAAGCTACACGTTGTTAAGCATCGTACTAACTACTCCCATCAGCAAATCTGTACCATCAAGCTGAGGAGTAATGCATAATATTAAAAATTAGTAGCAAAAAACACAAAATCAACTCACTATATCTTTTTTTCAGTAGCAATGTCAAAACAATCATTTTCAATGGAAACATTTTTAGATAACTAATCCTTTCATAAGATACTTACATCTATGTGACTATCATATGAGAAATTAAACACATTTCTTCTCTTCATAGACACTACTTTCATATGATAAAATACAATCATTTCACAATCATATCAGTCATCTAAAAAAAAATTCATATACAACATTCTAACTCATATCTTTAAAATATAGCAAGAAATGATTTCAACAAAAATGATCCTGTTGAAAGCACATTCTTCTTAGCAAATATAATATACTTTACGTAGTCACCTGTTGAAGGCACTCCCGTTGAAGAAGTTGTAGGCCCTGTGGTTGAAATTGTTGGAAAACTTCTCCCAATACTTGTACCTAAAAAGAATAGACATTTCCAAATATATGTGTGTTTAAATTTATACATATATACTGGCAAGTGCACATGAATTCTTAAACTGAGTGACACCTTAATGCAAAAAAGTATTTATTTTTTACATATTTCACAGTAAATACTGCAACTAAACATTTCGTGCACAATACACAGAAAACCGATCTTATTTCTTGCAAATATATCATATAGGCAGTATATAATTGAAGTCAACATGAAGGCAGTTTTTCTGAAATTCTTGCAAAACCTCTGCCAATACTACTTCCTGAAAATATTATATAATACATATGTATGCATACATCTATATAGTTGTATTCCAATATACAGATGTATACACATATATTCATATCTGTATCTTTACATATATACGTATACTTTATTCGTATATGTATTGTCATACACATGCATATATTTTGGCAATTATGAATCTACTATCAGATTGACTGACTCCAGCAAATAGGAAATTAATTTTCATATAATTTACTCTGTTGATAAAGATACACATGTATTAATAAACTGATTGATAACATAATACAAATTGACATTAAATTCTTCTACATATTACAATTGGAACTCTGATACGTGGTCTACTCTGGCGTGGTGTGGTGTCGCTTCAACTGTAAACTAATATACAGTTGGAAATTTAGGCAGTTTTCCTTAAATTCCTGGAAAAACTCAGGCAATACTACTATATATACATATTGTATAACACACATATGTATACAAGTATAAAAATATATTCCTATATATATATATATATATATATATATATATATAAGCATATCTGTATCTTTATATAACTATATAATATATTTTATGGAGGTGCCCGTGGCGTAGTCGTTATCGTCGTAGGAAATGGACACAGCGACACGAGTTCAAATCCTGGACGAGACTGATTGCATTTCACATAGCACTAATACCCTTGGGGAAGGTATGAATCCAATTATTCTTTTCCAGCTATGGGTAAATAGTAGGACAGACTAGGTTCTTCAGCCTTGGTTAGGCAACTAGTCTAGGAGAAGGAAAACTCTGAATTCAAACCTGTTAAACTCCGCTTAAAAATTGACCTTGTGTCATATCCTGCCCGAGCGGAAGGGTTGGTAAATAGTATCTTTATATAACTATATATACTTTATTTGTATATATATTGGCATACACCATTTAATAACTATACATCTACTATCAGATTGACTGACTGCATCAAACAATATAAGATTAGATTTTAACCATGACAGCAAAAACACAAGATTTACAAAGTGAAATATTTTTCATGGAAAATACAGCAGCTTTCAACATTCTTTTTCATATCTTAATAGCTCTCATTGAAATATAGCAAGACATAATGTCAACAAATGATCCTGTTGAAAGCACATTCTTTTTTGCAAATATAATATATACTTTAGATAGACATTCACCTGTGAAAGGCACTCCTGTTGAAGAAGTTGTAGGCCCTGTGGTTGAAATTGTTGGAAAACTTCTCCCAATACTTGTACCTAAAAAGAATAGACATTTCCAAATTTATATGTGTTTATATTTATACATATATATTGGCAAATGCACATGAATTCTTAAACTGATTGACACCTTAATGAAAAAAATCATTTATTTTTTACATATTTCACAGTAAATACTGCAACTTAACATTTCGTGCACGATACACAGAAAACTGATCAGGTAAAATTTTGATCTTATTTCTTGCAAATATAATAATATATAGGCAGCATATAATTGAACTCAACATGTAGGCAGTTTTCCTGAAATTCTTGGTAAACCTCTGGCAATACTACTACCAGAAAATATCATATAATACATATGTATGCATACATCTATATAGTTGTATTCCTATATACAGATGTATACACATATATGCATATCTGTATCTTTACATGTATATGTATACTTTATTCGTATATGTATTGTCATACACATGCATATATTTTGGCAATCGTACATCTACTATCAGATTGACTGACTACATCAAACAGGAAATTAATTTTCATATAATTTACTCTTGTGATAAAGAAGACATGATGTTTTTGATATCTCACATAGCATCAAACATCCAAGGAATCTATTACTGTGGTCAATCCTACTATCAGAACTCTGCTACAAGGTGTAGTGTGCTCTGGTTGGTTGGAACTGTACAAGGAATAATTGTTGGAAATCTAGTGGGGAATTTACTTAAAACAATAGTAGCTATGCTTTTCGTTGAAATAGTTTGGGTATAAGCAGTAATTTACAAAGCTTTTTGCTCCAATGTGCCACATAGCCAAATGAATAGGGGCACCCAATGACACTCAAACTCACTCGTGAAGGTTTGCTAGTCTAGCTTGCTGACCATTACACCATCCGAGGGGCCCAGTTTGGGTATAAGCTGTTCATCACAACATGGTCCATCCTATTTATAGACTACCCAGTCAGCAGCAGTAAGTACTCCAAGTGGAAGTTGACATATCAAAGATGAGAACTGAAAGCATTTAAAATCACTTGCAATTATCCTCACATACTGAATTACTGTTTCACATGTTCTGCTAGACAGATGTATCTTGTATTCCATAAACTGCAGTTTTTAAACCGAAGACCAAAATGGCTACCCGAATTCTAACACTTCTTGTAATGACAGTGTTTATTATTCCCAGAGAGACATTAGAGAATAACATTCTATTGCCAATTTAAGATACTTCTGCTGATACACATTGTATAATCAACTTTCAAATAATGCTATTATTTTATTCAAATCAGTTATGTAAAATTAAATCATACACAATCTTCTTACTCATATCTTAGTAGCTTTCATTAAGAATATCATGCAAGACATAATTTTCACAAATCATCCAGTTAAAAGCACATTCATTTTTGCAAATACATTCACATAATATACTTCACAGAGACATTCACCTGTTGTAAAAGTCATTGAAGTAGAACCTACTTGAATTGGTGAAACTCTTGGAACACCAGTATCTAAAAAATAACGCACGCACACACACACACACACATACACACATATATATAGAAATATATATATATATATATATATATATATATATATAAATATTTTATTCTTACATATATATTAGCAGTTACACATGTATTAAACTAATTGATAACATAATACGAATTGTCATTAAATTCTTCTACATATTACAATTGGAACTCTGATACGTGGTCTACTGCGGCGTGGTGTGGTGTCGCTTAAACTGTAAACTAAAATACAGTTGGAAATTTAGGCATGTAGCTGGTTTTCCTGAAATTCTTGGAAAACCTCTGGCAATACTACTACAGATACATATTTTATAACACATATATGTAGACAAGTATAAAAACATATTCCAATATATAGATTTATACACATATACACAGATCTGTATCTTTACATACCAATGCATACTTTATTTGTATATATATTGGCATACACCATTTAATAATTATACATCTACTATCAGATTGACTGACGACATCAAACAATATAAGATTAGATTTTAATCATGACAGCAAAAACACAAGATTTACAGAATGAAATATTTTTCAGAGAAAAAACACCGACTTTCAACATTCTTACTCATATCCTAATAGCTCTCATTAGAATATTGCAAGACGTAATTTCAACAAATGGCCCTGTTGAAAGCACATTCTTTTTAGCAAATATAATATACTTTACATAGTCACCTGTTAAAGGCACTCCTGTTGAAGAAGTTGTAGGAACAGTGGTTGAAATTGTTGGAAAACTTGTCCCAATACTTGTACCTATAAACAGTAGATATTTCCAAATTATAATTCTGCTCATACAGTACAGCATAATGTTCTTTTAATGCATTAAATTAGGGATTTTTTTCTTATAATACTGGATAATAATTCTTGCAAAATTTCACTGAATAAGCTTCTTTGAAATGTCCTGGCAATCAATGGTCAATTACTAGATACTTTATTTGTAGGCTGTATATTACACATAGTCATAGAAAATGTCATTCAAATACTACAGACACTATTTCATATTACAGAGCTTGAAAGACATCTAGGAACTTTCTAAGCAATAATCTTTTTATCAAATCTTACATTTGAGCATATAATTTGATACATGAATTATGAAAACAACCACATAAAACTTTCTATTTTTAATACACATGATCTATTTTTGTATTCAATGTTTATCATTAAATGAGAAAATTCTCATGACTTCCCAACAAATGTACTTACTTAGTTTAATACAAAGTTCAACACTGAGTTCTATTACTACTTTTTGTTTTGGTCGTTCTTTCTTTATAGTAATTTCAAGACTTCTCAATTCATCGCTTGGTGGTAGTGGTACTGGCGTATTTACACTCACATCCTGTAAGAAATCGAATCGGCTCAAACGTTCACTCGCATTTAACAAATGGAATTTGGGAATTTCAAATAATTATTTATTAATGAAATATCCCTGAAAAAAAAAACAACATCAAATACAACATCAAAATAAAAATAAACCTTAATATTATTGCATTAATTCAATAGATTTTTCTTAAGTCTTTTCCTTGTATTCTTTAAATGCTTTTCTTTCTTTAATAGCATATAAATATTCATGGCTTATGTAATGCTGAATCCATCCTTTGAGAATAACAGCAGTGGTATTATTTACACCATAGCTGGCGGGATATGGGAGTTGATACCTTTCACAAGGATATTAGAATAAAAAAGAGATCCTAACAGCGCATATGGAATTCGGACGTGCTTACTACGATTTTGCAGTCCAGCTCTTTAACCATTACGCCATCAGGACTTCCACAAATCTTTTCATAGCCCCTTCTCTTTGACTCTTCTCATTTCTTATAGCTATCTCTTAACTATAATATCAAATCATAATGAAATCACAAATAGTTTACTGTCATCTACATTTGCAGTTAATCACAAATTACAATTTCTCTTACAGATTCACATCGTAAAACGGACAAGGATCATAACAATCACTGACGTGAAGCTTTATTTCTTACTTGTAAACTTGTGAATCTCTTATGTTCCTCATCTAACAACTATCTATGGTGATATTGCTGTTTTATACTTTTCTGAAATATTCTTTCATATTCACCATATTAAGAAAAAACAAGAAAAAACTACCTTCAATGTTCCCTATTATAGCCCTTTTTTGCCTGCATAAAATTTCTTATTATATCTCTATTGATGTACATGTATGTATTAAAAACATGAAGCAATTCATAGAATCATCATTGCTGATTAAAAAGAAACATTAGCAGATGACAGTTGTCATAATGATTTGCTCAAAACAGAAGTGAGAACAAGTTAGAAAAATGAAAATGATAACAATAAACATATCAATTACCACTTCAACTGAGTCTTTACAATGGAATTTCGAACAAAAACATTATTATGAGATTCATAAACACACACAATTCTTCTGCCTATTCGGATAGACAGTGGTGAAACTGTAAAGCTCTTTCGAAATTTTCTAAACATCACACGCATCGCACATACTAGTGGACTAGATATAACAGTCTTCAATAAAGAAACACAACACATATACTGCTTATTTTCTCTTACTTTTTGCACAAGTCCTAAACATATTCATACGCAAAAATATTAAGTTAACAATACCATCTAAATTGTGTAAATCAAAAGCTTATATGTGCGCATTATCTAAAAGATCCCACAAACTTCATAGTGTGGACGATGAAATGCCAGTGGTCACTACTTGCAAAATGATGGTTTGTTCTCTCAACATTTTCTTAGAAACAAAACCTTACAGTGTTGTGCTGCTTCCACAATTTACAACACAAACAATATCACCAATGCAGACAAAAGATATTTCACAAAAATGACAATGCTAAACCAGCATTTCTTATAAATCAAAGCAAACAAGGAAAACTTATTACACAGTAGCATATGTTTCTTGTGTATTTGTGTGTCTGTATGAGTTGGGGTGGGGTAATACAAATACAATATCTGGAATGGTAGCGAGTATTGTTTGAAATATTAGTGTGTACATCTGTTCGCAATCTAGAGAGAAGAAATAAGGCGGTAGCTCTCAGAAACTTGTAGACAAGTTCACCTACCTAGGAAGCAGTGTTTCATCAACCGGAAAAGACACTGACACGTGGCTAACAAAGGCATGGACAGCTATCGATAGACTATCGGTCATATGGAAATCACACATGACCGATAACATGAAACAGTTTCTTCCAAGCAGCGGTCGAGTCAGTACTACTATATAGTTTAACTACATGGACGCTGACTAAACAGATGGAGAAAAAGCTTGACGGCAACTACACAAGAATGCTGCGAGCAATTTTGAACAATTCCTGGAGGCAACACCCAACAAAGCCCCAACTGTATGCCCACCTACAATCCATCACGAAAACTATCAAAGTTACACGAATCAGACAAGTAGGACATTGCTAGAGAAGCAGGATTGAGCTCATAACTGATGTTCTCCTATAGACCCCCTCATATGGCCGAGCAAAAGCAGGACAACCAGCTTGAACCTACATACAGAAGCTCTGTGAGGATACAGGATGTAGCCCTGAGGACCTACCAGAAGCGATGAACGATAGAGAGGAGTGGCAACAGAAGGTCAGGGATATCCATGCTAGCAGCAAGACATGAACATGATGATGATGATGATGATATGTGTGTGTGTGTGTGTGTGTGTGTGTGTGTGTGTGTGTGTGTGTGTGTGTGTGTGTGTGTGTGTGTGCAGGGGAACAAAGGCACACAGCAGTGGAGTATGTGTCTACTTGCTGTCTGAACTTCTGCATATGTTTGTAGTAGCAGGCATTTACATCCATTCAAAGTGGAATAAGCTGAAAATTCATAATCATACTATGAATATAGTTTTTGACTGGCCGTTTTGCTGACTCTTGCTGTCTAATGCTCCAAATCTGTCTGCCAGCATCTGAAGGAATTTGGGAGAATTCACACGTGTCCCCAAGGGCATCTTACAACTTCAGGCAGTGTGTGAGAAAAAGAGGAAGCAGCTTATTTTACAAGTGAGTTTTGGAAATCATTTTTCTAGAATTTTCTACTCTGTGCCTTTTACTAATTGGTCTAAAAATATGGCAGTTTAAATCATATAATCGCAAGGATAATCCATCAACTAATTCTTCTAATACTAATATATACTTAAATGCACGTACACAACAACAACACCTAAAACAACAACAACAACAACAACAACAACAACAACAACGTTGCATAAGGCCTATTTTGTGTATTTCAGTATTTGGAGTTGAAAAGAAATTTAAATTTCTCTACTTCATATCAGTGATCAGATGTCTCTCTTTTCTTATATTGTGCTTCAGATGATTAATTACGATACTCCAAATTTATCTTCTTGTAAATTTAACATTAGAAAAATTCTTCACAACACTATGTTTGATGCTTGGCTATTTTCTTACCACCATTTATTAATATAGGTGTTACTAGAGGAAGATTTTCACAGAATTTTCAATATTGATCATTTAACACAAGCATATTCCAATTATATAGTATTGATTAACAAGTCTGCAGCAGATTTCAATGAAAACAGCAAAACAGATATTATCAAATTCTTTAGAACTATGAACAGTATTACTTCTACACTCAGCACTACTTGTCAACTTACATCAATAATAATTCCTCTGCGAGAAACTAAGCAGTTTTGTAGATCTCTCTCAAATAACTACAACAGAAATACATAATAACAATACTGAAAATGTCTCCATTTTATACTTCATCCTTGTCTTCCATGAATTTTCAGTTTTTAGCACTGGTCTTATCACTTACTAGCAATTTAGCTCACTCAGACTTTCAGAGATTTTCTCTTTGCTCATTAAACTCAAATTCCCTTAGCAGACACAGAAGTCAATGGAAAACAATCAATGCTTGCAAGAAAATTTCAACCGTAAATCAAAATTTAAAAAATCCAGCACATTAATATTGTCATCCTGCTTATTTTCAATTGATTGAGTGTGGAAAATATTATTTCAAAAACACTTTCACAAAAATAATTCAAAACCAATAATGTATCCTCTTGGAACAATAGCATTTTACTCACCGTGTAAACAATACTGTTTCCATTCACATAAGTAACAGTCAGATTATAACTAGCTGCATTCTTTATATTGAAAACGGTCACATTTACTGGAACTTTTTCATCAGTGAAAGTCACACTTAGGCTTGGATTATTATCACTTGGTGAGAACTTGAAAGGTTTTCCACCAACAACTATGTCACCGATGTCATCAACATTTGATGATGGAACAATAAGCACAGTATTTGAATCAAGGTTCTCCTTTGTAATTTCTTCTTCATGAATACAAATCACTGAAGAAAGAAAAAATTAGGTTATTAATAACTGTAATAATTACCTATATTTCCATATTAAAAAAAAACCTCCGATACATCAACATATCTTACAAAAACTTCATACATGCTCCTTCTTAAAGATCACTCAATACATGCACATATAATAAATGGCCAACTTTCAAGCTACACGTTGTTAAGCATCGTACTAACTACTCCCATCAGCAAATCTGTACCATCAAGCTGAGGAGTAATGCATAATATTAAAAATTAGTAGCAAAAAACACAAAATCAACTCACTATATCTTTTTTTCAGTAGCAATGTCAAAACAATCATTTTCAATGGAAACATTTTTAGATAACTAATCCTTTCATAAGATACTTACATCTATGTGTCTATCATATTAGAAATTAAACACATTTCTTCTCTTCATAGACACTACTTTCATATGATAAAATACAATCATTTCACAATCATATCAGTCATCTAAAAAAAAATTCATATACAACATTCTAACTCATATCTTTAAAATATAGCAAGAAATGATTTCAACAAAAATGATCCTGTTGAAAGCACATTCTTCTTAGCAAATATAATATACTTTACGTAGTCACCTGTTGAAGGCACTCCCGTTGAAGAAGTTGTAGGCCCTGTGGTTGAAATTGTTGGAAAACTTCTCCCAATACTTGTACCTAAAAAGAATAGACATTTCCAAATATATGTGTGTTTAAATTTATACATATATACTGGCAAGTGCACATGAATTCTTAAACTGAGTGACACCTTAATGCAAAAAAGTATTTATTTTTTACATATTTCACAGTAAATACTGCAACTAAACATTTCGTGCACAATACACAGAAAACCGATCTTATTTCTTGCAAATATATCATATAGGCAGTATATAATTGAAGTCAACATGAAGGCAGTTTTTCTGAAATTCTTGCAAAACCTCTGCCAATACTACTTCCTGAAAATATTATATAATACATATGTATGCATACATCTATATAGTTGTATTCCAATATACAGATGTATACACATATATTCATATCTGTATCTTTACATATATATGTATACTTTATTCGTATATGTATTGTCATACACATGCATATATTTTGGCAATTATGAATCTACTATCAGATTGACTGACTCCAGCAAATAGGAAATTAATTTTCATATAATTTACTCTGTTGATAAAGATACACATGTATTAATAAACTGATTGATAACATAATACAAATTGACATTAAATTCTTCTACATATTACAATTGGAACTCTGATACGTGGTCTACTCTGGCGTGGTGTGGTGTCGCTTCAACTGTAAACTAATATACAGTTGGAAATTTAGGCATGTAGGCAGTTTTCCTTAAATTCCTGGAAAAACTCAGGCAATACTACTATATATACATATTGTATAACACACATATGTATACAAGTATAAAAATATATTCCTATATATATATATATATATATATATATATATATATATAAGCATATCTGTATCTTTATATAACTATATAATATATTTTATGGAGGTGCCCGTGGCGTAGTCGTTATCGTCGTAGGAAATGGACACAGCGACACGAGTTCAAATCCTGGACGAGACTGATTGCATTTCACATAGCACTAATACCCTTGGGGAAGGTATGAATCCAATTATTCTTTTCCAGCTATGGGTAAATAGTAGGACAGACTAGGTTCTTCAGCCTTGGTTAGGCAACTAGTCTAGGAGAAGGAAAACTCTGAATTCAAACCTGTTAAACTCCGCTTAAAAATTGACCTTGTGTCATATCCTGCCCGAGCGGAAGGGTTGGTAAATAGTATCTTTATATAACTATATATACTTTATTTGTATATATATTGGCATACACCATTTAATAATTATACATCTACTATCAGATTGACTGACTGCATCAAACAATATAAGATTAGATTTTAACCATGACAGCAAAAACACAAGATTTACAAAGTGAAATATTTTTCATGGAAAATACAGCAGCTTTCAACATTCTTTTTCATATCTTAATAGCTCTCATTGAAATATAGCAAGACATAATGTCAACAAATGATCCTGTTGAAAGCACATTCTTTTTTGCAAATATAATATATACTTTAGATAGACATTCACCTGTGAAAGGCACTCCTGTTGAAGAAGTTGTAGGCCCTGTGGTTGAAATTGTTGGAAAACTTCTCCCAATACTTGTACCTAAAAAGAATAGACATTTCCAAATTTATATGTGTTTATATTTATACATATATATTGGCAAATGCACATGAATTCTTAAACTGATTGACACCTTAATGAAAAAAATCATTTATTTTTTACATATTTCACAGTAAATACTGCAACTTAACATTTCGTGCACGATACACAGAAAACTGATCAGGTAAAATTTTGATCTTATTTCTTGCAAATATAATAATATATAGGCAGCATATAATTGAACTCAACATGTAGGCAGTTTTCCTGAAATTCTTGGTAAACCTCTGGCAATACTACTACCAGAAAATATTATATAATACATATGTATGCATACATCTATATAGTTGTATTCCTATATACAGATGTATACACATATATGCATATCTGTATCTTTACATGTATATGTATATTTTATTCGTATATGTATTGTCATACACATGCATATATTTTGGCAATCGTACATCTACTATCAGATTGACTGACTACATCAAACAGGAAATTAATTTTCATATAATTTACTCTTGTGATAAAGAAGACATGATGTTTTTGATATCTCACATTGCATCAAACATCCAAGGAATCTATTACTGTGGTCAATCCTACTATCAGAACTCTACTACATGGTGTAGTGTGCTCTGGTTGGTTGGAACTGTACAAGGAATAATTGTTGGAAATCTAGTGGGGAATTTACTTAAAACAATAGTAGCTATGCTTTTCGTTGAAATAGTTTGGGTATAAGCAGTAATTTACAAAGCTTTTTGCTCCAATGTGCCACATAGCCAAATGAATAGGGGCACCCAATGACACTCAAACTCACTCGTGAAGGTTTGCTAGTCTAGCTTGCTGACCATTACACCATCCGAGGGGCCCAGTTTGGGTATAAGCTGTTCATCACAACATGGTCCATCCTATTTATAGACTACCCAGTCAGCAGCAGTAAGTACTCCAAGTGGAAGTTGACATATCAAAGATGAGAACTGAAAGCATTTAAAATCACTTGCAATTATCCTCACATACTGAATTACTGTTTCACATGTTCTGCTAGACAGATGTATCTTGTATTCCATAAACTGCAGTTTTTAAACCGAAGACCAAAATGGCTACCCGAATTCTAACACTTCTTGTAATGACAGTGTTTATTATTCCCATAGAGACATTAGAGAATAACATTCTATTGCCAATTTAAGATACTTCTGCTGATACACATTGTATAATCAACTTTCAAATAATGCTATTATTTTATTCAAATCAGTTATGTAAAATTAAATCATACACAATCTTCTTACTCATATCTTAGTAGCTTTCATTAAGAATATCATGCAAGACATAATTTTCACTAATCATCCAGTTAAAAGCACATTCATTTTTGCAAATACATTCACATAATATACTTCACAGAGACATTCACCTGTTGTAAAAGTCATTGAAGTAGAACCTACTTGAATTGGTGAAACTCTTGGAACACCAGTATCTAAAAAATAACGCACGCACACACACACACACACACACACACATACACACATATATATAGAAATATATATATATATATATATATATATATATATAAATATTTTATTCTTACATATATATTAGCAGTTACACATGTATTAAACTAATTGATAACATAATACAAATTGTCATTAAATTCTTCTACATATTACAATTGGAACTCTGATACGTGGTCTATTGCGGCGTGGTGTGGTGTCGCTTAAACTGTAAACTAAAATACAGTTGGAAATTTAGGCATGTAGCTGGTTTTCCTAAAATTCTTGGAAAACCTCTGGCAATACTACTACAGATACATATTTTATAACACATATATGTAGACAAGTATAAAAACATATTCCAATATATAGATTTATACACATATACACAGATCTGTATCTTTACATACCAATGCATACTTTATTTGTATATATATTGGCATACACCATTTAATAATTATACATCTACTATCAGATTGACTGACGACATCAAACAATATAAGATTAGATTTTAATCATGACAGCAAAAACACAAGATTTACAAAATGAAATATTTTTCAGAGAAAAAACACCGACTTTCAACATTTTTACTCATATCCTAATAGCTCTCATTAGAATATTGCAAGACATGATTTCAACAAATGATCCTGTTGAAAGCACAGTCTTTTTAGCAAATATAATAGACTTTACATAGTCACCTGTTAAAGGCACTCCTGTTGAAGAAGTTGTAGGCCCTGTGGTTGAAATAGTTGGAAAACTTGTCCCAATACTTGTACCTATAAACAGTAGATATTTCCAAATTTATGTATAAGTGTGTCTATATTTAAAAATCATTTATTTCTTACATACTAACCTTTCTATTTGGTTGGAAAATAGAAGAAAAAACTTTTGCAAGTCTCGTGGGGACTTTACTTAAAATAGGATTACCTTTGTTACTTGTAATAGCAGTGCTTATTATTCCCATTGAATATTGAATATAATTCTGCTCATACAGTACAGCATAATGTTCTTTCAATGCATTAAATTAGGGATTTTTTTCTTATAATACTGGATAATAATTCTTGCAAAATTTCACTGAAAAAGCTTCTTTGAAATGTACTGGCAATCAATGGTCAATTACTAGATACTTTATTTGTAGGCTGTATATTACACATAGTCATAGAAAATGTCATTCAAATACTACCGACACTATTTCATATTACAGAGCTTGAAAGACATCTAGGAACTTTCTAAGCAATAATCTTTTTATCAAATCTTACATTTGAGCATATAATTTGATACATGAATTATGAAAACAACCACATAAAACTTTCTATTTTTAATACACATGATCTATTTTTGTATTCAATGTTTATCATTAAATGAGAAAATTCTCATGACTTCCCAACAAATGTACTTACTTAGTTTAATACAAAGTTCAACACTGAGTTCTATTACTACTTTTTGTTTTGGTCGTTCTTTCTTTATAGTAATTTCAAGACTTCTCAATTCATCGCTTGGTGGTAGTGGTACTGGCGTATTTACACTCACATCCTGTAAGAAATCGAATCGGCTCAAACGTTCACTCGCATTTAACAAATGGAATTTGGGAATTTCAAATAATTATTTATTAATGAAATATCCCTGAAAAAAAAAACATCAAATACAACATCAAAATAAAAATAAACCTTAATATTATTGCATTAATTCAATAGATTTTTCTTAAGTCTTTTCCTTGTATTCTTTAAATGCTTTTCTTTCTTTAATAGCATATAAATATTCATGGCTTATGTAATGCTGAATCCATCCTTTGAGAATAACAGCAGTGGTATTATTTACACCATAGCTGGCGGGATATGGGAGTTGATACCTTTCACAAGGATATTAGAATAAAAAAGAGATCCTAACAGCGCATATGGAATTCGGACGTGCTTACTACGATTTTGCAGTCCAGCTCTTTAACCATTACGCCATCAGGACTTCCACAAATCTTTTCATAGCCCCTTCTCTTTGACTCTTCTCATTTCTTATAGCTATCTCTTAACTATAATATCAAATCATAATGAAATCACAAATAGTTTACTGTCATCTACATTTGCAGTTAATCACAAATTACAATTTCTCTTACAGATTCACATCGTAAAACGGACAAGGATCATAACAATCACTGACGTGAAGCTTTATTTCTTACTTGTAAACTTGTGAATCTCTTATGTTCCTCATCTAACAACTATCTATGGTGATATTGCTGTTTTATACTTTTCTGAAATATTCTTTCATATTCACCATATTAAGAAAAAACAAGAAAAAAACTACCTTCAATGTTCCCTATTATAGCCCTTTTTTGCCTGCATAAAATTTCTTATTATATCTCTATTGATGTACATGTATGTATTAAAAACATGAAGCAATTCATAGAATCATCATTGCTGATTAAAAAGAAACATTAGCAGATGACAGTTGTCATAATGATTTGCTCAAAACAGAAGTGAGAACAAGTTAGAAAAATGAAAATGATAAAAATAAACATATCAATTACCACTTCAACTGAGTCTTTACAATGGAATTTCGAACAAAAACATTATTATGAGATTCATAAACACACACAATTCTTCTGCCTATTCGGATAGACAGTGGTGAAACTGTAAAGCTCTTTCGAAATTTTCTAAACATCACACGCATCGCACATACTAGTGGACTAGATATAACAGTCTTCAATAAAGAAACACAACACATATACTGCTTATTTTCTCTTACTTTTTGCACAAGTCCTAAACATATTCATACGCAAAAATATTAAGTTAACAATACCATCTAAATTGTGTAAATCAAAAGCTTATATGTGCGCATTATCTAAAAGATCCCACAAACTTCATAGTGTGGACGATGAAATGCCAGTGGTCACTACTTGCAAAATGATGGTTTGTTCTCTCAACATTTTCTTAGAAACAAAACCTTACAGTGTTGTGCTGCTTCCACAATTTACAACACAAACAATATCACCAATGCAGACAAAAGATATTTCACAAAAATGACAATGCTAAACCAGCATTTCTTATAAATCAAAGCAAACAAGGAAAACTTATTACACAGTAGCATATGTTTCTTGTGTATTTGTGTGTCTGTATGAGTTGGGGTGGGGTAATACAAATACAATATCTGGAATGGTAGCGAGTATTGTTTGAAATATTAGTGTGTACATCTGTTCGCAATCTAGAGAGAAGAAATAAGGCGGTAGCTCTCAGAAACTTGTAGACAAGTTCACCTACCTAGGAAGCAGTGTTTCATCAACCGGAAAAGACACTGACACGTGGCTAACAAAGGCATGGACAGCTATCGATAGACTATCGGTCATATGGAAATCACACATGACCGATAACATGAAACAGTTTCTTCCAAGCAGCGGTCGAGTCAGTACTACTATATAGTTTAACTACATGGACGCTGACTAAACAGATGGAGAAAAAGCTTGACGGCAACTACACAAGAATGCTGCGAGCAATTTTGAACAATTCCTGGAGGCAACACCCAACAAAGCCCCAACTGTATGCCCACCTACAATCCATCACGAAAACTATCAAAGTTACACGAATCAGACAAGTAGGACATTGCTAGAGAAGCAGGATTGAGCTCATAACTGATGTTCTCCTATAGACCCCCTCATATGGCCGAGCAAAAGCAGGACAACCAGCTTGAACCTACATACAGAAGCTCTGTGAGGATACAGGATGTAGCCCTGAGGACCTACCAGAAGCGATGAACGATAGAGAGGAGTGGCAACAGAAGGTCAGGGATATCCATGCTAGCAGCAAGACATGAACATGATGATGATGATGATGATATGTGTGTGTGTGTGTGTGTGTGTGTGTGTGTGTGTGTGTGTGTGTGTGTGTGTGTGTTGTGTGCAGGGGAACAAAGGCACACAGCAGTGGAGTATGTGTCTACTTGCTGTCTGAACTTCTGCATATGTTTGTAGTAGCAGGCATTTACATCCATTCAAAGTGGAATAAGCTGAAAATTCATAATCATACTATGAATATAGTTTTTGACTGGCCGTTTTGCTGACTCTTGCTGTCTAATGCTCCAAATCTGTCTGCCAGCATCTGAAGGAATTTGGGAGAATTCACACGTGTCCCCAAGGGCATCTTACAACTTCAGGCAGTGTGTGAGAAAAAGAGGAAGCAGCTTATTTTACAAGTGAGTTTTGGAAATCATTTTTCTAGAATTTTCTACTCTGTGCCTTTTACTAATTGGTCTAAAAATATGGCAGTTTAAATCATATAATCGCAAGGATAATCCATCAACTAATTCTTCTAATACTAATATATACTTAAATGCACGTACACAACAACAACACCTAAAACAACAACAACAACAACAACAACCAACAACAACGTTGCATAAGGCCTATTTTGTGTATTTCAGTATTTGGAGTTGAAAAGAAATTTAAATTTCTCTACTTCATATCAGTGATCAGATGTCTCTCTTTTCTTATATTGTGCTTCAGATGATTAATTACGATACTCCAAATTTATCTTCTTGTAAATTTAACA
Source organism: Sepioteuthis lessoniana (assembly GCA_963585895.1). Taxonomy (NCBI): domain Eukaryota; kingdom Metazoa; phylum Mollusca; class Cephalopoda; order Myopsida; family Loliginidae; genus Sepioteuthis; species Sepioteuthis lessoniana. The sequence goes on along the minus strand of OY757919.1, from coordinate 35,901,279 downwards.
TTAGAAAAATTCTTCACAACACTATGTTTGATGCTTGGCTATTTTCTTACCACCATTTATTAATATAGGTGTTACTAGAGGAAGATTTTCACAGAATTTTCAATATTGATCATTTAACACAAGCATATTCCAATTATATAGTATTGATTAACAAGTCTGCAGCAGATTTCAATGAAAACAGCAAAACAGATATTATCAAATTCTTTAGAACTATGAACAGTATTACTTCTACACTCAGCACTACTTGTCAACTTACATCAATAATAATTCCTCTGCGAGAAACTAAGCAGTTTTGTAGATCTCTCTCAAATAACTACAACAGAAATACATAATAACAATACTGAAAATGTCTCCATTTTATACTTCATCCTTGTCTTCCATGAATTTTCAGTTTTTAGCACTGGTCTTATCACTTACTAGCAATTTAGCTCACTCAGACTTTCAGAGATTTTCTCTTTGCTCATTAAACTCAAATTCCCTTAGCAGACACAGAAGTCAATGGAAAACAATCAATGCTTGCAAGAAAATTTCAACCGTAAATCAAAATTTAAAAAATCCAGCACATTAATATTGTCATCCTGCTTATTTTCAATTGATTGAGTGTGGAAAATATTATTTCAAAAACACTTTCACAAAAATAATTCAAAACCAATAATGTATCCTCTTGGAACAATAGCATTTTACTCACCGTGTAAACAATACTGTTTCCATTCACATAAGTAACAGTCAGATTATAACTAGCTGCATTCTTTATATTGAAAACGGTCACATTTACTGGAACTTTTTCATCAGTGAAAGTCACACTTAGGCTTGGATTATTATCACTTGGTGAGAACTTGAAAGGTTTTCCACCAACAACTATGTCACCGATGTCATCAACATTTGATGATGGAACAATAAGCACAGTATTTGAATCAAGGTTCTCCTTTGTAATTTCTTCTTCATGAATACAAATCACTGAAGAAAGAAAAAATTAGGTTATTAATAACTGTAATAATTACCTATATTTCCATATTAAAAAAAAACCTCCGATACATCAACATATCTTACAAAAACTTCATACATGCTCCTTCTTAAAGATCACTCAATACATGCACATATAATAAATGGCCAACTTTCAAGCTACACGTTGTTAAGCATCGTACTAACTACTCCCATCAGCAAATCTGTACCATCAAGCTGAGGAGTAATGCATAATATTAAAAATTAGTAGCAAAAAACACAAAATCAACTCACTATATCTTTTTTTCAGTAGCAATGTCAAAACAATCATTTTCAATGGAAACATTTTTAGATAACTAATCCTTTCATAAGATACTTACATCTATGTGTCTATCATATTAGAAATTAAACACATTTCTTCTCTTCATAGACACTACTTTCATATGATAAAATACAATCATTTCACAATCATATCAGTCATCTAAAAAAAAATTCATATACAACATTCTAACTCATATCTTTAAAATATAGCAAGAAATGATTTCAACAAAAATGATCCTGTTGAAAGCACATTCTTCTTAGCAAATATAATATACTTTACGTAGTCACCTGTTGAAGGCACTCCCGTTGAAGAAGTTGTAGGCCCTGTGGTTGAAATTGTTGGAAAACTTCTCCCAATACTTGTACCTAAAAAGAATAGACATTTCCAAATATATGTGTGTTTAAATTTATACATATATACTGGCAAGTGCACATGAATTCTTAAACTGAGTGACACCTTAATGCAAAAAAGTATTTATTTTTTACATATTTCACAGTAAATACTGCAACTAAACATTTCGTGCACAATACACAGAAAACCGATCTTATTTCTTGCAAATATATCATATAGGCAGTATATAATTGAAGTCAACATGAAGGCAGTTTTTCTGAAATTCTTGCAAAACCTCTGCCAATACTACTTCCTGAAAATATTATATAATACATATGTATGCATACATCTATATAGTTGTATTCCAATATACAGATGTATACACATATATTCATATCTGTATCTTTACATATATATGTATACTTTATTCGTATATGTATTGTCATACACATGCATATATTTTGGCAATTATGAATCTACTATCAGATTGACTGACTCCAGCAAATAGGAAATTAATTTTCATATAATTTACTCTGTTGATAAAGATACACATGTATTAATAAACTGATTGATAACATAATACAAATTGACATTAAATTCTTCTACATATTACAATTGGAACTCTGATACGTGGTCTACTCTGGCGTGGTGTGGTGTCGCTTCAACTGTAAACTAATATACAGTTGGAAATTTAGGCATGTAGGCAGTTTTCCTTAAATTCCTGGAAAAACTCAGGCAATACTACTATATATACATATTGTATAACACACATATGTATACAAGTATAAAAATATATTCCTATATATATATATATATATATATATATATATATATAAGCATATCTGTATCTTTATATAACTATATAATATATTTTATGGAGGTGCCCGTGGCGTAGTCGTTATCGTCGTAGGAAATGGACACAGCGACACGAGTTCAAATCCTGGACGAGACTGATTGCATTTCACATAGCACTAATACCCTTGGGGAAGGTATGAATCCAATTATTCTTTTCCAGCTATGGGTAAATAGTAGGACAGACTAGGTTCTTCAGCCTTGGTTAGGCAACTAGTCTAGGAGAAGGAAAACTCTGAATTCAAACCTGTTAAACTCCGCTTAAAAATTGACCTTGTGTCATATCCTGCCCGAGCGGAAGGGTTGGTAAATAGTATCTTTATATAACTATATATACTTTATTTGTATATATATTGGCATACACCATTTAATAACTATACATCTACTATCAGATTGACTGACTGCATCAAACAATATAAGATTAGATTTTAACCATGACAGCAAAAACACAAGATTTACAAAGTGAAATATTTTTCATGGAAAATACAGCAGCTTTCAACATTCTTTTTCATATCTTAATAGCTCTCATTGAAATATAGCAAGACATAATGTCAACAAATGATCCTGTTGAAAGCACATTCTTTTTTGCAAATATAATATATACTTTAGATAGACATTCACCTGTGAAAGGCACTCCTGTTGAAGAAGTTGTAGGCCCTGTGGTTGAAATTGTTGGAAAACTTCTCCCAATACTTGTACCTAAAAAGAATAGACATTTCCAAATTTATATGTGTTTATATTTATACATATATATTGGCAAATGCACATGAATTCTTAAACTGATTGACACCTTAATGAAAAAAATCATTTATTTTTTACATATTTCACAGTAAATACTGCAACTTAACATTTCGTGCACGATACACAGAAAACTGATCAGGTAAAATTTTGATCTTATTTCTTGCAAATATAATAATATATAGGCAGCATATAATTGAACTCAACATGTAGGCAGTTTTCCTGAAATTCTTGGTAAACCTCTGGCAATACTACTACCAGAAAATATTATATAATACATATGTATGCATACATCTATATAGTTGTATTCCTATATACAGATGTATACACATATATGCATATCTGTATCTTTACATGTATATGTATACTTTATTCGTATATGTATTGTCATACACATGCATATATTTTGGCAATCGTACATCTACTATCAGATTGACTGACTACATCAAACAGGAAATTAATTTTCATATAATTTACTCTTGTGATAAAGAAGACATGATGTTTTTGATATCTCACATAGCATCAAACATCCAAGGAATCTATTACTGTGGTCAATCCTACTATCAGAACTCTGCTACAAGGTGTAGTGTGCTCTGGTTGGTTGGAACTGTACAAGGAATAATTGTTGGAAATCTAGTGGGGAATTTACTTAAAACAATAGTAGCTATGCTTTTCGTTGAAATAGTTTGGGTATAAGCAGTAATTTACAAAGCTTTTTGCTCCAATGTGCCACATAGCCAAATGAATAGGGGCACCCAATGACACTCAAACTCACTCGTGAAGGTTTGCTAGTCTAGCTTGCTGACCATTACACCATCCGAGGGGCCCAGTTTGGGTATAAGCTGTTCATCACAACATGGTCCATCCTATTTATAGACTACCCAGTCAGCAGCAGTAAGTACTCCAAGTGGAAGTTGACATATCAAAGATGAGAACTGAAAGCATTTAAAATCACTTGCAATTATCCTCACATACTGAATTACTGTTTCACATGTTCTGCTAGACAGATGTATCTTGTATTCCATAAACTGCAGTTTTTAAACCGAAGACCAAAATGGCTACCCGAATTCTAACACTTCTTGTAATGACAGTGTTTATTATTCCCATAGAGACATTAGAGAATAACATTCTATTGCCAATTTAAGATACTTCTGCTGATACACATTGTATAATCAACTTTCAAATAATGCTATTATTTTATTCAAATCAGTTATGTAAAATTAAATCATACACAATCTTCTTACTCATATCTTAGTAGCTTTCATTAAGAATATCATGCAAGACATAATTTTCACTAATCATCCAGTTAAAAGCACATTCATTTTTGCAAATACATTCACATAATATACTTCACAGAGACATTCACCTGTTGTAAAAGTCATTGAAGTAGAACCTACTTGAATTGGTGAAACTCTTGGAACACCAGTATCTAAAAAATAACGCACGCACACACACACACACACACATACACACATATATATAGAAATATATATATATATATATATATATATATATATATATATATAAATATTTTATTCTTACATATATATTAGCAGTTACACATGTATTAAACTAATTGATAACATAATACAAATTGTCATTAAATTCTTCTACATATTACAATTGGAACTCTGATACGTGGTCTATTGCGGCGTGGTGTGGTGTCGCTTAAACTGTAAACTAAAATACAGTTGGAAATTTAGGCATGTAGCTGGTTTTCCTAAAATTCTTGGAAAACCTCTGGCAATACTACTACAGATACATATTTTATAACACATATATGTAGACAAGTATAAAAACATATTCCAATATATAGATTTATACACATATACACAGATCTGTATCTTTACATACCAATGCATACTTTATTTGTATATATATTGGCATACACCATTTAATAATTATACATCTACTATCAGATTGACTGACGACATCAAACAATATAAGATTAGATTTTAATCATGACAGCAAAAACACAAGATTTACAAAATGAAATATTTTTCAGAGAAAAAACACCGACTTTCAACATTCTTACTCATATCCTAATAGCTCTCATTAGAATATTGCAAGACATGATTTCAACAAATGATCCTGTTGAAAGCACAGTCTTTTTAGCAAATATAATAGACTTTACATAGTCACCTGTTAAAGGCACTCCTGTTGAAGAAGTTGTAGGCCCTGTGGTTGAAATAGTTGGAAAACTTGTCCCAATACTTGTACCTATAAACAGTAGATATTTCCAAATTTATGTATAAGTGTGTCTATATTTAAAAATCATTTATTTCTTACATACTAACCTTTCTATTTGGTTGGAAAATAGAAGAAAAAACTTTTGCAAGTCTCGTGGGGACTTTACTTAAAATAGGATTACCTTTGTTACTTGTAATAGCAGTGCTTATTATTCCCATTGAATATTGAATATAATTCTGCTCATACAGTACAGCATAATGTTCTTTCAATGCATTAAATTAGGGATTTTTTTCTTATAATACTGGATAATAATTCTTGCAAAATTTCACTGAAAAAGCTTCTTTGAAATGTACTGGCAATCAATGGTCAATTACTAGATACTTTATTTGTAGGCTGTATATTACACATAGTCATAGAAAATGTCATTCAAATACTACCGACACTATTTCATATTACAGAGCTTGAAAGACATCTAGGAACTTTCTAAGCAATAATCTTTTTATCAAATCTTACATTTGAGCATATAATTTGATACATGAATTATGAAAACAACCACATAAAACTTTCTATTTTTAATACACATGATCTATTTTTGTATTCAATGTTTATCATTAAATGAGAAAATTCTCATGACTTCCCAACAAATGTACTTACTTAGTTTAATACAAAGTTCAACACTGAGTTCTATTACTACTTTTTGTTTTGGTCGTTCTTTCTTTATAGTAATTTCAAGACTTCTCAATTCATCGCTTGGTGGTAGTGGTACTGGCGTATTTACACTCACATCCTGTAAGAAATCGAATCGGCTCAAACGTTCACTCGCATTTAACAAATGGAATTTGGGAATTTCAAATAATTATTTATTAATGAAATATCCCTGAAAAAAAAACAACATCAAATACAACATCAAAATAAAAATAAACCTTAATATTATTGCATTAATTCAATAGATTTTTCTTAAGTCTTTTCCTTGTATTCTTTAAATGCTTTTCTTTCTTTAATAGCATATAAATATTCATGGCTTATGTAATGCTGAATCCATCCTTTGAGAATAACAGCAGTGGTATTATTTACACCATAGCTGGCGGGATATGGGAGTTGATACCTTTCACAAGGATATTAGAATAAAAAAGAGATCCTAACAGCGCATCTGGAATTCGGACGTGCTTACTACGATTTTGCAGTCCAGCTCTTTAACCATTACGCCATCAGGACTTCCACAAATCTTTTCATAGCCCCTTCTCTTTGACTCTTCTCATTTCTTATAGCTATCTCTTAACTATAATATCAAATTATAATGAAATCACAAATAGTTTACTGTCATCTACATTTGCAGTTAATCACAAATTACAATTTCTCTTACAGATTCACATCGTAAAACGGACAATGATCATAACAATCACTGACGTGAAGCTTTATTTCTTACTTGTAAACTTGTGAATCTCTTATGTTCCTCATCTAACAACTATCTATGGTGATATTGCTGTTTCTACTTTTCTGAAATATTCTTTCATATTCACCATATTAAGAAAAAACAAGAAAAAAACTACCTTCAATGTTCCCTATTATAGCCCTTTTTTGCCTGCATAAAATTTCTTATTATATCTCTATTGATGTACATGTATGTATTAAAAACATGAAGCAATTCATAGAATCATCATTGCTGATTAAAAAGAAACATTAGCAGATGACAGTTGTCATAATGATTTGCTCAAAACAGAAGTGAGAACAAGTTAGAAAAATGAAAATGATAAAAATAAACATATCAATTACCACTTCAACTGAGTCTTTACAATGGAATTTCGAACAAAAACATTATTATGAGATTCATAAACACACACAATTCTTCTGCCTATTCGGATAGACAGTGGTGAAACTGTAAAGCTCTTTCGAAATTTTCTAAACATCACACGCATCGCACATACTAGTGGACTAGATATAACAGTCTTCAATAAAGAAACACAACACATATACTGCTTATTTTCTCTTACTTTTTGCACAAGTCCGAAACATATTCATACGCAAAAATATTAAGTTAACAATACCATCTAAATTGTGTAAATCAAAAGCTTATATGTGCGCATTATCTAAAAGATCCCACAAACTTCATAGTGTGGACGATGAAATGCCAGTGGTCACTACTTGCAAAATGATGGTTTGTTCTCTCAACATTTTCTTAGAAACAAAACCTTACAGTGTTGTGCTGCTTCCACAATTTACAACACAAACAATATCACCAATGCAGACAAAAGATATTTCACAAAAATGACAATGCTAAACCAGCATTTCTTATAAATCAAAGCAAACAAGGAAAACTTATTACACAGTAGCATATGTTTCTTGTGTATTTGTGTGTCTGTATGAGTTGGGGTGGGGTAATACAAATACAATATCTGGAATGGTAGCGAGTATTGTTTGAAATATTAGTGTGTACATCTGTTCGCAATCTAGAGAGAAGAAATAAGGCGGTAGCTCTCAGAAACTTGTAGACAAGTTCACCTACCTAGGAAGCAGTGTTTCATCAACCGGAAAAGACACTGACACGTGGCTAACAAAGGCATGGACAGCTATCGATAGACTATCGGTCATATGGAAATCACACATGACCGATAACATGAAACAGTTTCTTCCAAGCAGCGGTCGAGTCAGTACTACTATATAGTTTAACTACATGGACGCTGACTAAACAGATGGAGAAAAAGCTTGACGGCAACTACACAAGAATGCTGCGAGCAATTTTGAACAATTCCTGGAGGCAACACCCAACAAAGCCCCAACTGTATGCCCACCTACAATCCATCACGAAAACTATCAAAGTTACACGAATCAGACAAGTAGGACATTGCTAGAGAAGCAGGATTGAGCTCATAACTGATGTTCTCCTATAGACCCCCTCATATGGCCGAGCAAAAGCAGGACAACCAGCTTGAACCTACATACAGAAGCTCTGTGAGGATACAGGATGTAGCCCTGAGGACCTACCAGAAGCGATGAACGATAGAGAGGAGTGGCAACAGAAGGTCAGGGATATCCATGCTAGCAGCAAGACATGAACATGATGATGATGATGATGATATGTGTGTGTGTGTGTGTGTGTGTGTGTGTGTGTGTGTGTGTGTGTGTGTGTGTGTGTGTGTGTTTGTGTGCAGGGGAACAAAGGCACACAGCAGTGGAGTATGTGTCTACTTGCTGTCTGAACTTCTGCATATGTTTGTAGTAGCAGGCATTTACATCCATTCAAAGTGGAATAAGCTGAAAATTCATAATCATACTATGAATATAGTTTTTGACTGGCCGTTTTGCTGACTCTTGCTGTCTAATGCTCCAAATCTGTCTGCCAGCATCTGAAGGAATTTGGGAGAATTCACACGTGTCCCCAAGGGCATCTTACAACTTCAGGCAGTGTGTGAGAAAAAGAGGAAGCAGCTTATTTTACAAGTGAGTTTTGGAAATTATTTTTCTAGAATTTTCTACTCTGTGCCTTTTACTAATTGGTCTAAAAATATGGCAGTTTAAATCATATAATCGCAAGGATAATCCATCAACTAATTCTTCTAATACTAATATATACTTAAATGCACGTACACAACAACAACACCTAAAACAACAACAACAACAACAACAACAACAACAACAACAACAACGTTGCATAAGGCCTATTTTGTGTATTTCAGTATTTGGAGTTGAAAAGAAATTTAAATTTCTCTACTTCATATCAGTGATCAGATGTCTCTCTTTTCTTATATTGTGCTTCAGATGATTAATTACGATACTCCAAATTTATCTTCTTGTAAATTTAACATTAGAAAAATTCTTCACAACACTATGTTTGATGCTTGGCTATTTTCTTACCACCATTTATTAATATAGGTGTTACTAGAGGAAGATTTTCACAGAATTTTCAATATTGATCATTTAACACAAGCATATTCCAATTATATAGTATTGATTAACAAGTCTGCAGCAGATTTCAATGAAAACAGCAAAACAGATATTATCAAATTCTTTAGAACTATGAACAGTATTACTTCTACACTCAGCACTACTTGTCAACTTACATCAATAATAATTCCTCTGCGAGAAACTAAGCAGTTTTGTAGATCTCTCTCAAATAACTACAACAGAAATACATAATAACAATACTGAAAATGTCTCCATTTTATACTTCATCCTTGTCTTCCATGAATTTTCAGTTTTTAGCACTGGTCTTATCACTTACTAGCAATTTAGCTCACTCAGACTTTCAGAGATTTTCTCTTTGCTCATTAAACTCAAATTCCCTTAGCAGACACAGAAGTCAATGGAAAACAATCAATGCTTGCAAGAAAATTTCAACCGTAAATCAAAATTTAAAAAATCCAGCACATTAATATTGTCATCCTGCTTATTTTCAATTGATTGAGTGTGGAAAATATTATTTCAAAAACACTTTCACAAAAATAATTCAAAACCAATAATGTATCCTCTTGGAACAATAGCATTTTACTCACCGTGTAAACAATACTGTTTCCATTCACATAAGTAACAGTCAGATTATAACTAGCTGCATTCTTTATATTGAAAACGGTCACATTTACTGGAACTTTTTCATCAGTGAAAGTCACACTTAGGCTTGGATTATTATCACTTGGTGAGAACTTGAAAGGTTTTCCACCAACAACTATGTCACCGATGTCATCAACATTTGATGATGGAACAATAAGCACAGTATTTGAATCAAGGTTCTCCTTTGTAATTTCTTCTTCATGAATACAAATCACTGAAGAAAGAAAAAATTAGGTTATTAATAACTGTAATAATTACCTATATTTCCATATTAAAAAAAAACCTCCGATACATCAACATATCTTACAAAAACTTCATACATGCTCCTTCTTAAAGATCACTCAATACATGCACATATAATAAATGGCCAACTTTCAAGCTACACGTTGTTAAGCATCGTACTAACTACTCCCATCAGCAAATCTGTACCATCAAGCTGAGGAGTAATGCATAATATTAAAAATTAGTAGCAAAAAACACAAAATCAACTCACTATATCTTTTTTTCAGTAGCAATGTCAAAACAATCATTTTCAATGGAAACATTTTTAGATAACTAATCCTTTCATAAGATACTTACATCTATGTGACTATCATATGAGAAATTAAACACATTTCTTCTCTTCATAGACACTACTTTCATATGATAAAATACAATCATTTCACAATCATATCAGTCATCTAAAAAAAAATTCATATACAACATTCTAACTCATATCTTTAAAATATAGCAAGAAATGATTTCAACAAAAATGATCCTGTTGAAAGCACATTCTTCTTAGCAAATATAATATACTTTACGTAGTCACCTGTTGAAGGCACTCCCGTTGAAGAAGTTGTAGGCCCTGTGGTTGAAATTGTTGGAAAACTTCTCCCAATACTTGTACCTAAAAAGAATAGACATTTCCAAATATATGTGTGTTTAAATTTATACATATATACTGGCAAATGCACATGAATTCTTAAACTGAGTGACACCTTAATGCAAAAAAGTATTTATTTTTTACATATTTCACAGTAAATACTGCAACTAAACATTTCGTGCACAATACACAGAAAACCGATCTTATTTCTTGCAAATATATCATATAGGCAGTATATAATTGAAGTCAACATGAAGGCAGTTTTTCTGAAATTCTTGCAAAACCTCTGCCAATACTACTTCCTGAAAATATTATATAATACATATGTATGCATACATCTATATAGTTGTATTCCAATATACAGATGTATACACATATATTCATATCTGTATCTTTACATATATACGTATACTTTATTCGTATATGTATTGTCATACACATGCATATATTTTGGCAATTATGAATCTACTATCAGATTGACTGACTCCAGCAAATAGGAAATTAATTTTCATATAATTTACTCTGTTGATAAAGATACACATGTATTAATAAACTGATTGATAACATAATACAAATTGACATTAAATTCTTCTACATATTACAATTGGAACTCTGATACGTGGTCTACTCTGGGGTAGTGTGGTGTCGCTTAAACTGTAAACTAATATACAGTTGGAAATTTAGGCATGTAGGCAGTTGTCCTTAAATTCCTGGAAAAACTCAGGCAATACTACTATATATACATATTGTATAACACACATATGTATACAAGTATAAAAATATATTCCTATATATATATATATATATATATATATATATATAAGCATATCTGTATCTTTATATAACTATATAATATATTTTATGGAGGTGCCCGTGGCGTAGTCGTTATCGTCGTAGGAAATGGACACAGCGACACGAGTTCAAATCCTGGACGAGACTGATTGCATTTCACATAGCACTAATACCCTTGGGGAAGGTATGAATCCAATTATTCTTTTCCAGCTATGGGTAAATAGTAGGACAGACTAGGTTCTTCAGCCTTGGTTAGGCAACTAGTCTAGGAGAAGGAAAACTCTGAATTCAAACCTGTTAAACTCCGCTTAAAAATTGACCTTGTGTCATATCCTGCCCGAGCGGAAGGGTTGGTAAATAGTATCTTTATATAACTATATATACTTTATTTGTATATATATTGGCATACACCATTTAATAACTATACATCTACTATCAGATTGACTGACTGCATCAAACAATATAAGATTAGATTTTAACCATGACAGCAAAAACACAAGATTTACAAAGTGAAATATTTTTCATGGAAAATACAGCAGCTTTCAACATTCTTTTTCATATCTTAATAGCTCTCATTGAAATATAGCAAGACATAATGTCAACAAATGATCCTGTTGAAAGCACATTCTTTTTTGCAAATATAATATATACTTTAGATAGACATTCACCTGTGAAAGGCACTCCTGTTGAAGAAGTTGTAGGCCCTGTGGTTGAAATTGTTGGAAAACTTCTCCCAATACTTGTACCTAAAAAGAATAGACATTTCCAAATTTATATGTGTTTATATTTATACATATATATTGGCAAATGCACATGAATTCTTAAACTGATTGACACCTTAATGAAAAAAATCATTTATTTTTTACATATTTCACAGTAAATACTGCAACTTAACATTTCGTGCACGATACACAGAAAACTGATCAGATAAAATTTTGATCTTATTTCTTGCAAATATAATAATATATAGGCAGCATATAATTGAACTCAACATGTAGGCAGTTTTCCTGAAATTCTTGGTAAACCTCTGGCAATACTACTACCAGAAAATATTATATAATACATATGTATGCATACATCTATATAGTTGTATTCCTATATACAGATGTATACACATATATGCATATCTGTATCTTTACATGTATATGTATACTTTATTCGTATATGTATTGTCATACACATGCATATATTTTGGCAATCGTACATCTACTATCAGATTGACTGACTACATCAAACAGGAAATTAATTTTCATATAATTTACTCTTGTGATAAAGAAGACATGATGTTTTTGATATCTCACATTGCATCAAACATCCAAGGAATCTATTACTGTGGTCAATCCTACTATCAGAACTCTACTACATGGTGTAGTGTGCTCTGGTTGGTTGGAACTGTACAAGGAATAATTGTTGGAAATCTAGTGGGGAATTTACTTAAAACAATAGTAGCTATGCTTTTCGTTGAAATAGTTTGGGTATAAGCAGTAATTTACAAAGCTTTTTGCTCCAATGTGCCACATAGCCATATGAATAGGGGCACCCAATGACACTCAAACTCACTCGTGAAGGTTTGCTAGTCTAGCTTGCTGACCATTACACCATCCGAGGGGCCCAGTTTGGGTATAAGCTGTTCATCACAACATGGTCCATCCTATTTATAGACTACCCAGTCAGCAGCAGTAAGTACTCCAAGTGGAAGTTGACATATCAAAGATGAGAACTGAAAGCATTTAAAATCACTTGCAATTATCCTCACATACTGAATTACTGTTTCACATGTTCTGCTAGACAGATGTATCTTGTATTCCATAAACTGCAGTTTTTAAACCGAAGACCAAAATGGCTACCCGAATTCTAACACTTCTTGTAATGACAGTGTTTATTATTCCCAGAGAGACATTAGAGAATAACATTCTATTGCCAATTTAAGATACTTCTGCTGATACACATTGTATAATCAACTTTCAAATAATGCTTTTATTTTATTCAAATCAGTTATGTAAAATTAAATCATACACAATCTTCTTACTCATATCTTAGTAGCTTTCATTAAGAATATCATGCAAGACATAATTTTCACTAATCATCCAGTTAAAAGCACATTCATTTTTGCAAATACATTCACATAATATACTTCACAGAGACATTCACCTGTTGTAAAAGTCATTGAAGTAGAACCTACTTGAATTGGTGAAACTCTTGGAACACCAGTATCTAAAAAATAACGCACGCACACACACACACACACACACACACACACATACACACATATATATAGAAATATATATATATATATATATATATATATATAAATATTTTATTCTTACATATATATTAGCAGTTACACATGTATTAAACTAATTGATAACATAATACAAATTGTCATTAAATTCTTCTACATATTACAATTGGAACTCTGATACGTGGTCTATTGCGGCGTGGTGTGGTGTCGCTTAAACTGTAAACTAAAATACAGTTGGAAATTTAGGCATGTAGCTGGTTTTCCTGAAATTCTTGGAAAACCTCTGGCAATACTACTACAGATACATATTTTATAACACATATATGTAGACAAGTATAAAAACATATTCCAATATATAGATTTATACACATATACACAGATCTGTATCTTTACATACCAATGCATACTTTATTTGTATATATATTGGCATACACCATTTAATAATTATACATCTACTATCAGATTGACTGACGACATCAAACAATATAAGATTAGATTTTAATCATGACAGCAAAAACACAAGATTTACAAAATGAAATATTTTTCAGAGAAAAAACACCGACTTTCAACATTCTTACTCATATCCTAATAGCTCTCATTAGAATATTGCAAGACATGATTTCAACAAATGATCCTGTTGAAAGCACAGTCTTTTTAGCAAATATAATAGACTTTACATAGTCACCTGTTAAAGGCACTCCTGTTGAAGAAGTTGTAGGCCCTGTGGTTGAAATAGTTGGAAAACTTGTCCCAATACTTGTACCTATAAACAGTAGATATTTCCAAATTTATGTATAAGTGTGTCTATATTTATACATATATATTGGCAATTACACATGAATTAATAAACTAACTGAAAACATAATACATAAAATCATTTATTTCTTACATACTAACCTTTCTATTTGGTTGGAAAATAGAAGAAAAAACTTTTGCAAGTCTCGTGGGGACTTTACTTAAAATAGGATTACCTTTGTTACTTGTAATAGCAGTGCTTATTATTCCCATTGAATATTGAATATAATTCTGCTCATACAGTACAGCATAATGTTCTTTCAATGCATTAAATTAGGGATTTTTTTCTTATAATACTGGATAATAATTCTTGCAAAATTTCACTGAAAAAGCTTCTTTGAAATGTACTGGCAATCAATGGTCAATTACTAGATACTTTATTTGTAGGCTGTATATTACACATAGTCATAGAAAATTTCATTCAAATACTGCCGACACTATTTCATATTACAGAGCTTGAAAGACATTCAGGAACTTTCTAAGCAATAATCTTTTTATCAAATCTTACATTTGAGCATATAATTTGATGCATGAATTATGAAAACAACCACATAAAACTTTCTAATTTTAATACACATGATATATTTTTGTATTCAATGTTTATCATTAAATGAGAAAATTCTTATGACTTCCCAACAAATGTACTTACTTAGTTTAATACAAAGTTCAACACTGAGTTCTATTACTACTTTTTGTTTTGGTCGTTCTTTCTTTATAGTAATTTCAAGACTTCTCAATTCATCGCTTGGTGGTAGTGGTACTGGCGTATTTACACTCACATCCTGTAAGAAATCGAATCGGCTCAAACGTTCACTCGCATTTAACAAATGGAATTTGGGAATTTCAAATAATTATTTATTAATGAAATATCCCTGAAAAAAAACAACATCAAATACAACATCAAATTAAAAATAAACCTTAATATTATTGCATTAATTCAACAGATCTTTCTTAAGTCTTTTCCTTGTATTCTTTAAATGCTTTTCTTTCTTTAATAGCATATAAATATTCATGGCTTATGTAATGCTGAATCCATCCTTTGAGAATAACAGCAGTGGTATTATTTACACCATAGCTGGCGGGATATGGGAGTTGATACCTTTCACAAGGATATTAGAATAAAAAAGAGGTCGTAACAGCGCATCTGGAATTCGGATGTGCTTACTACGATTTTGCAGTCCAGCTCTTTAACCATTACGCCATCAGGACTTCCACAAATCTTTTCATAGCCCCTTCTCTTTGACTCTTCTCATTTCTTATAGCTATCTCTTAACTATAATATCAAATCATAATGAAATCACAAATAGTTTACTGTCATCTACATTTGCAGTTAATCACAAATTACAATTTCTCTTACAGATTCACATCGTAAAACGGACAATGATCATAACAATCACTGACGTGAAGCTTTATTTCTTACTTGTAAACTTGTGAATCTCTTATGTTCCTCATCTAACAACTATCTATGGTGATATTGCTGTTTCTACTTTTCTGAAATATTCTTTCATATTCACTATATTAAGAAAAAACAAGAAAAAACTACCTTCAATGTTCCCTATTATAGCCCTTTTTTTCCTGCATAAAATTTCTTATTATATCTTTATTGATGTACATGTATGTATTAAAAACATGAAGCAATTCATAGAATCATCATTGCTGATTAAAAAAAAACATTAGCAGATGACAGTTGTCATAATGATTTGCTCAAAACAGAAGTGAGAACAAGTTAGAAAAATGAAAATGATAACAATAAACATATCAATTACCACTTCAACTGAGTCTTTACAATGGAATTTCAAACAAAAACATTATTATGAGATTCATAAACACATACAATTCTTCTGCCTATTTGGATAGACAGTGGTGAAACTGTAAAGCTCTTTCGAAATTTTCTAAACATCACACACATCGCACATACTAGTGGACTAGATATAACAGTCTTTAATAAAGAAACACAACACATATACTGCTTATTTTCTCTTACTTTTTGCACAAGTCCGAAACATATTCATACGCAAAAATACTAAGTTAACAATACCATCTAAATTGTGTAAATCAAAAGCTTATATGTGCGCATTATCTAAAAGATCTCAAAAACTTCATAGTGTGGACGATGAAATGCCAGTGGTCACTACTTGTAAAATGGTGGTTTGTTCTCTCAACGTTTTCTTAGAAACAAAACCTCACAGCGTTGTGTTGCTTCCACAATTTACAACACAAACAATATCACCAATGCAGACAAAAGATATTTCACAAAAATGACAATGCTAAACCAGCATTTTGTATAAATCAAAGCAAACAAGGAAAACTTATTACACAGTAGCATATGTTTCTTGTGTATTTGTGTGTCTGTATGAGTGGGGGCGGGGTAATACAAATACAATATCTGAAATGGTAGCGAGTGTGTACATATGTTCGCAATCTAGAGAGAAGAAATAAGGCGGTAGCTCTCAGAAACTTGTAGACAAGTTCACCAACCGAGGAAACAGTGTTTCATCAACCGAAAAAGACACTGACACGTGGCTAACAAAGGCATGGACGGCTATCGATAGACTATCGGTCATATGGAACTCACACCAGACCGATAAAATGAAACACAGTTTCTTCCAAGCAGTGGTCAAGTTGATACTGCTATATAGATGCACTTCATGGACGCTGACTAAACACATGGAGAAAAAGCTTGACGGCAACTACACAAGAATGCGGCAAGCAATTTTGAACAATTCCTGGAGGCAACACCCCACAAAGCCACAACTGTATGCCCACCTACAACCCATCACGAAAACTATCAAAGTTACACGAATCAGACATGCAGGACATTGCTGGCAAAGCAAGATTGAGCTCATAACTGATGTTCTCCTATGGACCCCCTCATATGGCCGAGCAAAAGCCGGACGACCAGCTCGAACCTACATACAGCAGCTCTGTGAGGATACGGGATGTAGCCCTAAGGACCTACCAGAAGCGATGAACGATAGAGAGAAGTGGCGACAGAAGGTCAGGGACATCCATGCTAGCGGCACGACATCATGATGATAATGATGATGATGTATATGTGTGTGTGTGTGTGTGTATGCGTGAATGTGTGTGTGTGTGTGTGTGTGTGTGTGTGTGTGTGTGTGTTTGTGTGCAGGGGAACAAAGGCACACAGCAGTGGAGTATGTGTCTACTTGCCGTCTGAACTTCTGCATATGTTTGTAGTAGCAGGCATTTACATCCATTCAAAGTGGAATAAGCTGAAAATTCATAATCATACTATGAATGTAGTTTTTGACTGGCCGTTTTGCTGACTCTTGCTGTCTAATGCTCCAAATCAGTCTGCTAGCATCTGAAGGAATTTGGGAGAATTCACACGTGTCCCCAAGGACATCTTACAACTTCAGGCAGTGTGTGAGAAAAAGAGGAAGCAGCTTATTTTACAAGTGAGTTTTGGAAATTATTTTTCTAGAATTTTCTACTCTGTGCCTTTTACTAATTGGTCTAAAAATATGGCAGTTTAAATCATATAATCGCAAGGATAATCCATCAACTAATTCTTCTAATACTAATATATACTTAAATGCATGTACACAACAACTACAACAACAACACCTAAAACAACAACAACAACAACAACAACGTTGCGTAAGGCCTATTTTGTGTATTTCAGTATTTGGAGTTGAAAAGAAATTTAAATTTCTCTACTTCATATCAGTGATCAGATGTCTCTCTTTTCTTATATTGTGCTTCAGATGATTAATTACGATACTCCAAATTTATCTTCTTGTAAATTTAACATTAGAAAAATTCTTCACAACACTATGTTTGATTCTTTGCTATTTTCTTATCACCATTTATTAATATAGGCATTACTAGAGGAAGATTTTCACAGAATTTTCAATATTGATCATTTAACACAAGCTTATTCCAATTATATAGTACTGATTAACAAGTCAGCTGTAGATTTCAATTAAAACAGCAAACCAGTAATGGTTCACTGACTTTCAGCAGCACAACATGATGATGATTATGATAATATATATGCATGTGTGTGTGTGTGTATATGTGTGTGTGTGCAGGGGAACGGAGTATGTGTCTACTTGCTGCCTGAACTTCTGCATATATTTGTAGTAGCAGGCATTTACATCCATTCAAAGTGGAATAAGTTGAAAATTCATAATCATACTGTAATACTATGTCTGGGTTAGTTGAACGTTGAGTATAATGAAGAAGGCACGAGATAGGTTCTTGTAATTTTATTAGGCGTTGAATAAATGATACAGGTTTAATGTGAGGGAGGCAACTCTTATACGTTAAAGAGCTCTGCCTTATCACATCTCTCTTGTCAAATAAAGCTTGTTCTTTTTTTTATTTCATTTTTTATTTTTTTCATTTTTACATAATGAAGTCCTTATATTTTGCTGGGGGGTTTCTTGTTCTCACAGGCCGGTTTGTTAGTGTTGGTGGTTGCTCTTGTATTTTGTCGGGTTGTGTCTGCTGTTGCATGGTCTGGGAGTGTTGTGTCATAGCATTGGTGTTTTTTATTTCTGTGGGGTCGTTGCTCTGTTGGGATAGTGATGTTGGCTCATCCCGACTAGTCTGCTAGGCTGGTAGATGGAGGGTTACTCTTCTCAGTGGACTAAATATCTCTTGTAAGTGTCTTCTGTTGTGTCTGAAGAGTTTTCCATCGCTGTGCATTTTGACGATGTAGCTACGCGGTTCAGTACATTTGTCTACCACCGTCGCTGTCTGCCATGTGTCATTTTCCTGAAGGACAGACACTTTACAACCTATCATCAATTCGGGAAGGTCTTTTGTATTTCTGTTCAAATATTGTTTTTTGTTTCCTACTTTTGGTGCTCATCCATTCACGGATTTGGTTGTCTCTTTCCATGGATATGGTCTTTCAAATTTTGGAAGGCTTTATTATAGGTTTTGTTCCATTGGTATTCAGTGTCCTTCTTGAGTAGTGACCTCAGTGGAGCTATTTTGGAACTGAGTTTTGGTATGAAAGGGCTTAGGTATTGGATCATACATAAGAATTGTTGTAGTTCTTCTCGGTTGGCGGGTATCGGCTTTGATTTAATTTTGTCGCATTTTTCTGAGGCTGGGTGTGAACCATTTTCATCCCAAATAAGACCATAGAATTTTATCTGCTTTTGTCTTATTTTGCATTTTTCTTTATTAAAAACAACTCCATACTTTCGGGCTGTATCCATTGTCTTTCTCAATCTTCTATCATGCTCTTCAATTGTTTTGCCGTATTTGCAGACATCATCAGATATTCCGATGGCTCCGTCATAATCTTCCAGGATTTGATCCATTTTTTGTTGGTATATGTCCTGTGACATCTTTAGACCAAACGGACATCTTAAATATCTGTATCTACCAAACGGAGTATTAAAACATGTGAGCAGACTCGATGCTTCATCTAGATGTATAGCCCAGTATCCATGTTTTGCATCTAGTTTTGTGAAGTGTTTAGCACCTTCCAGTTTATGGGAAATTTCTTCTAGAGTTGGGGTTTTGTGGTGTGTTCTTTTGATGTATTTGTTCAGTGGTTTCGGGTCTAAGCATATTCGTAATGCACCACTTTTCTTCCTGCTACATGCAATTGCATTCACCCAGTCTGTTGGTTCATTTACCTTCTTTATCACACCTATGTCTTCCATTTTTTCAAGTTCTCTCTTTAATTCTTCTCTTATGTGAACATGGTATTTTCTTGGAGGTTGGAAGACTGGTGTTGCATTATCAACAATGTGTATTTTTTATTTCCCTGGGAAGCTTCCAATACCTTGAAATCTGTCCGGGTATTCATTTGCCAGGTCTTCTATATTTTTCATTTCTCTTTTTGTATCGACTGTTGTTATACTACAATTGATCTGCACCAATCCCAGCTGTATGGATGGTCTTAAACCCAATATTGCTGTGTTATTTTCACATATAAAGAATTTTGCCTTTATAGTAGGTGAATTTTTGTGTTTGATTTTCAGTATTATAGAGCCATATTGTTGTATTTTGGTTATCTCCCTTTTTACATTGCTCAGTATTCCTATGCTGTCATAGTTGTTTTGAGGGTACATTTTTTTATAAATCCTGTATGATATTATATTTCTGTTTGCCCCAGTGTCCACTTTCATTTTTATTTTATATTCTCTTTTTTCTGCATCCTCGTAGTCTATATTGGCGAATATCTCTTCTCTGTTGTCACCATTCTCTTTAATTATGGTGTATAGGCATAAATCATCCTCTTGGTTATGTTCACTTTCTGTTTTATAAGTGGCATTCACATTTCTCCAAGCGATATTTTGCTTTCGGTGTCTGTTGTGTGGGCTTTGACTTCTGTTTCTATGTCTCATTTTATTTGGACTGTATTTACTATTTTGTCACATATACATTTTTGTGAGGCAGTAGTTTTCAAAATGATGTAGTCCATGGCATCTTTTATATTCTTTGTTGAAGGCATAACAGTCTTCTTTTCTTTTTCTGTGATTTCTTCCACATCTTGTACACGGTTTGGTCTTTCTCATTTCTATCTCATGGTATAGTCCCGCTTTCATTTCGCTTGAGTCCTTATAGCGCGTATCATTTTGAGTTGTAGCTTCGTATGCTCTTATGTTTTCGACAGCTATCTCCAGTGCAAGGTTCGGCTTGCTTATAAAATTTCTCCTTTCGGCAGAACATTTTAGTCCTTTTATAATTTGTTCTAGGAGTCTTTTATCCTTGTTAGTACCAAACTCACATCTATCTGCTTTCGTTTGCAGTCTGACTAAATATTCGTCAATTGTTTGGTCATTCTATTTGAATGAAATGAACTCCAAACGTTCAACCCATTTATTTGTATTTTGAATCATTTGTGTTTCAAAAACTTTGAATACATGTTTTTAATTTTCTTTTTGCTCGGTCGTGAGTTGAGCATTTTTAATAACTACGTGACACTTTGGCCCCGTGCTTATTAATATGTATTGTGTTTCAATTTTTCCTCCACATTATGAATTACAAAGTAGGATGACATAAAGTCAACCCATTCGCTGAAGGCTTCATGTTTGTTTTCATTTGTCCAGTCTAACATTGGTAATGAAATATTTGAAGTCACCATTTCTTTTCATTTTCTTTTAAATAAAAATTTATCGTGATGTACTCACTTTTTTCATAGATTTATGTCCAATATTCCTTCTTCTTGAGGTTGTTGTCTTTTTATTTTTCCGCTGCCACAATGTAATATTATGTATGGGTTTGTGGAATGTTGAGTACAATTAGGAAGGCACAAGATAGGTTCTTACTTGTAATTTTATTAGGCGGTGATTAAATGATACAGGTTTAATACAAGGGCGGCAACTCTTATACGTTAAAGAGCTCTACTTTGTCACACATACTATAAATGTAATTTCTTACAGGCCATTTTGCTGACTCTTGCTGTCTAAAGCTTCAAATCAGTCTGCCAGCATCTGAAGGAATTTGGGAGAATTCACACGTGTCCCCGAGGACATCTTACAACTACAGGCAGTGTGTGAGAAAAAGAGGATGCAGCTTATTTTACAAGTGAGTTTTGGAAATTATTTTTCTAGAATTTTCTACTCTGCGCCTTTTACTAATTGGTCTAAAAATATGGCAGTTTAAATAATATAATCGCAAGTACAATCCATCAACTGATTCTTCTAATACTAATATATACTTAAATGCACGTACACAACAACAACAACAACAACAACAACAACAACAAAAACAACGTTGCGTAAGGCCTATTTTGTGTATTTCAGTATTTGGAGTTGAAAAGAAATTTAAATTTCTCTACTTCATATCAGTGATCAGATGTCTCTCTTTTCTTATATTGTGCTTCAGATGATTAATTACGATACTCCAAATTTATTTTCTTGTAAATTTAACATTAGAAAAATTCTTCACAACACTATGTTCGATTCTTGGCTATTTTCTTATCACCATTGATTAATATAGGCGTTACCAGAGGAAGATTTTCACAGAATCTTCAATATTGATCATTTAACACAAGCTTATTCCAATTATATAGTATTGATTAACAAGTCCGCAGCAGATTTCAATGAAAACAGCAAACTAGATATTATCAAATTCTTTAGAACCATGAACAGTATTACTTCTACACTCAGCACTACTTGTCAACTTACATCAATGATAATTCCTCTGGGAGAGACTAAGCAGTTTTGTAGATCTCTCTCAAATAACTACAACTGAAATACATAATAACAATACTGAAAATGTCTCCATTTTATACTTCATCCTCGTCTTCCATGAATTTTCAGTTTTTAGCACCAGTCTCATCACTTACTAGCAATTTGGCTCACTCAGATTTTCAGAGATTTTCTCTTTGCTCATTAAACTCAAATTCCCTTAGCAGACACAGAAGTCAATGGAAAACAATCAATGCTTGCAAGAATCCAACACATTAATATTTTCATCCTGCTTATTTTCAATTGATTGAGTGTGGAAAATATTATTTCAAAAACACTTTCACAAAAATAATTCAAAACCAATAATGTATCCTCTTGGAACAATAGTATTTTACTCACCGTGTAAACAACACTGTTTCCATTCACATAAGTAACAGTCAGATTATAACTAGCTGCATTCTTTATATTGAAAACAGTCACATTTACTGGAACTTTTTCATCAGTGAAAGTCACACTGAGGCTTAGAGTATCATCACTTGGTGAAAACTTGAAAGGTTTTCCACCAACAACTATGTCTCCGATGTCACCAACATTTGATGATGGAACAATAAGCACAGTATCTGAATCAAGGTTCTTCTTTGTAATTTCTTCTTCATGAATACAAATCACTGAAGAAAGAAAAAATTAGATTATTAATAACTGTAATAATTACCTATATTTCCATTCAAACAAAACCTCTCAGATACATCAACATATCTTACAAAAACTTCATACATGCTCCTTCTTAAAGATCACTCAATACATGCACATATAATAAATGGCCAATTTTCAAGCTACACGTTGTTAAGCATCGTACTAACTACTCCCATCAGCAAATCTGTACCAGCAAGCTGAAGAGTAATGCATAATATTCATAAATTAGTAGCAGAAAACACAAAATCAACTCACTATATCTTTTTTTCAGTAGCAATGTCAAAACAATCATTTTCAATGGAAACATTTTTAGATAACTAATCCTTTCATAAGATACTTTCATCTATTTGACTATCACTCAAGAAATTGAACACATTTCTTCTCTTCATAGACTCTACTTTCATATGATAAAATGCAATCATTTCACTCTGATCAGTCATCTGAAAATAATTCATACACAACATTCTTACTCATATCTTAATAGCTCTATTTGAAATATAGCAAGACAGGATTTCAACAAATGATCCTGTTGAAAGCACATTCCTTTTAGCAAATATAATATATACTTTAGATAGACAGTCACCTGTTGATGGCACTCCCGTTGAAAAAGATGTAGGTACCCCAGTTGAAATTGTTGGAAAACTCATGCCAATACTTGTACCTAAAAAGAGTAGACATTTCAAAATTTATGTATGTGTTCATGTTTAAATATATATATATATATATATATATATATATATATATATATATATATATATAAGTATATTGGCATATTAAACAGGGACTATTAAACTGCCAGACAACCTAATGCAATAAAAACATTAATTTTTTTTACATATTTCAGAGTAAATACTACAACTTAACATTTGGTACAAATACACAGAAAACTGATCAGGTGAAATTTCTATATTATTTCTTGCAAATATAATATAAAGGCGGTATATAATATAAATCAACATGTAGGCAGTTTTTCTGAAATTCTTCGAAAACCTCTGGCAATACTACTCTATATACATATTGTATAACACACATATGTATACAAGTTTAAGAGTAAATCCATATATACAGATTTATACACATATCTGTATCTTTACATACCTAGGTATACTTTATTTGTATATATATTGGCATACAATGTTTAATAATTATACATCTACTATTAGATTGACTGACTACATTAAACAATATAAGGTTAGATTTTAATCATGACAGCAAAAACACAAGATTTACGAAAGGAAATATTTTTCAGCAACTTTCAACATTCTTATTCATATCTTAATACCTCTCATTGAAATATAGCAAAACAAGATTTCAACAAATGATCCTATTGAAAGCACATTCTTTTTATCAAATATAATATACTTAGCATAGACAGTCACCTGTTAAAGGAACTCCTGTTGAAAAAGATGTAGGCACCCCAGTTGAAATTGTTGGAAAACTCATGCCAATACTTGTACCTAAAAAGAGTAGACATTTCAAAATTTATGTATGTGTTTATGTTTAAATATATGTATATATTGGCATATAAAACATGGACTATTAAACTGACTGACAACATAATGCAAAAAATCATTAATTTATTTACATACTTCAGAGTAAATACTGCAAATTAACATTTGGTGTACAATACACAGAAAACTGATCAGGTGAAATTTCTATATTATTTCTTCCAAATATAATAGAAAGGCGGTATATAATTGAAGTCAACATGTAAGCAGTTTTCATAAAATTCTTGGAAAACCTCAAGTGATACTACTATATATACATATTGTATAACACATATATATATAACACATGTATATAGATGTATTCCTATATATAGATTTATACACATATACATATATCTGTATCTTTCCATACTGTTATGCAGCAATGTGCCCAGTGGGCTTGCCAGGTGCAGTTCGTTCCTGTCAAGTCCACCAGTTAACACAGGGAACAGATGTTGGCTGTGATTTACCAACGCTACTTAATGTCATAGATATCACCAACTTCCTAGCTGAACCACATTTTAAAGCTACCAGAAGGGTTATAGGTCAATTATCAAAAGTCAACAGAGCTAACTGGCTAGCTTTCCCCCTCAAATATGAGGTCTTTAACAAATACAATGCTTCCGCAACAAAAAAAAGGACTCTGAACTGGCGTAATTGGGTTAACAAGATTAATACCAATATTCTTTAATTAAATAAAAGAAAGAAACATAGAAAAAAACAATTCAGGTAAAAGTCCGGAGCGAGAAAGTCTTTCTGTATCTCAGAAGAACCTCTATTAAAATATTCATAACCCCCATTTAATATCTGTTAATGGCGGAAGGTGAGAATCTAGTTCGACAGCGGTAGACACGTTCCGCTTTCCTTTGGGCTTCAGGATTTAATAGTACAGCTTGTGCTCCAAATCTCAAGTTTATCATTAGGGAAATATTACCTCTTTTCTCCTCTATCTTATCAGAATTAGTCTTTCCTTCTGTAATTTGTCTTTATTCTCGTCAGCATGAATACAGCAAGATAAATTCAAAGATACTTTCTTCCTTCTGGCTTCAGGATTTAATAGTACAGCTTTTGCTCCAAATCTCAAGTTTATCATTAGCAAAATATTCCCTCTTTTCTCCTCTATCTTATCAGAGTTATTCTTTCCTCTCATAATTTGTCTTTATTCATGTCAGCATGAATACAGCAAGATGAATTTGAAGATACTTTCATTGTATGTTCACTTACTTGGGATTCAGTGGAGTTTATTCTCTTCTCTTTTTTATCTCGTAATTGGGTTCCATAACACGTTGGTAAAAGGATACACGTCTTATTTCAGATAAGACCAACATTAATTATTGTCTCTTTCTTCGTGGTCATGTCTTTTCTTTGGGTATTCGTTTAATGAGTCTCACCATACCTTGGAGTTTGAATTCATTCAAAGGAGAAGTTTTAGTCTTTTATCTCAGTGTTCTCTGCACGACATGACTTGGGAATTTGGGGTTCTTCTATATCCCAAATTATAATCTTAGTTTTTCAACAAACAAAAGGCAACTGCTTATGTGTCTTCATCTTTCGATAATTAAACAGCAACTCATTATGTGTCTTCACCGTTTGACGAATAATTGGCAACAGCTTAGTTTCCGTTGTTTGAAAATTTACCATGTGTTGGCTTTTTAGCCGTTTCTTCCTCAGTACCAATCATGGTCGCAGGTCTGCTCCTTCGCTGACGCATACATGGCTAATACTGAGTGGAGTTCTTCCATGCCCATGTCACCTTGTACTAAATAGAGAGGGTTGAAGACAGACGGCTCTTCCACTTCCACTATTCTGCTTACTAATATCTGCTGCTGATTATTGCTTGCCACTATACTGGGCCATAGGCCAGCAAGCCGCCCCTCCTTCCGCCACAACCCAGAGAATGTATAGGGGTGTCATATTTCCTCATCACAATAAGTATACTTTATTTATATATATTGGCATCTACCTTCTAATAATCATATATCTACTATCAGATTAACTGACTACATCAAACAATATAAAATTAGATTTTAATCATGACAGCAAAAACAGAAGATTTACAAATAGAAATATTTTTCATAGAAAATGCTGCAACTTGCATTCTCAACAATAAACAGGAAATAAATTTTCATATAATTTACTGTGTTGAAAAAGAAAACATGATGCATTAGATATCTCGCATTACATCAAACATCCAAGGAATTTATTACTGCTGTCAATCCGACAATTGAAACTCTGCTACATGATGTAGTGTGGTGTGGTTGGTTGGTTGGTTGGTTGGTTGGTTGGTTGGTTGTAGAAGGAATATTGTTGAAAATCTAGTGGGGACTTTATGTAAAACAATCATAGCTATGCTTTTTATAATAGCAGTACTTATAATTCCCATAGAAACTATAGCATTCTGAGGCCAATTCATGATACTTCTCCTGACACACTACAGCATAAGGTTATTTCAATGAAAACGGATTTTCTGCTTAAAATTGGTGAATTTCTTCTAATACTAGTTGATGATATTTAAAAAATGTCAGTCAATGACATTATTTAAAATGTACTGGCAATCACTGGTGGAATTCTAGATGCTTCATTTGTAGATTATGTACAACACATACTACTAGAAAAGGACATTCAAATACTACCAAAAATGTCTCATATTACAGAGCTTGAAATACTTCTAGGACCTTTATTGGCAACAGTGTTTCATCACATCTTTACCTCTGAGAATATAATTTGATATATTCTTATAGCAATATACCCAACAGCATCGCTGCATGGACCCCCCCCCAACAAGATAACTCCTGGTTGACTTGATAAACTAGTGAAGTAGGTCTAGTCAGTTATCAAAAAATGTTAGTCTGTTTCCATAAATATATACTGCTGTAAACCTTACTTCACTTTGTATTATTCAATTCTGGCCCTACAAGGCGACAACATATATCAAATATATAAAGAACCATGTACAACTCTCTACTTTTTATTCACATAAACATTTTTCAGATCAACTGCATTCTAGAGTATTCAAAGTTTTTCAGTATATTAAAGAATTGATGTGACTTCTCAGACTTCACCTCTCACAACAAATTACTTACTTAGTTTAATACAGAGTTCCACACTGAGTTCTATTTCTACTCCTTGATTTGGTTGTTCTTTCTTAATAGTAATTTCAAGCTTTCTCAATTCATCGCTTGGTGGGAGTGGTACTGGCGTATTTGGACTCACACCCTGTAAGAAATCAAATCGTCTCAAGGGTTAACTCACATTTAACGAGTGGAATTTAGGAATTTCAAATAATCATTTATTAATGTAATATCCATTAAAAAAAAACATCAAATACAACATCAAAATAAAAATAAACCTTAATATTATTACATTAATTCAATAGATTTTTCTTAAGTCTTTTCCTTGTATTCTTTAAATGCTTTTCTTTCTTTAATAGCATATAAATATTCATGGCTTATGTAATGCTGAATCCATCCTTTGAGAATAACAGCAGTGGTATTATTTACACCATAGCTGGCGGGATATGGGAGTTGATACCTTTCACAAGGATATTAGAATAAAAAAGAGATTGTAACAGCGCATCTGGAATTCGGACATGCTTACTACGATTTTGCAGTCCAGCTCTTTAACCATTACGCCATCATGACTTCCACAAATCTTTTCATAGCCCCTTCTCTTTGACTCTTCTCATTTCTTATAGCTATCTCTTAACTATAATATCAAATTATAATGAAATCACAAATAGTTTACTGTCATCTACATTTGCAGTTAATCACAAATTACAATTTCTCTTACAGATTCACATCGTAAAACGGACAAGGATCATAACAATCACTGACGTGAAGCTTTATTTCTTACTTGTAAACTTGTGAATCTCTTATGTTCCTCATGTAACAACTATCTATGGTGATATTGCTGTTTTATACTTTTCTGAAATATTCTTTCATATTCACCATATTAAGAAAAAACAAGAAAAAACTACCTTCAATGTTCCCTATTATAGCCCTTTTTTGCCTGCATAAAATTTCTTATTATATCTCTATTGATGTACATGTATGTATTAAAAACATGAAGCAATTCATAGAATCATCATTGCTGATTAAAAAGAAACATTAGCAGATGACAGTTGTCATAATGATTTGCTCAAAACAGAAGTGAGAACAAGTTAGAAAAATGAAAATGATAACAATAAACATATCAATTACCACTTCAACTGAGTCTTTACAATGGAATTTCAAACAAAAACATTATTATGAGATTCATAAACACACACAATTCTTCTGCCTATTCGGATAGACAGTGGTGAAACTGTAAAGCTCTTTCGAAATTTTCTAAACATCACACACATCGCACATACTAGTGGACTAGATATAATAGTCTTCAATCAAGAAACACAACTCATGCACTGCTTATTTTCTCTTACATTTTGCAGAAGTCCTTAGTAAAAATACTAAGTTAATAAAACTATCTAAATTATGTAAATCAAAAGCTTATATGCACACATTATCTAAAAGATCTCACAAACTTCATAGTGTGGACGATGAAATGCCAGTGGTCACCACTTGTAAAATGATGGTTTGTTCTCTCAACGTTTTCTTAGAAACAAAACCTCACAGTGTTGTGTTGCTTCCACAATTTACAACACAAACAATATCACCAATGCAGACAAAAGAAATTTCACAAAAATGACAATGCTAAACCAGCATTTTTAATAAATCAAAGCAAATAAGGAAAAGTTACTACACTATAGCATATTTTTGTGATGTATTTGTGTGTATGGGTGGGTATAATATAAATACGTTAGCTGAGATGATAGTGAGTGTTGTTTTAAATATCAGTGTGTACATCTGTTCACAATCTAGAGAAAAGGAATAAACAAAGTGTACAGGTCCAACTTACATATATATATATGTATATATATATATATATATATATATATATATATATATACGTGTGTGTGTGTGTGTATGTGTATGCAGGGGAACAAAGGCACACAGCAGCGGAATATGTGTCTACCTGCTGTCTAATCTTCTTCATATATTTGTAGTAGCAGGCATTTACATCCATTTAAAGTGGAATAAGCTGAAAATTCATAAGCATACTATGAATGCAGATTTTTACTGGCAGTTTTGCTGATTCTTGCTGTCTAAATGTCCAAATCAGTCAGCCAGTACCTGAAGGAATTTGGGAGAATCCATGAGTGTCCCCAATGCTCTGACATCCTAGAACTTCAGGCAGCGTGTGAGAAAAAGAGGAGGTAGCTGCCACAAGAGTGAAATATATTTATCTTAGTCATGTAGCCAATTTCTTTTTATGAGAAACAAGTTCCTTTGGGATTCCAAATGTGCGGACATAGTTGAAAAAATAGGCACGTGACTATTCTGTCCAACCAGGATCCTAAACTTATTTTTCAAGTTATTTTTGGAACTTATTTTTCTAGAATTTTCTACTCTGTGTTCCCTTTGCTAATTGGTCAGTGTAAATCCTACAATAGTAAGGAAAATTCATCAACTGATTCTCATAATACTAATGTATACTTAAATGCAAGTATATAATAACAACAACAACAACAACAACCACCTTTCATAAGGCCTATTTTGTGCATTTCACTATTTGAAGTTAAAAAGCAATTTAAATTTCTCTACTTCATACCAGTCTCACTTTTCTTATATTGTGCTTCAATTGATTAATTATGACACTCCCAATTTATCTTCCTGTAAATTTAACATTAGAAAAATTCTTCTTGTTTGATGCTTGGCTATTTTCTTATTACCATTTATTAATATAGGCGTTACTAGAGGAAGATTTTCAGAGAATTTTCAATATAGATCACTTAACACTAGCTTATTCCAATTATATAGTATTGATTGACAAGTCTGCTGCAGATTTCAATGAAAACAGCAAACCAGTTATGATTCATCGACTTTTAGCTGCAGATATTATCAAATTCTTTAGAACCATGAACAGTATTACTTCTTCACTCAGCACTACTTGTCAACTTACATCAATGATAATTCCTTTGCGAGAAACGAGGCAGTTGTTTTTAGATCTCTCTCATGTGATGTGGTATGCTTTAGAGAAAGAATGAAGAGGAGGTCAATACCCTTACCCCTCTTGATTTGAATCAACAGGCATTAAGAAGGATCGGAAGACAGGGACCGACTGTTAAAGTGGTAGGGGAGAGAAAGGGTAAGCTAACTGCATCCCCTGCACTTTAGCCTGTTGAAGTGACAGATGACAGAAGTCAAGGTCAGTCGAGTGGTGTGATTCGGTGAGGTGGTGGAAGAAGAGAAGACGATAAATTGGTCGATAGAATCTTCGTGCAAAAAGGCCGGCACACGTTAGAGAAATTTGAAGGAGAATATTCAGTTTTGGGCAGATCAGCTTTAAGGACCACACTGTATTCAACGGGCTCGGGAAGAAAGGAAAAATTAACCCATAAAAAGAGAAGGTCTGGGATTTGATAAATCTGTCAAAGATAAGTACAGCTTAAAACGTTTTCCTTTTCCATATCTTAGATATTGGAAAGTACTGTGTATTCAAAAAACTGTAAATGTTTTATTTCATCAATTCTTAAAAATATTATATGAATATTTCTACAAGCTTCAGTCTGGTAACTTAGACACTTTTACTCAAGTTAAAGGAAAACAAAAAAAGAGAAAGAAGAAAAAGGACTGTTCAGAGATATTTCTGTTTGATTCTTTCCTGTTCACTAAATATTGCTGGTGCTTGAAAGAAAAAAAAAAAAAAGAACTGTCCTTAAATTTAATCATTATTTGTTTGATTTTCGCATATCAAAATCTTTGTTATATTTCAAATATAATCTTGTGTTGAAATGTTTTTGACTGTGCTCTCTTTCCTCTGTCGAATTGATTTCATTTGGCATACCGCTTTCATCAATTCTCACTAACACATCTTATTGCCTCACCAAACAATACAAGAGGATTTGGAGATCTATCTACAAGGAATGCCATCTAATCTTGAAGTTCATTCCTCCATGATAAAAAGGGGTAGGAGGGCAACGCCTTGGTTGCGTATAGAAGAACAAATCGGCAACCCCTTTACCAATGTCGGAGACCAGTCTAATCTCAAACCAGCATCTACATTATTTGTTTACATCACATACACCTAAATGGGCTCTCGTCCGAGATTTTTATTATACAACATCCTATATGCCTAAATAAGGGACTTGACCAGGATTTATTTTGTGGAGTGTCAAGTGCTGGGCTGTTCTCGGTGTAATAGATTCTACATAACAGTTTTTAACTGAAGATAATGACCAAGACGTTAAAATCATAAGGTCAGAGGAAAATTCAACATTACACTCAAATAACTACAAGTGAAATATATAATAACAATACTGAAAATGTCTCCATTTTATGCTTCTTCCTCGTCTTCCATGAATTTTCAGTTTTTAGCACCGGTCTCAACACTTACTAGCAATTTGGCTCACTCGGATTTTCAGAGATTTTCTCTTTGCTCATTAAACTCAAATTCCCTTAGCAGACAGAGAAGTCAATGGAAAACAATCAATGCTTGCAAGAAGAATTTCAACCATAAATCCAAATTTAAAAAATCCAACACATTAATATTTTCATCCTGCTTATTTTCAATTGATTGAGTGTGGAAAATATTATTTCAAAAACACTTTCACAAAAATAATTCAAAACCAATAATGTATCCTCTTGGAACAATAGCATTTTACTCACCGTGTAAACAACACTGTTTCCATTCACATAAGTAACAGTCAGATTATAACTAGCTGCATTCTTTATATTGAAAACAGTCACATTTACTGGAACTTTTTCATCAGTGAAAGTCACACTGAGGCTTAGAGTATCATCACTTGGTGAAAACTTGAAAGGTTTTCCACCAACAACTATGTCTCCGATGTCACCAACATTTGATGATGGAACAATAAGCACAGTATCTGAATCAAGGTTCTTCTTTGTAATTTCTTCTTCATGAATACAAATCACTGAAGAAAGAAAAAATTAGATTATTAATAACTGTAATAATTACCTATATTTCCATTCAAACAAAACCTCTCAGATACATCAACATATCTTACAAAAACTTCATACATGCTCCTTCTTAAAGATCACTCAATACATGCACATATAATAAATGGCCAATTTTCAAGCTACACGTTGTTAAGCATCGTACTAACTACTCCCATCAGCAAATCTGTACCAGCAAGCTGAAGAGTAATGCATAATATTCATAAATTAGTAGCAGAAAACACAAAATCAACTCACTATATCTTTTTTTCAGTAGCAATGTCAAAACAATCATTTTCAATGGAAACATTTTTAGATAACTAATCCTTTCATAAGATACTTTCATCTATTTGACTATCACTCAAGAAATTGAACACATTTCTTCTCTTCATAGACTCTACTTTCATATGATAAAATGCAATCATTTCACTCTGATCAGTCATCTGAAAATAATTCATACACAACATTCTTACTCATATCTTAATAGCTCTATTTGAAATATAGCAAGACAGGATTTCAACAAATGATCCTGTTGAAAGCACATTCCTTTTAGCAAATATAATATATACTTTAGATAGACAGTCACCTGTTGATGGCACTCCCGTTGAAAAAGATGTAGGTACCCCAGTTGAAATTGTTGGAAAACTCATGCCAATACTTGTACCTAAAAAGAGTAGACATTTCAAAATTTATGTATGTGTTCATGTTTAAATATATATATATATATATATATATATATATATATATATATAAGTATATTGGCATATTAAACAGGGACTATTAAACTGCCAGACAACCTAATGCAATAAAAACATTAATTTTTTTTACATATTTCAGAGTAAATACTACAACTTAACATTTGGTACAAATACACAGAAAACTGATCAGGTGAAATTTCTATATTATTTCTTGCAAATATAATATAAAGGCGGTATATAATATAAATCAACATGTAGGCAGTTTTTCTGAAATTCTTCGAAAACCTCTGGCAATACTACTCTATATACATATTGTATAACACACATATGTATACAAGTTTAAGAGTAAATCCATATATACAGATTTATACACATATCTGTATCTTTACATACCTAGGTATACTTTATTTGTATATATATTGGCATACAATGTTTAATAATTATACATCTACTATTAGATTGACTGACTACATTAAACAATATAAGGTTAGATTTTAATCATGACAGCAAAAACACAAGATTTACGAAAGGAAATATTTTTCAGCAACTTTCAACATTCTTATTCATATCTTAATACCTCTCATTGAAATATAGCAAAACAAGATTTCAACAAATGATCCTATTGAAAGCACATTCTTTTTATCAAATATAATATACTTAGCATAGACAGTCACCTGTTAAAGGAACTCCTGTTGAAAAAGATGTAGGCACCCCAGTTGAAATTGTTGGAAAACTCATGCCAATACTTGTACCTAAAAAGAGTAGACATTTCAAAATTTATGTATGTGTTTATGTTTAAATATATGTATATATTGGCATATAAAACATGGACTATTAAACTGACTGACAACATAATGCAAAAAATCATTAATTTATTTACATACTTCAGAGTAAATACTGCAAATTAACATTTGGTGTACAATACACAGAAAACTGATCAGGTGAAATTTCTATATTATTTCTTCCAAATATAATAGAAAGGCGGTATATAATTGAAGTCAACATGTAAGCAGTTTTCATAAAATTCTTGGAAAACCTCAAGTGATACTACTATATATACATATTGTATAACACATATATATATAACACATGTATATAGATGTATTCCTATATATAGATTTATACACATATACATATATCTGTATCTTTCCATACTGTTATGCAGCAATGTGCCCAGTGGGCTTGCCAGGTGCAGTTCGTTCCTGTCAAGTCCACCAGTTAACACAGGGAACAGATGTTGGCTGTGATTTACCAACGCTACTTAATGTCATAGATATCACCAACTTCCTAGCTGAACCACATTTTAAAGCTACCAGAAGGGTTATAGGTCAATTATCAAAAGTCAACAGAGCTAACTGGCTAGCTTTCCCCCTCAAATATGAGGTCTTTAACAAATACAATGCTTCTGCAACAAAAAAAGAAGGACTCTGAACTGGCATAATTGGGTTGCCATGATTAATAACTGTAGTAATATCATGGACTATTTCTCTACGTGCAAGACTACAACCCCTTGGTGTAGGAATACACACACACACTCTCCTATTCAGAATAAAGATGCCCTAACTAAAGCAACCATGTCT
Organism: Sepioteuthis lessoniana; assembly: GCA_963585895.1. NCBI lineage: Eukaryota > Metazoa > Mollusca > Cephalopoda > Myopsida > Loliginidae > Sepioteuthis > Sepioteuthis lessoniana. The sequence continues at coordinate 35,866,091 of OY757919.1, read as the reverse complement.
TACGTTGTTCTTAAGCGAACAAACATACGAACACCCACAACAACAATATATTACATAGTGGCAGTGGGGATGATAAAAAAAATGACATTTATAGGCTTAAAAACGAAAACAACATTTAAAGGCTCAAAAAAACCCAGAAAATCCGTGTATAAAGAAACAGACCATAGACACTTCTGGACAAAAGGCCTAACAAATCAACTCGGAAAAAAAAAAAGCAATAAAACATTGTCTTTTTACAGAATGTCAAGAAAAAAACCTATCAGGTAAATAAGTCAAACTCTTTTCAATTATTACCACATGCATCATTTTTTTACATGATACCAACATTTTGAATTTGCATATTTTTTGTAAACACGTTCAACGTAGAACATTTATAATGTCTAATAATGATATCCCTTACATGGACTGGCAATCCTCAAATCTAGCTGAAACATTTAAATTGTTTAAACAGCAGTTGGAGTTGTATTTTGTTGTCAATAAAATAAAAATAGAACAAGTAAACTACATACTATTGAGAGTTGGGAATGAAGGTTTAAAAAATATAAGACATGGTTATTAACAGAGGAAGAAAAATGTTCTCTTGAAATTATTTTTAATAAGTTCATTGAACAACTCAAGCCTAAAGAAAATTTTAGAATAAACCGTTTGAAATTAATGACTTATAAACAGGAAGCTGAGGAATCGTTAGACGACTTTGTCAACAGATGCAGGCGAATGACTCAGAGATGTTCGTTAACAAAACAAGAGCAACAGCAACGTATAATAGAGCTCACTATTGCCAGTACTCCCATTGCAGACTTCCAAAAGGAGTTACCAAGAAAAGACAAAACTCTAACTCTGGAAGAAACTGTTAGTATTCGAAAAACATACAAAGCTTCCAACATTCACATTAAACAACTAAGGGCTATGGTGAATAATAATGTGGATAACACTAATATACAAGCCATAAAAACACCAACACGTTCTACAAGGTCAAGTAAATGTCTCAAATGTGGTAAAAGCCATGCTTTTCACCGTAAAGCTTGTCCAGCATTTGGATCAAAATGTAACACATGTGGTAAAGCAAACCACTGGGCATCAGTATGTTTGTTGAACGGAACAAAACCAAAACAAAGGCCAAGGTCACAAAGCAGAGAATACAGAAAACCAAAATCTCACTATCAACCACAATATAGGAGAAAACAGTGCATGAAAACTGATACAGTATACAACAACAGAGAAGCTGAGGAACAAATGGAAAGCCTGACGTTCAATTGTATTAATATGACCCAAAGAGATGAAGCTTTCATACTCATGAACATTAAATTGCCAAATCGAAATGGCATCCATGAGCTGCGTCTGAAGATCGACACAGGGGCACAAGGGAACACCCTACCAGTTTCTACATTCTGTAGAATGTTCCCAGAAAAACTGGACGCAGATGGTTTCCCAAATATAAAAAAACAATTTATCAACAAAAAACTGATAGCTTATAACGGCACACCAATAAAATGCTTTGGTAACATCAAAATACCCAGTCAATACAACAAATCAGACTGGCATGTCAGTACCTTCCACATTGTGGACATACAAGGGCCAGCAGTACTAGGACTACCATCACTGGAACAGCTCCAACTAATTACCCTTTAATGCACAGTCAAGAAAGAAGATGCATTCCACACTCCTGCAGCAACACGGATAAATGCAGCTAAAGACCTGATGCAGATGTATCCTGATCAGTTTGACAAAATTGGTTCCATGCCAGGTGCAGTCAGACTATCGGTCAACAAAAACAAATATCCACATATTGACGCACCTAGACAAACCCCAATTGCACTTAAAGACTATATAAAACAGGAGCTTGATAACATGGTCAAAAACAAGATAATAAGAAAAGAAACCAAGGCTAATCCAGTACTTGATCAACTATAAGGAATCATAACAGCAGAATGGCCAGACTCAATTAAGTATTTACCACTGGTAATATGATCTGTCAACGATGGTATCATCATGAAAGGCTCAAGAATTATTATTCCTGAAACCCAACAAACAATTATCTTGGACCAGCTAAATTACAGCCATCAAAGTCTTGAAAAAACATGTCTTCAAGCCAGAGATGTTGTATACTGGGAGCGAAATAATCCAGATATCGAGAACATGATCAAGAATTGTTCAATATGCCAGGAAAACCTACCAGCACAACCAAATGAAAATTTACAGCCACATGACATCCCCAGCAGAGCATGGGAATTTGTCGGCACAGATTTGTTTAACTGCAATAATCATGAATATCTGATTATTGCTGATTATTACAGTAAATTTCCAATTATACAGAAAATGAATGGCCTGACAAGCAATATGGTCATATCAACAATGAAGCAAGTATTCTCTAAATATGGTATTCCCATCAGAGTTGTTAGTGACAATGGACCACAGTACTCCAGTGAAGCATTCAAAGAATTTGCCCAACATTGGCAACTTGATCACATCACATTATCACCAAAGTTCACAAAATCAAATGGTTTTATTGAAAGACAAATCCAAACAATTAAAAGAGCTCTAATTAAGGCTAAGCAAGCAGGAAGAGATCCTAACTTAGCAATGCTGTATTTGCAAACATCACCAATCAACCACACCCTTACAAGTCCAGCAGAACTCTTAAACAATCGCATTTTAAAATCAAACTTAATTGCCAAAGTTTCAAGCCCAAGATTTTCCAACACGGACCAGATCCATGAAGAACTGAAACAATGACAGGATATGCAGAAAATGTATCATGATACAACAGTTCATGATTTAATACCACTTGTCTCTGGGCAAGATGTATGTATATTGGATAACCAAACAGAGATATAGAAAACAAGAAACAATCACAAGTAGATGTGCAAACAAAGATCATACATCTTTCAACTCCCAGATGGATCATCAAAAAGACCAAACAGAGTCCAAATAAGAGCAGCAAAAACATCCAGCCATAAACAGGTTCATTTTCATGACCACACTACCTCATTGCAAAAAGGACTCACAAATACAAACAATGTCTCACACCAGAGAAGTATAAACAGCCAACATTCAACACAAGAAGTGGCCGTGAAACACAGAGGCCAAAAAGATATAAAAGAAATAAACAAGGAATATAGCAACATCCTCCTTTTCCATTGGTAAGGGGGATGTAGTAATATCACGGACTATTTCTCTACGTGCAAGACTACAACCCCTCGGTGTAGGAATACACACACACACTCTCCCATTCAGAATAAAGATGCCCTAACTAAAGCAACCATGTCTTACGTTGTTCTTAAGCGTACAAACATACAAACACCCACAAAAACAATAGATTACAATAAAAATATTCTTTTATAGAATAAAAGAAAGAAACATAGAAAAAAACAATTCAGGTAAAAGTCAGGAGCAAGAAAGTCTTTCTGTATCTCAGAAGAACCTCCATTAAAATATTCATAACCCCCATTTAATTAATAGTTAACGGCGGAAGGTGAGAATCTAGTTCGACAGCAGTAGACACATTCCGCTTCCCTTCCGGCTTCGGGGTTTAATGGTAGAGCTAGTGCTCCAAATCTCAAGTTTATCATTAGGGAAATATTCCTTCTTTTATCCTCTACCTTATCAGAGTTATTCTTTCCTCCCATATTTTTTCTTTATTCACGTCAGCAAAATATAGCAAGATAAATTTGAAGATACTTTCATTGTATGTTCACTTACTTGGGACTCTGTGGAGTTTATTCTCTTCTCTTTTTTATCTCGTTATTGGGTTCCATAACACGTTGGTAGAAGGATACACGTCTTATTTCAGATAAGACCAACATTAATTATTGTCTCTTTCTTCGTGGTCATGTCTTTTCTTTGGGTATTCATTTAATGAGTCTCACCATACCTTGGAGTTTGAATTCATTCAAAAGAGAAGTTTTTGTCTTTTATCTCAGTGTTCTCTGCGCGACATGACTTGGGAATTTGGGGTTCTTCTATATCCCAAATTATAATCTTAGTTTTTCAACAAACAAAAGGTAACTGCTGATGCGTCTTCATCTTTCGATAATTAAACAGCAACACATCATGCGTCTTAACCCTTTGACGAATAATCGGCAACGGCTTAGTTTCCGTTGTTTGAAAATTTACCACGTGTTGGATTTTTGGCCATTTCTTCCTCAGTACCAATCGTGGTCGCAGGTCTGCTCTTTCACTGATGCATACATGACTAATAGGGACTGGCGTTCTCCCATGCCCATGTCACCTTGTACTAAATAGAGAGGGTTGAAGACAGACGGCCCTTCCACTTCCACTCATCTACTTATTACTATGGGCTGCTAATTCTTGCTGGCCACAAGCCAGCGAGCCGCACCTCCTTCCGCCACAACCCAGAGAATGTATAGGAGTGTCATATTTTCTCATCACAATACCTATGTATACTTTATTTTTATATATATATTGCCATCTACATTTTAATAATCACACAAATACTATCAGATTAACTAACCACATCAAAAAATTAGATTTTAATCATGAAAGCAAAAACAGATGTTTTACAAAAAGAAATATTTTTCATAGAAAATACTGCAACTTGCATTATCGCCAATAGAGAGAAAATTAATTTTCATATAATTTACTGTGTTGAAAAAGAAAACATGATGCATTAGATATCTCGCATTACATCAAACATCCAAGGAATTTATTACTGTTGTCAATCCGACAATTGAAACTCTGCTACATGATGTAGTGTGGTGTGGTTGGTTGGTTGGTTGGTTGGTTGGCTGTAAAAGGAATATTGTTGAAAATCTAGCTATGCTTTTTATAATAGCAGTACTTATAATTCCCATAGAAACTATAGCATTCTGAGGCCAATTCATGATACTTCTCCTGACACACTACAGCATAAGGTTATTTCAATGAAAACGGATTTTCTGCTTAAAATTGGTGAATTTCTTCTAATACTAGTTGATGATATTTAAAAAATGTCAGTCAATGACATTATTTAAAATGTACTGGCAATCACTGGTGGAATTCTAGATGCTTCATTTGTAGATTATGTACAACACATACTACTAGAAAAGGACATTCAAATACTACCAAAAATGTCTCATATTACAGAGCTTGAAATACTTCTAGGACCTTTATTGGCAACAGTGTTTCATCACATCTTTACCTCTGAGAATATAATTTGATATATTCTTATAGCAATATACCCAACAGCAACGCTGCATGGACCCCCCCCCAACAAGATAACTCCTGGTTGACTTGATAAACTAGTGAAGTAGGTCTAGTCAGTTATCAAAAAATGTTAGTCTGTTTCCATAAATATATACTGCTGTAAACCTTACTTCACTTTGTATTATTCAATTCTGGCCCTACAAGGCGACAACATATATCAAATATATAAAGAACCATGTACAACTCTCTACTTTTTATTCACATAAACATTTTTCAGATCAACTGCATTCTAGAGTATTCAAAGTTTTTCAGTATATTAAAAAATTGATGTGACTTCTCAGACTTCACCTCTCACAACAAATATACTTACTTAGTTTAATACAGAGTTCCACACTGAGTTCTATTTCTACTCCTTGATTTGGTTGTTCTTTCTTAATAGTAATTTCAAGCTTTCTCAATTCATCGCTTGGTGGGAGTGGTACTGGCGTATTTGGACTCACACCCTGTAAGAAATCAAATCGTCTCAAGGGTTAACTCACATTTAACGAGTGGAATTTAGGAATTTCAAATAATCATTTATTAATGTAATATCCATAAAAAAAACATCAAATACAACATTAAAAAAAAAACTTCATATTATTACATTAATTCAATAGATTTTTCTTAAGTCTATACATTTATAGTTTAAATGCTTTTCTATCTTTAATAGCATATAAATATTCATAGCTTATGTAATGCTGAATCCATCCTTTGAGAATAACAGCAGTGGTATTATTTACACTCCTGTTTGACGTGTTGTGTAGGCTGTATTTGTTGCTTCTGTTTTTCCCAATTTGTGCATTCATATCTCCACCAATGACTAGCAGGTAGTGTTTCGGAATGCTACGCACTAGGGAGGATAGCTCCTTGTCGAATGTGACTAGTTCGGTTTCTTCGCTAACATTGGTAGGGCTGTAGCAGGAGATGATTGTTGCTTTGGGGTTGCCATTAAACGTTGTGACCATCATCCTAGGTTGTATTCTCTCAATGCTATTAAGTGTTTTTAACGCTCTTGGTCCTATAAGCATTCCCACCCCTCCTACCGATGCATTGACAGAGTTTTTCCATGCCGATACAGTCACCAGCATCCATCCATTGCCAGTTTCGTGATATTTGATATCTTCGGTGTGAGTGTATCGTGTGCAAATTATGTCTATCTTATGTTCTACGGCTGATGCAGTTAGCTCTGGTAGTTGACCTATTCTACTTAGGGTTCTAACGTTAAATGTCACGATCTGTATTGTTTCTTTGCATTTTAGTAGTTTTTGTATGAGCTCTGTAGCTGATTTTTCGAACACTGAGGCCAGGGCTCCAACCTCAGCAGGACGCGCCCCTTTTTTACCCGTGCGAAGAGTGATGCGGTTTATGTATGTGGTTTGAGTATGAGTCAGGTTTATCTTTCGATGGCTGTTTTTATTCTCATCTATAGAAGCCACTCTTATAGATGAGCAGCAGTAGAAACATCTAATTGATTTCATGATAGAAAATAGATTAACATGCCTCAATACAAACTTTCAAAAAAAGGAGGGAAAATTATGGACCTACACATATGCGAATAATAATAAAGCACAGATAGACTATGTCTTTATAAACAGGAAATGGAAAAAGGGTGCGATGAATTGCGAGGCATACTCCTCTTTCGAGAGTGTGTCCTCCGATCATCGAATAGTCATGGCCAAAGTACGACTAAGCCTACGAAAAAACACCACATGAACAGCGACAACTAAGCACTATGACTGGGCCCTACTTAACAACAGAGATACTAGAGACAAATTTGCATTAGAATTAAGAAACAGATTCAAAACACTACAAGAGAAGACAGAAAAAGGTACCCCAAATGACGAATATGAAAATTTTGTTGAAGCACACCTTGAGGCAGCATCAAAGTGTATCCCAACAAAACCTAGAACTAAATATAGAGTCCCTTGGGAAACGTTAGCGGTTAGAGAAAAACGTGCACTCATGAAAACTGCCTCCAAAAGCTATCAGAAGAACCCAACAAACACAAATGCCCGAAAACTAGAAAAGGCACAATATGAATTAGCAGGAATATATCTAAAAGAACAGGCAGAATACATACAAAATCAGATAGATAAGATTAGAGACTCGGTGGAAGATAGACAATCCAGGATAGCCTGGCAAACAATAAATGAAGTAAGTAGAAGAAAGAGCACAGCCCAAGCAAAATTGAAAGCTGTAAGCCAACAAGAAAGAGTAAAACTGTGGGAACAGTATTTCAAAAATCTACTAGCAGACCCACCGAAAATAACGAATGAACCAATCACCAGAATTATCAGTAAGCAATTAGACATTAAACTAGGTCCTTTCACCAAAGAAGAACTTGAGTCAGTTCTTAGAAAAATTAAAAATAGGAAAGCTGCAGGGCTGGACGAGATCACCCCAGAAGTGTGGAAGACTAGACAACTCGACGACATACTGCTCCGACAATGCAACACAGTCTATAGTCAAAATAGGATAGAAAGATGGATGAAGGGATGCATCCTTCCTTTCCCTAAAAAAGGCGACCTCAGATTAGCCAAGAACTACTGAAGGATAACACTTACATCCATAGCAGCCAAAATCTACAATGCCCTACTATGAAACCGCATAGAACCCAAAATAGACATCCTTAGGAAAAAGCAAAATGGCTTCCGGAGAAATAGATCCACAACCTCACAAATATTGACCATCCGTAGAATCCTTGAAGGCGTTCGGGCAAAAAACCTTCAGGCGACATTACTATTTGTCGATTTACCAAGGCCTTCGATTCCATACACAGAGGGAAGATAGAACAAATCCTACTAGCATACGGCCTACCAAAAGAAACCGTAGCAACAATAATGATTCTCTACAGAAACACCAAAGTGAAAGTACGTTCACCAGATGGAGACACGGAATACTTCAACATTGTTGCAGGAGTACTACAAGGAGACACGCTAGCCCCATACCTCTTTATCATCTGTCTAACAAACACAAACGTCAGTCGACAAAATCAGAGAAAATAGCTTCGAGTTGACTAAGAAAAGAAGCAAAATGTACCCCGCAAAAACAATCACAGACGCCGACTACGCTGATGACTTGGCGTTACTGGCGAATACGCCTAATCAAGCAGAGACACTACTGCATAGTTTGGAATGAGCCGCAGCAGGCATTGTCCTCCATGTCAATGCACACAAAACTGAGTATATGTGTTACAATCAAATGGGCAACATTACCACACTAGACGGAGCCTCACTGAAACTAGTAGACAAATTCACCTACCTAGGAAGTAGCGTCTCGTCAACTGAAAAAGACATCGACACAGGACTAACGAAAGCATGGACAGCTATCAATAGGCTCTCGATCATATGGAAATCAGACCTGACCGATAAAATGAAATGCAATTTCTTCCAGGCAGCGGTTGTATCGATACTGCTATATGGATGCACTACATGGACGCTAACTAAATGGCTGAAGAAGAAACTAGACGGCAATTACACAAGAATGTTGAGAGCAATGTCGAACAAGTCCTGGCGACAACACCCCACGAGACACCAACTATACGGCCACTTGCCTCCCATCACGAAAACTATCCAAGTTAGACGAACCAGACACACAGGACACTGCTGGAGAAGCAAGGACGAGCTCATAAGTGATGTACTCCTATGGACCCCTACATATGTCCAAGCAAAAGCAGGACGACCAGCTCAAACTTACATACAGCAGCTATGTGAGGACACAGGATATAACCCTGAAGACCTGCCAGAGGCGATGAATGATAGGGAGAAGTGGCGAGAGAGGGTCAGGGATATCCATGCAAACGGCACGACATGATGATGATGATGATGATTATTTACACAAGAGCTGGGGGAGATGGGACTTGATATCTTTCACGAGGATATTAGAACAAAAAAGAGATCATAACAGCGCATCTGGAATTCAGACTTGCTTACTACGATTTTGCAGTCCAGCTATTTAACCATTACGTCATCAGGATATTAACAAATCTTTTCATGGCCTCTTCTCTTTGACTCTTCTCATTTCTTATAGCAATTTCTTAACTATAATGTCAAATTATAATGAAATCACAAATAGTTCATTAACCCTTTTGCTTTTTCACAAATAACACCGGTCCGACTTACATATATATATATATATACATATATGTGCATGTGTGTGTGTGTATGTTTGTGTGCATGTGTGTGTGTACAGGGGAACAAAGGCACACAGCAGTGGAGTATGTGTCAACCTGCTGTCTGATCTTCTTCATATGTTTGTAGTAGCAGGCATTTACATCCATTTGAAGTGGAATAAGCTGAAAATTCATAATCATACTATGAATGTAGTTTTTGACTGGCCATTTTGCTGACTCTTGCTGTCTAAAGCTCCAAATCAGTCTGCCAGTGTCTGAAGGAATTTAGGAGAATCCATGAGTATCCCCAAAGATCTGACATCCTAGAACTTCAGGCAGTGAGTGAGAAAAAGAGGAAGTAGCTTATTTTACAAGTGAGTTTGGAACTTATTTTTCTAGAATTATCTACTCTGTGTGCCCTTTGCTAATTGGTCTAAAAATATGGCAGTTTAAATCCTATCATCATCATTATTATCATCATGTCGTGCCATAGGCACGTATATCACTGAGCCTCTCTCGCCACTTCTCCCTGTCGTTCATCGCCTCCGGAGCCACACTCTGTATCCTCACATAGCTGCTGGATGTATGTTCGTGCTGGTCGTCCTGCTTTTGCCCACCCATATGTGGGGGTCCATACGAGTACATCACTTATGAGCTCGTCACTGCTTCTCCAGCAGTGACCTGCATGTCTGGTTCGTCCTACTTGGATAGTTTTCGTGATGGGAGGCAGGTGGCTGTATAGTTGGTGCCTTGTGGGGTGTTGCCGCCAGGACTTGTTCAATATTGCTCGCAACATTCTTGTGTAATTGCCGTCTAGCTTCTTCTCCAGCCATTTAGTTAGCATCCAAGTAGTGCATCTATACAGCAGTATCGATACGAGCGCTGCCTGGAAGAAACTGCGTTTCATTTTATCGGTCAGGTCTGATTTCCATATGATCGATAGCCTATCAATAGCTATCCATGCCTTTGTTAGCCACGTGTCGATGTCCTTTTCTGTTGATGATACGCTGCTTCCTAGGTAGATGAATTTGTCAACTAGTTTAAGAGGGGTTCCATCTAGTGTGGTGATGTCGCCTGTTTGATTATAGCACATATATTCCGTCTTGTGTGCATTGACATGGAGGCCAATGCCTGCGGCGGCTGGTTTCAGACTATGCAGTAGTGTTTCAGCTTGGTTGGGTGTATTTGCCATTATCGCTATGTCATTGGACTGCGAAGACAGGCACGTAACGAGAATAATAAAAAAATATATATAAAATTGCGAGAATGTCCCAAGGTTCGATAAAAGAAAAAGGGTGAACTATGGGAAGGGAAAAACTCCAATCGAAGACTCTCGGTAAATCGCAGCAGAATAAGCGACAAGCACTCAGAAAACCAACACAACACAATTTGAAGATTTAACAACAAATTTATCATAACATTAACAACTTGATTAGGGAAAAGTAAGAATTAAAAAAAAAGGTCTTTAAGAACAAAAGGGGAGGGAAAACTAATGTTACTATGTATATATGAAGTCCGAGACGAATCTTAACTTAAACAGATTTGCACGATAGACACATAGAGGCAAAAGAAATATGAAACTCACTGAGGGTTTAGGGCTTGTTAAATATCATTTTTTTCTTTCGTTCTTTTTCTTTTTTTTTCTTTCCTTTTTCTCGAAAAAGCTTGCCACAAGGAGTTAGTTTTCTGCTGTCTTTTTCTTAGTCACATTTCGGGTGTAGTGAAACAGAGCCCTGGGATGAATGTGGATGCCTCGAAGTCAAAACCGCAACTACTATAGTCATTTTGCCAGTCAAAAACCAAAAGGGTCCTTCCTTGACTCTTAGAGCCGAACACGTGGTTGCTAAGGTCACCCAAAGTTCACTCCAAGAGTTCAAAGCTAGCTGAGATGGGTAGATAGTGGAAAGGGGCTGACTTGTAATTCCATTTCTTGTCGTCGTCTTTTTTTCTCTTCCTCCTTTAGCCTCGTGAGCCACTGAGCAAACCATTCTCCCTCCCAATTTAATTCTTCGTCTCGGAATAATACGGGCGAATGAAACACACCTTGTAATGTACATAAAAAACATACGCCCTCTAGGATTCTACGGATGGTTCATATTTGTGAGGTCGTGGATCTATTTCTTCAGAAGCCATTATGGTTTTTCCTAAGGATTTTGGGTTCTATGCGGTTTTGTAGTAGGGCATTGTAAATTTTGGCTGCTATGGATGTAAGTGCTATTCCTCGGTAGTTCTTGGCTAATCCGAGGTCACCCATTTTAGGGAAGGGGAGGAGGAATCCCTTCATACATATTTTGATTATATACTGCATTGCAGTGTTGGAACAGTATGTCATCGAATTGTCTGGTCTTCCATACTTCTGGGGGAATCTCATCCATCCCTGCAGCTTTCCTATTTTTAATTTTTCTAAGAACCGAGCCAAGTTCTTCTTGAGTGAAAGGTCCTAATTTAGAGTCCAATTGCTGACTAATTATTCGAGTGATTGGTTTGTGCGTTACTTTCGGAGGGTTTCCTAGTAGGTTTTCAAAATGCTGTTTCCACATTTTTATTCTTTCCTGTTGGATTGCAGCATTCAGTTTTGCTTTGACCGTGCTCTTCCTTCTACTCACTTTGTTTATTGTTTGCTAGACTATCCTAGATTGCCCATCTTCCACTGAGACTCTAATCTTAATTATCTGATATTAAATCCTACAATAGAAAGGAAAATTCATCAACTGATGCTTCTAATACTAATGTATACGTAAAAGCACGTATACAACAACAACAAAAACCACTGTGCGTAATGCCGATTTTGAGTATTTCAGTATTTGGAGTTGAAAAGAAATGTAAATTTCTCTACTTCATACCAGTGACCTTATGTCTCTCTTATCTTATATTTTGCTTCAATTGATTAATTATGACACTCCAAATTTATCTTCTTGTAAATTTAACAATAGAAAAATTCTTCAGAACACTATGTTCGATTCTTGGCAATTTTCTTACCACCATTTATTAATATAGGCGTTATTAGAGGAAGATTTTCACAGAATTTTTAATATTGATCATTTAACACAAGCTTATTCCAATTATATAGTATTGATTAACAAGTCCGCAGCAGATTTCAATGAAAACAGCAAACTAGATATTATCAAATTCTTTAGAACCATGAACAGTATTACTTCTACACTCATCACTACTTGTCAACTTACATCAATAATAATTCCTCTGCAAGAAACTAAGCAGTTTTGTAGATCCCTTTCAAATAACTACAACTGAAATACATGATAACAATACTGAAAATGTCTCCATTTTATACTTCATCCTTGTCTTCCATGAATTTTAAGTTTTTAGCACTGGTCTTATCACTTACTAGCAATTTAGCTCACTCAGACTTTCAGAGATTTTCTCTTTGCTCATTAAACTCAAATTCCCTTAGCAGACACAGAAGTCAATGGAAAACAATCAATGCTTGCAAGAAAATTTCAACCGTAAATCCAAATTTAAAAAATCCAGCACATTAATATTGTCATCCTGCTTATTTTCAATTGATTGAGTGTGGAAAATATTATTTCAAAAACACTTTCACAAAAATAATTCAAAACCAATAATGTATCCTCTTGGAACAATAGCATTTTACTCACCGTGTAAACAATACTGTTTCCATTCACATAAGTAACAGTCAGATTATAACTAGCTGCATTCTTTATATTGAAAACAGTCACATTTACTGGAACTTTTTCATCAGTGAAAGTCACACTTAGGCTTGGATTATTATCACTTGGTGAGAACTTGAAAGGTTTTCCACCAACAACTATGTCACCGATGTCATCAACATTTGATGATGGAACAATAAGCACAGTATTTGAATCAAGGTTCTCCTTTGTAATTTCTTCTTCATGAATACAAATAACTGAAGAAAGAAAAAATTAGGTTATTAATAACTGTAATAATTACCTATATTTCCATATTAAAAAAAAACCTCCGATACATCAACATATCTTACAGAAACTTTATACATGCTCCTTCTAAAAGATCACTAAATATGTGCACAGATAATAAATGACCAACTTTCAGTGAAAACTGATTATCTTACTAACTACTCCCATCAGCAAATCAAGTAATGCATAATATTCATAAATTAGTAGGGGAAAAAATAAAATCAAATCACTATATCCTTTTTTCAGTAGCAATGTCAAAACAATCATTTTCAATGGAAACATTTTTAGTTAACTAATCCTTTCATAAAATACTTACATCTATGTGACTATCAATCAAGAAATTAAACACATTTAATCTCTTCAAAGACTCTACTTTCATATGATAAAATGCAATCATTTCACTCTGATCAGTCATCTAAAAATAATTCATATACAACATTCTTACTCATATCTTAATAGCTCTATTTGATATATAGAGAGACATGATTTCAACAAATCCTGTTGAAAGCACATTCGCTTTCGCAAAGGATATATACTTCAGATAGATTGGCACCTGTTGAAGACGCTGCCATTGAAAAGGTTGTGGGCCCTGTGGTTGAAATTGTTGGAAAACTTATCCCAATACTTGTACCTAAAAAGAAATGACATTTCCAAATATATATGTGTTTATATTTACACATATATATTGGCAAATGCACATGAATTCTTAAACTGACTGAAACATTAATGCAAAAAAGCATTAGTTTTTTTCATATTTCAGAGTAAATACTGCAACTCAACATTTGGTGCACAATACACAGAAAACTGATCGGGTAAAATTTTGATCTTATTTCTTGCGAATATAATATATAGTCAATATATAATTGAAGTCAACATCTAGGCAGTTTTTCTGAAATTCTTGCAAAACCTCTGGCAATATTACTACCTGAAAACATTATATAATACATACATATGCATACATGTATATAGGTGTATTCCAATATACGGATGTATACACATATATTCATATCTGTATCTTTACATATATACGTATACTTTAATCGTATATGTATTGTCATACACATGCATATGTTTGGCAATTATTGATCTACTATCAGATTGACTGACTCCAGCAAATAGGAAATTAATTTTCATATAATTTACTCTGTTGGTAAAGATACACATGTATTAATAAACTGGTTGATAAAATAATACAAATTGACATTAAATTCTTCTACATATTAAAATGGGAACTCTATTACGTGGTCTACTGTGGCGTGGTGTGGTGTCGCTTAAACTGTAAACTAAAATACAGTCAGAAACTTAGGCATGTAGGCAGTTTTCCTGAGATTCCTGGAAAACCTCAGCCAATACTACTATATATACATATAGTATAACACATATATGTATATAAGTATGAAAATATATTCCTATATAAAGATTTATATATATATATATATATATACGCATCTCTGTATCTTTACATAACTATCTATACTTTATTTCCTGTTTAAAGGACATTCATTTTTACAAATATGATATTCTTTACATAGTCACCTGTTGAAGGCACTCCTGTTGAAGAAGTTGTAGGCACGGTGGTTGAAATCGTTGGAAAACTTCTCCCAATACTTGTACCTAAAAAGAATAGACATTTCCAAATTTATATGTGTTTATATTTAAACATATATATTGGCAAATACACATGAATTCTTAAACTGATTGACACCTTAATGAAAAAAATCATTTATTTTTTTACATATTTCAGAGTAAATACTGCAACTTAACATTTGGTGCACAATACACAGAAAATTGATCAGGTAAAATTTCGATCTTATTTCTTGCAAATATAATAATATATAGGAAGTATATAATTGAACTCAACATGGAGGCAGTTTTTCTGAAATTCTTGGAAAAACCCTGCCAATACTACTACCAGAAAATATTATATAATACGTATGTATGCATACATCTATATAGTTGTATTCCTATATACAGATGTATACACATATATTCATATCTGTATCTTTACGTGTACATGTATATTCATTCCTATATGTATTGTCATACACTTGCATTATTTTGGCAATTATACATCTACTATCAGATTGACTGACTCCATCAAACAGGAAATTAATTTTCATATAATTTATTCTGTTGGTAAAGACACATGTATTAATAAACTGATTGATAACATAATACAAATTGACATTAAATTTTTCTACATATTACAATTGGAACTCTGATACGTGGTCTACACTGGCGTGGTGTGGTGTCGCTTCAACTGTAAACTAAAATACAGTTGGAAATTTAGGCATGTAGGCAGTTTTCCTTAAATTCCTGGAAAAACTCAGGCAATACTACTATATATACATATTGTATAACACATATATGTATACAAGTATAAAAATATATTCCTATATATAGATTTATATATATATATATATATATATATAAGCATGGCCAAGGGGTTAGAGTGTTCGCCAATGGCCCGGGAGACCTGGGTTCAATCCCAGGTCGAGTCATACCAAAGACTAAAAAAATGGTACTTGATGCCTCTTTGCTTAACGCTCAGCATTATAAGGTACGGATCAAGGGTAAAGTAGTGCAATCCAGGGAAGGAGTAGCGCCCTCCGCTACACTTTGGTGTAGTAGCAATCGAAAAGGGAGCCTTCGGGTTACCCTCGACAATGGTCGCCAACTTTACTTACTTTTTACTTTTATAATATATTTTATGGAGGTGCCCGTGGTGTAGTCGTTATCGTCGTAGGAAATGGAAACGGCGACGCGAGTTCAAATCCTGAACGAGACTGATTGCATTTCACATAGCACTAATACCCTTGGGGAAGGTATGAATCCAATTATTCTCCTCCGGCTATGGGTAAATAGTAGGAGAGACTAGGTTCTTCAGCCTTGGTTAGGCAAGTAGTCTAGGAGAGGGAAAACTCTGAATTCAAACCTGTTAAACTCCGCTTAAAAATTAAACTTGTGTCATATCCTGCCTGAGCGGAACAGTTGGTAAATAGTATCTATATATAACTATATATACTTTACTTGTATATATATTGGCATACACCGTTTAATAACTATACATCTACTATCAGATTGACTGACTGCATCAAACAATATAAGATTGGATTTTAACCATGACGGCAAAAACACAAGATTTACAAAATGAAATATTTTTCATGGAAAATACAGCAGCTTTCAACATTCTTTTTCATAACTTAATAGCTCTCATGGAAATATAGCAAGACATAATGTCAACAAATGATCCTGTTGAAAGCACATTCTTTTTTGCAAATATAATATATACTTTAGATAGACATTCACCTGTGAAAGGCACTCCTGTTGAAGAAGTTGTAGGCCCTGTGGTTGAAATTGTTGGAAAACTTCTCCCAATACTTGTACCTAAAAAGAATAGACATTTCCAAATTTATATGTGTTTATATTTATACATATATATTGGCAAATGCACATGAATTCTTAAAGTTATTGACACCTTAATGAAAAAAATCATTTATTTCTTACATATTTCACAGTAAATACAGCAACTTAAAATTTCATTCACGATACACAGAAAACTGATCAGGTAAAATTTTGATCTTATTTCTTGCAAATATAATAATTTGTAGGCAGTATATAATTGAACTCAACATGTAGGCAGTTTTCCTGAAATTCTTGGTAAACCTCTGGCAATACTACTACCAGAAAATATTATATAATACATATGTATGCATACATCTATATAGTTGTATTCCTATATACAGATGTATACACATATATGCATATCTGTATCTTTACATGTATATGTATACTTTATTCGTATATGTATTGTCATACACATGCATATATTTTGGCAATCGTACATCTACTATCAGATTGACTGACTACATCAAACAGGAAATTAATTTTCATATAATTTACTCTTGTGATAAAGAAGACATGATGTTTTTGATATCTCACATTGCATCAAACATCCAAGGAATCTATTACTGTGGTCAATCCTACTATCAGAACTCTACTACATGGTGTAGTGTGCTCTGGTTGGTTGGAACTGTACAAGGATTAATTGTTGGAAATCTAGTGGGGAATTTACTTAAAACAATAGTAGCTATGCTTTTCGTTGAAATAGTTTGGGTATAAGCAGTAATTTACAAAGCTTTTTGCTCCAATGTGCCACATAGCCAAATGAATAGGGGCACCCAATGACACTCAAACTCACTCGTGAAGGTTTGCTAGTCTAGCTTGCTGACCATTACACCATCCGAGGGGCCCAGTTTGGGTATAAGCTGTTCATCACAACATGGTCCATCCTATTTATAGACTACCCAGTCAGCAGCAGTAAGTACTCCAAGTGGAAGTTGACATATCAAAGATGAGAACTGAAAGCATTTAAAATCACTTGCAATTATCTTCACATACTGAATTACTGTTTCACATGTTCTGCTAGACAGATGTATCTTGTATTCCATAAACTGCAGTTTTTAAACCGAAGACCAAAATGGCTACCCGAATTCTAACACTTCTTGTAATGACAGTGTTTATTATTCCCAGAGAGACATTAGAGAATAACATTCTATTGCCAATTTAAGATACTTCTGCTGATACCCATTGTATAATCAACTTTCAAATAATGCTATTATTTTATTCAAATCAGTTATGTAAAATTAAATCATACACAATCTTCTTACTCATATCTTAGTAGCTTTCATTAAGAATATCATGCAAGACATAATTTTCACAAATCATCCAGTTAAAAGCACATTCATTTTTGCAAATACATTCACATAATATACTTCACAGAGACATTCACCTGTTGTAAAAGTCATTGAAGTAGAACCTACTTGAATTGGTGAAACTCTTGGAACACCAGTATCTAAAAAATAACGCACGCACACACACACACACACACATACACACATATATATAGAAATATATATATATATATATATATATATATATAAATATTTTATACTTACATATATATTAGCAGTTACACATGTATTAAACTAATTGATAACATAATACAAATTGTCATTAAATTCTTCTACATATTACAATTGGAACTCTGATACGTGGTCTACTGTGGCGTGGTGTGGTGTCGCTTAAACTGTAAACTAAAATACAGTTGGAAATTTAGGCATGTAGCTGGTTTTCCTGAAATTCTTGGAAAACCTCTGGCAATACTACTACAGATACATATTTTATAACACATATATGTAGACAAGTATAAAAACATATTCCAATATATAGATTTATACACATATACACAGATCTGTATCTTTACATACCAATGCATACTTTATTTGTATATATATTGGCATACACCATTTAATAATTATACATCTACTATCAGATTGACTGACGATATCAAACAATATAAGATTAGATTTTAATCATGACAGCAAAAACACAAGATTTACAAAATGAAATATTTTTCAGAGAAAAAACACCGACTTTCAACATTCTTACTCATATCCTAATAGCTCTCATTAGAATATTGCAAGACATGATTTCAACAAATGATCCTGTTGAAAGCACAGTCTTTTTAGCAAATATAATAGACTTTACATAGTCACCTGTTAAAGGCACTCCTGTTGAAGAAGTTGTAGGCCCTGTGGTTGAAATAGTTGGAAAACTTGTCCCAATACTTGTACCTATAAACAGTAGATATTTCCAAATTTATGTATAAGTGTGTCTATATTTATACATATATATTGGCAATTACACATGAATTAATAAACTAACTGAAAACATAATACATAAAATCATTTATTTCTTACATACTAACCTTTCTATTTGGTTGGAACAATAGAAGAAAAACTTTTGCAAGTCTAGTGGGGACTTTACTTAAAATAGGATTACCTATGTTACTTGTAATAGCAGTGCTTATTATTCCCATTGAATATTGAATATAATTCTGCTCATACGGTACAGCATAATGTTCTTTCAATGCATTAAATTAGGGATTTTTTTCTTATAATACTGGATAATAATTCTTGCAAAATTTCACTGAAAAAGCTTCTTTGAAATGTACTGGCAATCAATGGTCAATTACTAGATACTTTATTTGTAGGCTGTATATTACACATAGTCATAGAAAATGTCATTCAAATACTACCGACACTATTTCATATTACAGAGCTTGAAAGACATCTAGGAACTTTCTAAGCAATAATCTTTTTATCAAATCTTACATTTGAGCATATAATTTGATACATGAATTATGAAAACAACCACATAAAACTTTCTATTTTTAATACACATGATCTATTTTTGTATTCAATGTTTATCATTAAATGAGAAAATTCTTATGACTTCCCAACAAATGTACTTACTTAGTTTAATACAAAGTTCAACACTGAGTTCTATTACTACTTTTTGTTTTGGTCGTTCTTTCTTTATAGTAATTTCAAGACTTCTCAATTCATCGCTTGGTGGTAGTGGTACTGGCGTATTTACACTCACATCCTGTAAGAAATCGAATCGGCTCAAACGTTCACTCGCATTTAACAAATGGAATTTGGGAATTTCAAATAATTATTTATTAATGAAATATCCCTGAAAAAAAAAAACAACATCAAATACAACATCAAAATAAAAATAAACCTTAATATTATTGCATTAATTCAATAGATTTTTCTTAAGTCTTTTCCTTGTATTCTTTAAATGCTTTTCTTTCTTTAATAGCATATAAATATTCATGGCTTATGTAATGCTGAATCCATCCTTTGAGAATAACAGCAGTGGTATTATTTACACCATAGCTGGCGGGATATGGGAGTTGATACCTTTCACAAGGATATTAGAATAAAAAAGAGATCCTAACAGCGCATCTGGAATTCGGATGTGCTTACTACGATTTTGCAGTCCAGCTCTTTAACCATTACGCCATCAGGACTTCCACAAATCTTTTCATAGCCCCTTCTCTTTGACTCTTCTCATTTCTTATAGCTATTTCTTAACTATAATATCAAATCATAATGAAATCACAAATAGTTTACTGTCATCTACATTTGCAGTTAATCACAAATTACAATTTCTCTTACAGATTCACATCATAAAACGGACAATGATCATAACAATCACTGACGTGAAGCTTTATTTCTTACTTGTAAACTTGTGAATCTCTTATGTTCCTCATCTAACAACTATCTATGGTGATATTGCTGTTTCTACTTTTCTGAAATATTCTTTCATATTCACCATATTAAGAAAAAACAAGAAAAAACTACCTTCAATGTTCCCTATTATAGCCCTTTTTTGCCTGCATAAAATTTCTTATTATATCTCTATTGATGTACATGTATGTATTAAAAACATGAAGCAATTCATATAATCATCATTGCTGATTAAAAAGAAACATTAGCAGATGACAGTTGTCATAATGATTTGCTCAAAACAGAAGTGAGAACAAGTTAGAAAAATGAAAATGATAACAATAAACATATCAATTACCACTTCAACTGAGTCTTTACAATGGAATTTCGAACAAAAACATTATTATGAGATTCATAAACACACACAATTCTTCTGCCTATTCGGATAGACAGTGGTGAAACTGTAAAGCTCTTTCGAAATTTTCTAAACATCACGCACATCGCACATACTAGTGGACTAGATATAACAATGTTCAATAAAGAAACACAACACATATACTGCTTATTTTCTCTTACTTTTTGCACAAGTCCTAAACATATTCATACGCAAAAATACTAAGTTAACAATACCATCTAAATTGTGTAAATCAAAAGTTTATATGTGCGCATTATCTAAAAGATCTCACAAACTTCATAGTGTGGACGATGAAATGCCAGTGGTCACTACTTGCAAAATGATGGTTTGTTCTCTCAACGTTTTCTTAGAAACAAAACCATACAGTGTTGTGTTGCTTCCACAATTTACAACACAAACAATATCACCAATGCAGACAAAAGATATTTCACAAAAATGACAATGCTAAACAAGCATTTCTTATAAATCAAAGCAAACAAGGAAAACTTATTACACAGTAGCATATGTTTCTTGTGTATTTGTGTGTCTGTATGAGTTGGGGTGGGGTAATACAAATACAATATCTGGTATGGTAGCGAGTATTGTTTGAAATATTAGTGTGTACATCTGTTCGCAATCTAGAGAGAAGAAATAAGGCGATAGCTCTCAGAAACTTGTAGACAAGTTCACCTACCTAGGAAGCAGTGTTTCATCAACCGAAAAAGACACTGACACGTGGCTAACAAAGGCATGGACAGCTATCGATAGACTATCGGTCATATGGAAATCACACATGACCGATAACATGAAACAGTTTCTTCCAAGCAGCGGTCGAGTCAGTACTACTATATAGTTTAACTACATGGACGCTGACTAAACAGATGGAGAAAAAGCTTGACGGCAACTACACAAGAATGCTGCGAGCAATTTTGAACAATTCCTGGAGGCAACACCCAACAAAGCCCCAACTGTATGCCCACCTACAATCCATCATGAAAACTATCAAAGTTACACGAATCAGACAAGTAGGACATTGCTGGAGAAGCAGGATTGAGCTCATAACTGATGTTCTCCTATAGACCCCCTCATATGGCCGAGCAAAAGCAGGACAACCAGCTTGAACCTACATACAGAAGCTCTGTGAGGATACAGGATGTAGCCCTGAGGACCTACCAGAAGCGATGAACGATAGAGAGGAGTGGCGACAGAAGGTCAGGGATATCCATGCTAGCAGCAAGACATGAACATGATGATGATGATGATGATATGTGTGTGTGTGTGTGTGTGTGTGTGCAGGGGAACAAAGGCACACAGCAGTGGAGTATGTGTCTACTTGCTGTCAGAATTTCTGCATATGTTTGTAGTAGCAGGCATTTACATCCATTCAAAGTGGAATAAGCTGAAAATTCATAATCATACGATGAATATAGTTTTTGACTGGCCGTTTTGCTGACTCTTGCTGTCTAATGCTCCAAATCAGTCTGCCAGCATCTGAAGGAATTTGGGAGAATTCACACGTGTCCCCAAGGGCATCTTACAACTTCAGGCAGTGTGTGAGAAAAAGAGGAAGCAGCTTATTTTACAAGTGAGTTTTGGAAATCATTTTTCTAGAATTTTCTACTCTGTGCCTTTTACTAATTGGTCTAAAAATATGGCAGTTTAAATCATATAATCGCAAGGATAATCCATCAACTAATTCTTCTAATACTAATATATACTTAAATGCACGTACACAACAACAACACCTAAAACAACAACAACAACAACAACAACAACAACAACGTTGCATAAGGCCTATTTTGTGTATTTCAGTATTTGGAGTTGAAAAGAAATTTAAATTTCTCTACTTCATATCAGTGATCAGATGTCTCTCTTTTCTTATATTGTGCTTCAGATGATTAATTACGATACTCCAAATTTATCTTCTTGTAAATTTAACATTAGAAAAATTCTTCACAACACTATGTTTGATGCTTGGCTATTTTCTTACCACCATTTATTAATATAGGTGTTACTAGAGGAAGATTTTCACAGAATTTTCAATATTGATCATTTAACACAAGCCTATTCCAATTGTATAGTATTGATTAACAAGTCTGCAGCAGATTTCAATGAAAACAGCAAAACAGATATTATCAAATTCTTTAGAACTATGAACAGTATTACTTCTACACTCAGCACTACTTGTCAACTTACATCAATAATAATTCCTCTGCGAGAAACTAAGCAGTTTTGTAGATCTCTCTCAAATAACTACAACTGAAATAAATAATAACAATACTGAAAATGTCTCCATTTTATACTTCATCCTTGTCTTCCATGAGTTTTCAGTTTTTAGCACTGGTCTTATCACTTACTAGCAATTTAGCTCACTCAGACTTTCAGAGCTTTTCTCTTTGCTCATTAAACTCAAATTCCCTTAGCAGACACAGAAGTCAATGGAAAACAATCAATGCTTGCAAGAAAATTTCAACCGTAAATCCAAATTTAAAAAGTCCAGCACATTAATATTGTCATCCTGCTTATTTTCAATTGATTGAGTGTCGAAAATATTATTTCAAAAACACTTTAACAAAAATAATTCAAAATCAATAATGTATCCTCTTGGAACAATAGCATTTTACTCACCGTGTAAACAATACTGTTTCCATTCACATAAGTAACAGTCAGATTATAACTAGCTGCATTCTTTATATTGAAAACGGTCACATTTACTGGAACTTTTTCATCAGTGAAAGTCACACTTAGGCTTGGATTATTATCACTTGGTGAGAACTTGAAAGGTTTTCCACCAACAACTATGTCTCCGATGTCATCAACATTTGATGATGGAACAATAAGCACAGTATTTGAATCAAGGTTCTCCTTTGTAATTTCTTCTTCATGAATACAAATCACTGAAGAAAGAAAAAATTAGGTTATTAATAACTGTAATAATTACCTATATTTCCATATTAAAAATAAAACCTCCGATACATCAACATATCTTACAAAAACTTCATACATACTCCTTCTTAAAGATCACTCAATACATGCACATATAATAAAAGGTCAATTTTCAAGCTACACGTTGTTAAGCATCGTACTAACTACTCCCATCAACAAATCTGTACCATCAAGCTGAGGAGTAATGCATAATATTAAAAATTAGTAGCAAAAAACACAAAATCAACTCACTATATCTTTTTTTCAGTAGCAATGTCAAAACAATCATTTTCAATGGAAACATTTTTAGATAACTAACCCTTTCATAAGATACTTACATCTATGTGTCTATCATATTAGAAATTAAACACATTTCTTCTCTTCATAGACACTACTTTCATATGATAAAATACAATCATTTCACTCTAATCAGTCATCTAAAAAAAAATTCATATACAACATTCTAACTCATATCTTTAAAATATAGCAAGAAATGATTTCAACAAATGATCCTGTTGAAAGCACATTCTTCTTAGCAGATATAATATACTTTACGTAGTCACCTGTTGAAGGCACTCCCGTTGAAGAAGTTGTAGGCCCTGTGGTTGAAATTGTTGGAAAACTTCTCCCAATACTTGTACCTAAAAAGAATAGACATTTCCAAATTTATATGTGTTTATATTTATACATATATATTGGCAAATGCACATGAATTCTTAAACTGATTGACACCTTAATGAAAAAAATCATTTATTTTTTACATATTTCACAGTAAATACTGCAACTTAACACTTCGTGCACAATAGACAGAAAACTGATCAGGTAAAATTTCAATCTTATTTCTTGCAAATATCATAATATATATGCAGTATGTAATTGAAGTCAACATGTAGGCAGTTTTTCTGAAATTCTTGGAAAAACCCTGCCAATACTCCTACCTGAAAATATTATATAATACGTATGTATGCATACATCTATATAGTTGTATTCCTATATACAGATGTATACACATATATTCATATCTGTATCTTTACATGTATATGTATACTTTATTCGTATATGTATTGTCATACACATGCATTATTTAGGCAATTATACATCTACTATAAGATTGACTGACTACCCAAACAGGAAATTAATTTTCATATAATTTACTCTGTTGGTAAAGATATAAATGTATTAATAAACTGATTGATAACATAGCACAAATTGACATTAAATTCTCCTACATATTACAATGGGAAATCTGATACGTGGCCTACTGTGGTGTGGTGTGGTGTCGCTTAAACTGTAAACTAAAATACAGTTGGAAATTTAGGCATGTAGGCAGTTTTCCTGAAATTCCTGGAAAACCTCAGGCAATACTACTATATATACATATAGTATAACACATATTTATACAAGTATGAAAATATATTCATATATATATATATATATATATATATACGCATATCTGTATCTTTACATACCTATATATACTTTATTTGTATATATATTGGCAAACAACGTTTAATAATTATATATCTACTATCAGATTGACTGACTGCATCAAACAATATAAGATTAGATTTTAACCATGACAGCAAAAACACAAGATTTACAAAATGAAATATTTTTCATGGAAAATACAGCAGCTTTCAACATTCTTACTCATATCTTAATAGCTCTCATTGAAATATAGCAAGACATAATGTCAACAAATGATCCTGTTGAAAGCATATTCTTTTTTGCAAATATAATATATACTTTAGATAGACATTCACCTGTGAAAGGCACTCCTGTTGAAGAAGTTGTCGGCCCTGTGGTTGAAATTGTTGGAAAACTTCTCCCAATACTTGTACCTAAAAAGAATAGACATTTCCGAATATATGTGTGTTTAAATTTATACATATATACTGGCAAGTGCACATGAATTATTAAACTGACTGACACCTTAATGCAAAAAAGCATTTATTTTTTACATATTTCAGAGTAAATACTGCAACTAAACATTTCGTGCACAATACACAGAAAACTGATCGGGTAAAATTTCGATCTTATTTCTTGCAAATATAATATATAGGCAGTATATTATTGAAGTCAACATGAAGGCAGTTTTTCTGAAATTCTTGCAAAACCTCTGCCAATACTACTTCCTGAAAATATTATATAATACATATGTATGCATACATCTATATAGTTGTATTCCAATATACAGATGTGTACACATATATTCATATCTGTATCTTTACATATATATGTATACTTTATTCGTATATGTATTGTCATACACATGCATATATTTTGGCAATTATGAATCTACTATCAGATTGACTGACTCCAGCAAATAGGAAATTAATTTTCATATAATTTACTCTGTTGATAAAGATACACATGTATTAATAAACTGATTGATAACATAATACAAATTGACATTAAATTCTTCTACATATTACAATTGGAACTCTGATACGTGGTCTACTCTGGGGTAGTGTGGTGTCGCTTAAACTGTAAACTAATATACAGTTGGAAATTTAGGCATGTAGGCAGTTGTCCTTAAATTCCTGGAAAAACTCAGGCAATACTACTATATATACATATTGTATAACACACATATGTATACAAGTATAAAAATATATTCCTATATATAGATATATATATATATAAGCATATCTGTATCTTTATATAACTATATAATATATTTTATGGAGGTGCCCGTGGTGTAGTCGTTATCGTCGTAGGAAATGGATACAGCGACACGAGTTCAAATCCTGGACGAGACTGATTGCATTTCACATAGCACTAATACCCTTGGGGAAGGTATGAATCCAATTATTCTCTTCCAGCTATGGGTAAATAGTAGAACAGACTAGGTTCTTCAGCCTTGGTTAGGCAACTAGTCTAGGAGAAGGAAAACTCTGAATTCAAACCTGTTAAACTCTGCTTAAAAATTGACCTTGTGTCATATCCTGCCCGAGCGGAAGGGTTGGTAAATAGTATATTTATATAACTATATATACTTTATTTGTATATATATTGGCATACACCATTTAATAACTATACATCTACTATCAGATTGACTGACTGCATCAAACAATATAAGATTAGATTTTAACCATGACAGCAAAAACACAAGATTTACAAAATGAAATATTTTTCATGGAAAATACAGCAGCTTTCAACATTCTTTTTCATATGTTAATAGCTCTCATTAAAATATAGCAAGACATAATGTCAACAAATGATCCTGTTGAATGCACATTCTTTTTTGCAAATATAATATATACTTTAGATAGACATTCACCTGTGAAAGGCACTCCTGTTGAAGAAGTTGTCGGCCCTGTGGTTGAAATTGTTGGAAAACTTCTCCCAATACTTGTACCTAAAAAGAATAGACATTTCCAAATTTATATGTGTTTATATTTATACATATATATTGGCAAATGCACATGAATTCTTAAACTGATTGACACCTTAATGAAAAAAATCATTTATTTTTTACATATTTCACAGTAAATACTGCAACTTAACATTTCGTGCACGATACACAGAAAACTGATCAGATAAAATTTTGATCTTATTTCTTGCAAATATAATAATATATAGGCAGCATATAATTGAACTCAACATGTAGGCAGTTTTCCTGAAATTCTTGGTAAACCTCTGGCAATACTACTACCAAAAAATATTATATAATACATATGTATGCATACATCTATATAGTTGTATTCCTATATACAGATGTATACACATATATGCATATCTGTATCTTTACATGTATATGTATACTTTATTCGTATATGTATTGTCATACACATGCATATATTTTGGCAATCGTACATCTACTATCAGATTGACTGACTACATCAAACAGGAAATTAATTTTCATATAATTTACTCTTGTGATAAAGAAGACATGATGTTTTTGATATCTCACATTGCATCAAACATCCAAGGAATCTATTACTGTGGTCAATCCTACTATCAGAACTCTGCTACATGGTGTAGTGTGCTCTGGTTGGTTGGAACTGTACAAGGAATAATTGTTGGAAATCTAGTGGGGAATTTACTTAAAACAATAGTAGCTATGCTTTTCGTTGAAATAGTTTGGGTATAAGCAGTAATTTACAAAGCTTTTTGCTCCAATGTGGCACATAGCCAAATGAATAGGGGCACCCAATGACACTCAAACTCACTCGTGAAGGTTTGCTAGTCTAGCTGGCTGACCATTACACCATCCGAGGGGCCCAGTTTGGGTATAAGCTGTTCATCACAACATGGTCCATCCTATTTATAGACTACCCAGTCAGCAGCAGTAAGTACTCCAAGTGGAAGTTGACATATCAAAGATGAGAACTGAAAGCATTTAAAATCACTTGCAATTATCCTCACATACTGAATTACTGTTTCACATGTTCTGCTAGACAGATGTATCTTGTATTCCATAAACTGCAGTTTTTAAACCGAAGACCAAAATGGCTACCCGAATTCTAACACTTCTTGTAATGACAGTGTTTATTATTCCCAGAGAGACATTAGAGAATAACATTCTATTGCCAATTTAAGATACTTCTGCTGATACACATTGTATAATCAACTTTCAAATAATGCTATTATTTTATTCAAATCAGTTATGTAAAATTAAATCATACACAATCTTCTTACTCATATCTTAGTAGCTTTCATTAAGAATATCATGCAAGACATAATTTTCACAAATCATCCAGTTAAAAGCACATTCATTTTTGCAAATACATTCACATAATATACTTCACAGAGACATTCACCTGTTGTAAAAGTCATTGAAGTAGAACCTACTTGAATTGCTGAAACTGTTGGAACACCAGTATCTAAAAAATAACGCACGCACACACACACACACACACACATACACACATATATATATAGAAATATATATATATATATATATATATATATATATATATAAATATTTTTATTCTTACATATATATTAGCAGTTACACATGTATTAAACTGATTGATAACATAATACAAATTGTCATTAAATTCTTCTACATATTACAATTGGAACTCTGATACGTGGTCTACTGTGGCGTGTTGTGGTGTCACTTAAACTGTAAACTAAAATACAGTTGGAAATTTAGGCATGTAGCTGGTTCTCCTGAAATTCTTGGAAAACCTCTGGCAATACTACTACAGATACATATTTTATAACACATATATGTAGACAAGTATAAAAACATATTCCAGTATATAGATTTATACACATATACACAGATCTGTATCTTTACATACTAATGCATACTTTATTTGTATATATATTGGCATACACCATTTAATAATTATACTTCTACTATCAGATTGACTGACGACATCAAACAATATAAGATTAGATTTTAATCATGACAGCAAAAACACAAGATTTACAAAATGAAATATTTTTCAGAGAAAAAACACCGACTTTCAACATTCTTACTCATATCCTAATAGCTCTCATTAGAATATTGCAAGACATGATTTCAACAAATGATCCTGTTGAAAGCACAGTCTTTTTAGCAAATATAATAGACTTTACATAGTCACCTGTTAAAGGCACTCCTGTTGAAGAAATTGTAGGCCCTGTGGTTGAAATAGTTGGAAAACTTGTCCCAATACTTGTACCTATAAACAGTAGATATTTCCAAATTTGTGTATAAGTGTGTCTATATTTATACATATATATTGGCAATTACACATGAATTAATAAACTAACTGAAAACATAATACATAAAATCATTTATTTCTTACATACTAACCTTTCTACTTGTTGGAACAATAGAAGCAAAAACGTTTGCAAGTCTAGTAGGGACTTTACTTAAAATAGGATTACCTATGTTACTTGTAATAGCAGTGCTTATTATTCCCATTGAATATTGAATATAATTCTGCTCATACAGTACAGCATAATGTTCTTTCAATGCATTAAATTAGGGATTTTTTTCTTATAATACTGGATAATAATTCTTACAAAATTTCACTGAAAAAGCTTATTTGAAATGTACTGGCAATCAATGGTCAATTACTAGATACTTTATTTGTAGGCTGTATATTACACATAGTCATAGAAAATGTCATTCAAATACTACCGACACTATTTCATATTACAGAGCTTGAAAGACATCTAGGAACTTTCTAAGCAATAATCTTTTTATCAAATCTTACATTTGAGCATATAATTTGATACATGAATTATGAAAACAACCACATAAAACTTTCTATTTTTAATACACATGATCTATTTTTGTATTCAATGTTTATCATTAAATGAGAAAATTCTCATGACTTCCCAACAAATGTACTTACTTAGTTTAATACAAAGTTCAACACTGAGTTCTATTACTACTTTTTGTTTTGGTCGTTCTTTCTTTATAGTAATTTCAAGACTTCTCAATTCATCGCTTGGTGGTAGTGGTACTGGCGTATTTACACTCACATCCTGTAAGAAATCGAATCGGCTCAAACGTTCACTCGCATTTAACAAATGGAATTTGGGAATTTCAAATAATTATTTATTAATGAAATATCCCTGAAAAAAAAAACAACATCAAATACAACATCAAAATAAAAATAAACCTTAATATTATTGCATTAATTCAATAGATTTTTCTTAAGTCTTTTCCTTGTATTCTTTAAATGCTTTTCTTTCTTTAATAGCATATAAATATTCATGGCTTATGTAATGCTGAATCCATCCTTTGAGAATAACAGCAGTGGTATTATTTACACCATAGCTGGCGGGATATGGGAGTTGATACCTTTCACAAGGATATTAGAATAAAAAAGAGATCCTAACAGTGCATCTGGAATTCGGACGTGCTTACTACGATTTTGCAGTCCAGCTCTTTAACCATTACGCCATCAGGACTTCCACAAATCTTTTCATAGCCCCTTCTCTTTGACTCTTCTCATTTCTTATAGCTATTTCTTAACTATAATATCAAATCATAATGAAATCACAAATAGTTTACTGTCATCTACATTTGCAGTTAATCACAAATTACAATTTCTCTTACAGATTCACATCATAAAACGGACAATGATCATAACAATCACTGACGTGAAGCTTTATTTCTTACTTGTAAACTTGTGAATCTCTTATGTTCCTCATCTAACAACTATCTATGGTGATATTGCTGTTTCTACTTTTCTGAAATATTCTTTCATATTCACCATATTAAGAAAAAACAAGAAAAAACTACCTTCAATGTTCCCTATTATAGCCCTTTTTTGCCTGCATAAAATTTCTTATTATATCTCTATTGATGTACATGTATGTATTAAAAACATGAAGCAATTCATATAATCATCATTGCTGATTAAAAAGAAACATTAGCAGATGACAGTTGTCATAATGATTTGCTCAAAACAGAAGTGAGAACAAGTTAGAAAAATGAAAATGATAACAATAAACATATCAATTACCACTTCAACTGAGTCTTTACAATGGAATTTCGAACAAAAACATTATTATGAGATTCATAAACACACACAATTCTTCTGCCTATTCGGATAGACAGTGGTGAAACTGTAAAGCTCTTTCGAAATTTTCTAAACATCACGCACATCGCACATACTAGTGGACTAGATATAACAATGTTCAATAAAGAAACACAACACATATACTGCTTATTTTCTCTTACTTTTTGCACAAGTCCTAAACATATTCATACGCAAAAATACTAAGTTAACAATACCATCTAAATTGTGTAAATCAAAAGTTTATATGTGCGCATTATCTAAAAGATCTCACAAACTTCATAGTGTGGACGATGAAATGCCAGTGGTCACTACTTGCAAAATGATGGTTTGTTCTCTCAACGTTTTCTTAGAAACAAAACCATACAGTGTTGTGTTGCTTCCACAATTTACAACACAAACAATATCACCAATGCAGACAAAAGATATTTCACAAAAATGACAATGCTAAACAAGCATTTCTTATAAATCAAAGCAAACAAGGAAAACTTATTACACAGTAGCATATGTTTCTTGTGTATTTGTGTGTCTGTATGAGTTGGGGTGGGGTAATACAAATACAATATCTGGTATGGTAGCGAGTATTGTTTGAAATATTAGTGTGTACATCTGTTCGCAATCTAGAGAGAAGAAATAAGGCGGTAGCTCTCAGAAACTTGTAGACAAGTTCACCTACCTAGGAAGCAGTGTTTCATCAACCGAAAAAGACACTGACACGTGGCTAACAAAGGCATGGACAGCTATCGATAGACTATCGGTCATATGGAAATCACACATGACCGATAACATGAAACAGTTTCTTCCAAGCAGCGGTCGAGTCAGTACTACTATATAGTTTAACTACATGGACGCTGACTAAACAGATGGAGAAAAAGCTTGACGGCAACTACACAAGAATGCTGCGAGCAATTTTGAACAATTCCTGGAGGCAACACCCAACAAAGCCCCAACTGTATGCCCACCTACAATCCATCATGAAAACTATCAAAGTTACACGAATCAGACAAGTAGGACATTGCTGGAGAAGCAGGATTGAGCTCATAACTGATGTTCTCCTATAGACCCCCTCATATGGCCGAGCAAAAGCAGGACAACCAGCTTGAACCTACATACAGAAGCTCTGTGAGGATACAGGATGTAGCCCTGAGGACCTACCAGAAGCGATGAACGATAGAGAGGAGTGGCGACAGAAGGTCAGGGATATCCATGCTAGCAGCAAGACATGAACATGATGATGATGATGATGATATGTGTGTGTGTGTGTGTGTGTGTGTGTGTGCAGGGGAACAAAGGCACACAGCAGTGGAGTATGTGTCTACTTGCTGTCAGAATTTCTGCATATGTTTGTAGTAGCAGGCATTTACATCCATTCAAAGTGGAATAAGCTGAAAATTCATAATCATACGATGAATATAGTTTTTGACTGGCCGTTTTGCTGACTCTTGCTGTCTAATGCTCCAAATCAGTCTGCCAGCATCTGAAGGAATTTGGGAGAATTCACACGTGTCCCCAAGGGCATCTTACAACTTCAGGCAGTGTGTGAGAAAAAGAGGAAGCAGCTTATTTTACAAGTGAGTTTTGGAAATCATTTTTCTAGAATTTTCTACTCTGTGCCTTTTACTAATTGGTCTAAAAATATGGCAGTTTAAATCATATAATCGCAAGGATAATCCATCAACTAATTCTTCTAATACTAATATATACTTAAATGCACGTACACAACAACAACACCTAAAACAACAACAACAACAACAACAACAACAACGTTGCATAAGGCCTATTTTGTGTATTTCAGTATTTGGAGTTAAAAAGAAATTTAAATTTCTCTACTTCATATCAGTGATCAGATGTCTCTCTTTTCTTATATTGTGCTTCAGATGATTAATTACGATACTCCAAATTTATCTTCTTGTAAATTTAACATTAGAAAAATTCTTCACAACACTATGTTTGATGCTTGGCTATTTTCTTACCACCATTTATTAATATAGGTGTTACTAGAGGAAGATTTTCACAGAATTTTCAATATTGATCATTTAACACAAGCCTATTCCAATTGTATAGTATTGATTAACAAGTCTGCAGCAGATTTCAATGAAAACAGCAAAACAGATATTATCAAATTCTTTAGAACTATGAACAGTATTACTTCTACACTCAGCACTACTTGTCAACTTACATCAATAATAATTCCTCTGCGAGAAACTAAGCAGTTTTGTAGATCTCTCTCAAATAACTACAACTGAAATAAATAATAACAATACTGAAAATGTCTCCATTTTATACTTCATCCTTGTCTTCCATGAGTTTTCAGTTTTTAGCACTGGTCTTATCACTTACTAGCAATTTAGCTCACTCAGACTTTCAGAGCTTTTCTCTTTGCTCATTAAACTCAAATTCCCTTAGCAGACACAGAAGTCAATGGAAAACAATCAATGCTTGCAAGAAAATTTCAACCGTAAATCCAAATTTAAAAAGTCCAGCACATTAATATTGTCATCCTGCTTATTTTCAATTGATTGAGTGTCGAAAATATTATTTCAAAAACACTTTAACAAAAATAATTCAAAATCAATAATGTATCCTCTTGGAACAATAGCATTTTACTCACCGTGTAAACAATACTGTTTCCATTCACATAAGTAACAGTCAGATTATAACTAGCTGCATTCTTTATATTGAAAACGGTCACATTTACTGGAACTTTTTCATCAGTGAAAGTCACACTTAGGCTTGGATTATTATCACTTGGTGAGAACTTGAAAGGTTTTCCACCAACAACTATGTCTCCGATGTCATCAACATTTGATGATGGAACAATAAGCACAGTATTTGAATCAAGGTTCTCCTTTGTAATTTCTTCTTCATGAATACAAATCACTGAAGAAAGAAAAAATTAGGTTATTAATAACTGTAATAATTACCTATATTTCCATATTAAAAATAAAACCTCCGATACATCAACATATTTTACACAAACTTCATACATACTCCTTCTTAAAGATCACTCAATACATGCACATATAATAAAAGGCCAATTTTCAAGCTACACGTTGTTAAGCATCGTACAAACTACTCCCATCAGCAAATCTGTACCATCAAGCTGAAGAGTAATGCATAATATTAAAAATTAGTAGCAAAAAACACAAAATCAACTCAATATATCTTTTTTTCAGTAGCAATGTCAAAACAATCATTTTCAATGGAAACATTTTTAGATAACTAATCCTTTCATAAGATACTTACATCTATGTGTCTATCATATTAGAAATTAAACACATTTCTTCTCTTCATAGACACTACTTTCATATGATAAAATACAATCATTTCACTCTAATCAGTCATCTAAAAAAAAATTCATATACAACATTCTAACTCATATCTTTAAAATATAGCAAGAAATGATTTCAACAAATGATCCTGTTGAAAGCACATTCTTCTTAGCAAATATAATATACTTTACGTAGTCACCTGTTGAAGGCACTCCCGTTGAAGAAGTTGTAGGCCCTGTGGTTGAAATTGTTGGAAAACTTCTCCCAATACTTGTACCTAAAAAGAATAGACATTTCCAAATTTATATGTGTTTATATTTATACATATATATTGGCAAATGCACATGAATTCTTAAACTGATTGACACCTTAATGAAAAAAATCATTTATTTTTTAGATATTTCACAGTAAATACTGCAACTTAACATTTCGTGCACAATAGACAGAAAACTGATCAGGTAAAATTTCAATCTTATTTCTTGCAAATATAATAATATATATGCAGTATATAATTGAAGTCAACATGTAGGCAGTTTTTCTGAAATTCTTGGAAAAACCCTGCCAATACTCCTACCTGAAAATATTATATAATACGTATGTATGCATACATCTATATAGTTGTATTCCTATATACAGATGTATACACATATATTCATATCTGTATCTTTACATGTATATGTATACTTTATTCGTATATGTATTGTCATACACATGCATTATTTAGGCAATTATACATCTACTATCAGATTGACTGACTACCCAAACAGGAAATTAATTTTCATATAATTTACTCTGTTGGTAAAGATATACATGTATTAATAAACTGATTGATAACATAACACAAATTGACATTAAATTCTCCTACATATTACAATGGGAAATCTGATACGTGGCCTACTGTGGCGTGGTGTGGTGTCGCTTAAACTGTAAACTAAAATACAGTTGGAAATTTAGGCATGTAGGCAGTTGTCCTTAAATTCCTGGAAAAACTCAGGCAATACTACTATATATACATATTGTATAACACACATATGTATACAAGTATAAAAATATATTCCTATATATATATATATATATATATAAGCATATCTGTATCTTTACATAACTATATAATATATTTTATGGAGGTGCCCGTGGTGTAGTCGTTATCGTCGTAGGAAATGGACACAGCGACACGAGTTCAAATCCTGGACGAGACTGATTGCATTTCACATAGCACTAATACCCTTGGGGAAGGTATGAATCCAATTATTCTCTTCCAGCTATGGGTAAATAGTAGGACAGACTAGGTTCTTCAGCCTTTGTTAGGCAACTAGTCTAGGAGAAGGAAAACTCTGAATTCAAACCTGTTAAACTCTGCTTAAAAATTGACCTTGTGTCATATCCTGCCCGAGCGGAAGGGTTGGTAAATAGTATATTTATATAACTATATATACTTTATTTGTATATATATTGGCATACACCATTTAATAACTATACATCTACTATCAGATTGACTGACTGCATCAAACAATATAAGATTAGATTTTAACCATGACAGCAAAAACACAAGATTTACAAAATGAAATATTTTTCATGGAAAATACAGCAGCTTTCAACATTCTTTTTCATATGTTAATAGCTCTCATTAAAATATAGCAAGACATAATGTCAACAAATGATCCTGTTGAATGCACATTCTTTTTTGCAAATATAATATATACTTTAGATAGACATTCACCTGTGAAAGGCACTCCTGTTGAAGAAGTTGTCGGCCCTGTGGTTGAAATTGTTGGAAAACTTCTCCCAATACTTGTACCTAAAAAGAATAGACATTTCCAAATTTATATGTGTTTATATTTATACATATATATTGGCAAATGCACATGAATTCTTAAACTGATTGACACCTTAATGAAAAAAATCATTTATTTTTTACATATTTCACAGTAAATACTGCAACTTAACATTTCGTGCACGATACACAGAAAACTGATCAGGTAAAATTTTGATCTTATTTCTTGCAAATATAATAATATATAGGCAGCATATAATTGAACTCAACATGTAGGCAGTTTTCCTGAAATTCTTGGTAAACCTCTGGCAATACTACTACCAGAAAATATTATATAATACATATGTATGCATACATCTATATAGTTGTATTCCTATATACAGATGTATACACATATATGCATATCTGTATCTTTACATGTATATGTATATTTTATTCGTATATGTATTGTCATACACATGCATATATTTTGGCAATCGTACATCTACTATCAGATTGACTGACTACATCAAACAGGAAATTAATTTTCATATAATTTACTCTTGTGATAAAGAAGACATGATGTTTTTGATATCTCACATTGCATCAAACATCCAAGGAATCTATTACTGTGGTCAATCCTACTATCAGAACTCTGCTACATGGTGTAGTGTGCTCTGGTTGGTTGGAACTGTACAAGGAATAATTGTTGGAAATCTAGTGGGGACTTTACTTAAAACAATAGTAGCTATGCTTTTCGTTGAAATAGTTTGGGTATAAGCAGTAATTTACAAAGCTTTTTGCTCCAATGTGGCACATAGCCAAATGAATAGGGGCACCCAATGACACTCAAACTCACTCGTGAAGGTTTACTAGTCTAGCTTGCTGACCATTACACCATCCGAGGGGGCCAGTTTGGGTATAAGCTGTTCATCACAACATGGTCCATCCTATTTATAGACTACCCAGTCAGCAGCAGTAAGTACTCCAAGTGGAAGTTGACATATCAAAGATGAGAACTGAAAGCATTTAAAATCACTTGCAATTATCTTCACATACTGAATTACTGTTTCACATGTTCTGCTAGACAGATGTATCTTGTATTCCATAAACTGCAGTTTTTAAACCGAAGACCAAAATGGCTACCCGAATTCTAACACTTCTTGTAATGACAGTGTTTATTATTCCCATGGAGACATTAGAGAATAACATTCTATGGCCAATTTAAGATACTTCTGCTGATACACATTGTATAATCAACTTTCAAATAATGCTATTATTTTATTCAAATCAGTTATGTAAAATTAAATCATACACAATCTTCTTACTCATATCTTAGTAGCTTTCATTAAGAATATCATGCAAGACATAATTTTCACAAATCATCCAGTTAAAAGCACATTCATTTTTGCAAATACATTCACATAATATACTTCACAGAGACATTCACCTGTTGTAAAAGTCATTGAAGTAGAACCTACTTGAATTGCTGAAACTGTTGGAACACCAGTATCTAAAAAATAACGCACGCACACACACACACACACACACACATACACACATATATATATAGAAATATATATATATATATATATATATGTATATATAAATATTTTTATTCTTACATATATATTAGCAGTTACACATGTATTAAACTGATTGATAACATAATACAAATTGTCATTAAATTCTTCTACATATTACAATTGGAACTCTGATACGTGGTCTACTGTGGCGTGTTGTGGTGTCACTTAAACTGTAAACTAAAATACAGTTGGAAATTTAGGCATGTAGCTGGTTCTCCTGAAATTCTTGGAAAACCTCTGGCAATACTACTACAGATACATATTTTATAACACATATATGTAG
Source organism: Sepioteuthis lessoniana (assembly GCA_963585895.1). Taxonomy (NCBI): domain Eukaryota; kingdom Metazoa; phylum Mollusca; class Cephalopoda; order Myopsida; family Loliginidae; genus Sepioteuthis; species Sepioteuthis lessoniana. Next base: position 35,828,118 of record OY757919.1, on the reverse strand, counting down.
ACAAGTATAAAAACATATTCCAGTATATAGATTTATACACATATACACAGATCTGTATCTTTACATACTAATGCATACTTTATTTGTATATATATTGGCATACACCATTTAATAATTATACTTCTACTATCAGATTGACTGACGACATCAAACAATATAAGATTAGATTTTAATCATGACAGCAAAAACACAAGATTTACAAAATGAAATATTTTTCAGAGAAAAAACACCGACTTTCAACATTCTTACTCATATCCTAATAGCTCTCATTAGAATATTGCAAGACATGATTTCAACAAATGATCCTGTTGAAAGCACAGTCTTTTTAGCAAATATAATAGACTTTACATAGTCACCTGTTAAAGGCACTCCTGTTGAAGAAGTTGTAGGCCCTGTGGTTGAAATAGTTGGAAAACTTGTCCCAATACTTGTACCTATAAACAGTAGATATTTCCAAATTTATGTATAAGTGTGTCTATATTTATACATATATATTGGCAATTACACATGAATTAATAAACTAACTGAAAACATAATACATAAAATCATTTATTTCTTACATACTAACCTTTCTACTTGTTGGAACAATAGAAGCAAAAACGTTTGCAAGTCTAGTAGGGACTTTACTTAAAATAGGATTACCTATGTTACTTGTAATAGCAGTGCTTATTATTCCCATTGAATATTGAATATAATTCTGCTCATACAGTACAGCATAATGTTCTTTCAATGCATTAAATTAGGGATTTTTTTCTTATAATACTGGATAATAATTCTTACAAAATTTCACTGAAAAAGCTTATTTGAAATGTACTGGCAATCAATGGTCAATTACTAGATACTTTATTTGTAGGCTGTATATTACACATAGTCATAGAAAATGTCATTCAAATACTACCGACACTATTTCATATTACAGAGCTTGAAAGACATCTAGGAACTTTCTAAGCAATAATCTTTTTATCAAATCTTACATTTGAGCATATAATTTGATACATGAATTATGAAAACAACCACATAAAACTTTCTATTTTTAATACACATGATCTATTTTTGTATTCAATGTTTATCATTAAATGAGAAAATTCTTATGACTTCCCAACAAATGTACTTACTTAGTTTAATACAAAGTTCAACACTGAGTTCTATTACTACTTTTTGTTTTGGTCGTTCTTTCTTTATAGTAATTTCAAGACTTCTCAATTCATCGCTTGGTGGTAGTGGTACTGGCGTATTTACACTCACATCCTGTAAGAAATCGAATCGGCTCAAACGTTCACTCGCATTTAACAAATGGAATTTGGGAATTTCAAATAATTATTTATTAATGAAATATCCCTGAAAAAAAAAACAACATCAAATACAACATCAAAATAAAAATAAACCTTAATATTATTGCATTAATTCAATAGATTTTTCTTAAGTCTTTTCCTTGTATTCTTTAAATGCTTTTCTTTCTTTAATAGCATATAAATATTCATGGCTTATGTAATGCTGAATCCATCCTTTGAGAATAACAGCAGTGGTATTATTTACACCATAGCTGGCGGGATATGGGAGTTGATACCTTTCACAAGGATATTAGAATAAAAAAGAGATCCTAACAGCGCATCTGGAATTCGGACGTGCTTACTACGATTTTGCAGTCCAGCTCTTTAACCATTACGCCATCAGGACTTCCACAAATCTTTTCATAGCCCCTTCTCTTTGACTCTTCTCATTTCTTATAGCTATTTCTTAACTATAATATCAAATCATAATGAAATCACAAATAGTTTACTGTCATCTACATTTGCAGTTAATCACAAATTACAATTTCTCTTACAGATTCACATCATAAAACGGACAATGATCATAACAATCACTGACGTGAAGCTTTATTTCTTACTTGTAAACTTGTGAATCTCATTGAAAAATGAAAATGATAACAATAAACATATCAATTACCACTTCAACTGAGTCTTTACAATGGAATTTCGAACAAAAACATTATTATGAGATTCATAAACACACACAATTCTTCTGCCTATTCGGATAGACAGTGGTGAAACTGTAAAGCTCTTTCGAAATTTTCTAAACATCACGCACATCGCACATACTAGTGGACTAGATATAACAATGTTCAATAAAGAAACACAACACATATACTGCTTATTTTCTCTTACTTTTTGCACAAGTCCTAAACATATTCATACGCAAAAATACTAAGTTAACAATACCATCTAAATTGTGTAAATCAAAAGTTTATATGTGCGCATTATCTAAAAGATCTCACAAACTTCATAGTGTGGACGATGAAATGCCAGTGGTCACTACTTGCAAAATGATGGTTTGTTCTCTCAACGTTTTCTTAGAAACAAAACCATACAGTGTTGTGTTGCTTCCACAATTTACAACACAAACAATATCACCAATGCAGACAAAAGATATTTCACAAAAATGACAATGCTAAACAAGCATTTCTTATAAATCAAAGCAAACAAGGAAAACTTATTACACAGTAGCATATGTTTCTTGTGTATTTGTGTGTCTGTATGAGTTGGGGTGGGGTAATACAAATACAATATCTGGTATGGTAGCGAGTATTGTTTGAAATATTAGTGTGTACATCTGTTCGCAATCTAGAGAGAAGAAATAAGGCGGTAGCTCTCAGAAACTTGTAGACAAGTTCACCTACCTAGGAAGCAGTGTTTCATCAACCGAAAAAGACACTGACACGTGGCTAACAAAGGCATGGACAGCTATCGATAGACTATCGGTCATATGGAAATCACACATGACCGATAACATGAAACAGTTTCTTCCAAGCAGCGGTCGAGTCAGTACTACTATATAGTTTAACTACATGGACGCTGACTAAACAGATGGAGAAAAAGCTTGACGGCAACTACACAAGAATGCTGCGAGCAATTTTGAACAATTCCTGGAGGCAACACCCAACAAAGCCCCAACTGTATGCCCACCTACAATCCATCATGAAAACTATCAAAGTTACACGAATCAGACAAGTAGGACATTGCTGGAGAAGCAGGATTGAGCTCATAACTGATGTTCTCCTATAGACCCCCTCATATGGCCGAGCAAAAGCAGGACAACCAGCTTGAACCTACATACAGAAGCTCTGTGAGGATACAGGATGTAGCCCTGAGGACCTACCAGAAGCGATGAACGATAGAGAGGAGTGGCGACAGAAGGTCAGGGATATCCATGCTAGCAGCAAGACATGAACATGATGATGATGATGATGATATGTGTGTGTGTGTGTGTGTGTGTGTGCAGGGGAACAAAGGCACACAGCAGTGGAGTATGTGTCTACTTGCTGTCAGAATTTCTGCATATGTTTGTAGTAGCAGGCATTTACATCCATTCAAAGTGGAATAAGCTGAAAATTCATAATCATACGATGAATATAGTTTTTGACTGGCCGTTTTGCTGACTCTTGCTGTCTAATGCTCCAAATCAGTCTGCCAGCATCTGAAGGAATTTGGGAGAATTCACACGTGTCCCCAAGGGCATCTTACAACTTCAGGCAGTGTGTGAGAAAAAGAGGAAGCAGCTTATTTTACAAGTGAGTTTTGGAAATCATTTTTCTAGAATTTTCTACTCTGTGCCTTTTACTAATTGGTCTAAAAATATGGCAGTTTAAATCATATAATCGCAAGGATAATCCATCAACTAATTCTTCTAATACTAATATATACTTAAATGCACGTACACAACAACAACACCTAAAACAACAACAACAACAACAACAACAACAACGTTGCATAAGGCCTATTTTGTGTATTTCAGTATTTGGAGTTAAAAAGAAATTTAAATTTCTCTACTTCATATCAGTGATCAGATGTCTCTCTTTTCTTATATTGTGCTTCAGATGATTAATTACGATACTCCAAATTTATCTTCTTGTAAATTTAACATTAGAAAAATTCTTCACAACACTATGTTTGATGCTTGGCTATTTTCTTACCACCATTTATTAATATAGGTGTTACTAGAGGAAGATTTTCACAGAATTTTCAATATTGATCATTTAACACAAGCCTATTCCAATTGTATAGTATTGATTAACAAGTCTGCAGCAGATTTCAATGAAAACAGCAAAACAGATATTATCAAATTCTTTAGAACTATGAACAGTATTACTTCTACACTCAGCACTACTTGTCAACTTACATCAATAATAATTCCTCTGCGAGAAACTAAGCAGTTTTGTAGATCTCTCTCAAATAACTACAACTGAAATAAATAATAACAATACTGAAAATGTCTCCATTTTATACTTCATCCTTGTCTTCCATGAGTTTTCAGTTTTTAGCACTGGTCTTATCACTTACTAGCAATTTAGCTCACTCAGACTTTCAGAGCTTTTCTCTTTGCTCATTAAACTCAAATTCCCTTAGCAGACACAGAAGTCAATGGAAAACAATCAATGCTTGCAAGAAAATTTCAACCGTAAATCCAAATTTAAAAAGTCCAGCACATTAATATTGTCATCCTGCTTATTTTCAATTGATTGAGTGTCGAAAATATTATTTCAAAAACACTTTAACAAAAATAATTCAAAATCAATAATGTATCCTCTTGGAACAATAGCATTTTACTCACCGTGTAAACAATACTGTTTCCATTCACATAAGTAACAGTCAGATTATAACTAGCTGCATTCTTTATATTGAAAACGGTCACATTTACTGGAACTTTTTCATCAGTGAAAGTCACACTTAGGCTTGGATTATTATCACTTGGTGAGAACTTGAAAGGTTTTCCACCAACAACTATGTCTCCGATGTCATCAACATTTGATGATGGAACAATAAGCACAGTATTTGAATCAAGGTTCTCCTTTGTAATTTCTTCTTCATGAATACAAATCACTGAAGAAAGAAAAAATTAGGTTATTAATAACTGTAATAATTACCTATATTTCCATATTAAAAATAAAACCTCCGATACATCAACATATTTTACAAAAACTTCATACATACTCCTTCTTAAAGATCACTCAATACATGCACATATAATAAAAGGCCAATTTTCAAGCTACACGTTGTTAAGCATCGTACAAACTACTCCCATCAGCAAATCTGTACCATCAAGCTGAAGAGTAATGCATAATATTAAAAATTAGTAGCAAAAAACACAAAATCAACTCAATATATCTTTTTTTCAGTAGCAATGTCAAAACAATCATTTTCAATGGAAACATTTTTAGATAACTAATCCTTTCATAAGATACTTACATCTATGTGTCTATCATATTAGAAATTAAACACATTTCTTCTCTTCATAGACACTACTTTCATATGATAAAATACAATCATTTCACTCTAATCAGTCATCTAAAAAAAAATTCATATACAACATTCTAACTCATATCTTTAAAATATAGCAAGAAATGATTTCAACAAATGATCCTGTTGAAAGCACATTCTTCTTAGCAAATATAATATACTTTACGTAGTCACCTGTTGAAGGCACTCCCGTTGAAGAAGTTGTAGGCCCTGTGGTTGAAATTGTTGGAAAACTTCTCCCAATACTTGTACCTAAAAAGAATAGACATTTCCAAATTTATATGTGTTTATATTTATACATATATATTGGCAAATGCACATGAATTCTTAAACTGATTGACACCTTAATGAAAAAAATCATTTATTTTTTACATATTTCACAGTAAATACTGCAACTTAACATTTCGTGCACAATAGACAGAAAACTGATCAGGTAAAATTTCAATCTTATTTCTTGCAAATATAATAATATATATGCAGTATATAATTGAAGTCAACATGTAGGCAGTTTTTCTGAAATTCTTGGAAAAACCCTGCCAATATTCCTACCTGAAAATATTATATAATACGTATGTATGCATACATCTATATAGTTGTATTCCTATACACAGATGTATACACATATATTCATATCTGTATCTTTACATGTATATGTATACTTTATTCGTATATGTATTGTCATACACATGCATTATTTAGGCAATTATACATCTACTATCAGATTGACTGACTACCCAAACAGGAAATTAATTTTCATATAATTTACTCTGTTGGTAAAGATATACATGTATTAATAAACTGATTGATAACATAACACAAATTGACATTAAATTCTCCTACATATTACAATGGGAAATCTGATACGTGGCCTACTGTGGCGTGGTGTGGTGTCGCTTAAACTGTAAACTAAAATACAGTTGGAAATTTAGGCATGTAGGCAGTTGTCCTTAAATTCCTGGAAAAACTCAGGCAATACTACTATATATACATATTGTATAACACACATATGTATACAAGTATAAAAATATATTCCTATATATAGATATATATATATATATATAAGCATATCTGTATCTTTACATAACTATATAATATATTTTATGGAGGTGCCCGTGGTGTAGTCGTTATCGTCGTAGGAAATGGACACAGCGACACGAGTTCAAATCCTGGACGAGACTGATTGCATTTCACATAGCACTAATACCCTTGGGGAAGGTATGAATCCAATTATTCTCTTCCAGCTATGGGTAAATAGTAGGACAGACTAGGTTCTTCAGCCTTTGTTAGGCAACTAGTCTAGGAGAAGGAAAACTCTGAATTCAAACCTGTTAAACTCTGCTTAAAAATTGACCTTGTGTCATATCCTGCCCGAGCGGAAGGGTTGGTAAATAGTATATTTATATAACTATATATACTTTATTTGTATATATATTGGCATACACCATTTAATAACTATACATCTACTATCAGATTGACTGACTGCATCAAACAATATAAGATTAGATTTTAACCATGACAGCAAAAACACAAGATTTACAAAATGAAATATTTTTCATGGAAAATACAGCAGCTTTCAACATTCTTTTTCATATCTTAATAGCTCTCATTAAAATATAGCAAGACATAATGTCAACAAATGATCCTGTTGAATGCACATTCTTTTTTGCAAATATAATATATACTTTAGATAGACATTCACCTGTGAAAGGCACTCCTGTTGAAGAAGTTGTCGGCCCTGTGGTTGAAATTGTTGGAAAACTTCTCCCAATACTTGTACCTAAAAAGAATAGACATTTCCAAATTTATATGTGTTTATATTTATACATATATATTGGCAAATGCACATGAATTCTTAAACTGATTGACACCTTAATGAAAAAAATCATTTATTTTTTACATATTTCACAGTAAATACTGCAACTTAACATTTCGTGCACGATACACAGAAAACTGATCAGGTAAAATTTTGATCTTATTTCTTGCAAATATAATAATATATAGGCAGCATATAATTGAACTCAACATGTAGGCAGTTTTCCTGAAATTCTTGGTAAACCTCTGGCAATACTACTACCAAAAAATATCATATAATACATATGTATGCATACATCTATATAGTTGTATTCCTATATACAGATGTATACACATATATGCATATCTGTATCTTTACATGTATATGTATACTTTATTCGTATATGTATTGTCATACACATGCATATATTTTGGCAATCGTACATCTACTATCAGATTGACTGACTACATCAAACAGGAAATTAATTTTCATATAATTTACTCTTGTGATAAAGAAGACATGATGTTTTTGATATCTCACATTGCATCAAACATCCAAGGAATCTATTACTGTGGTCAATCCTACTATCAGAACTCTGCTACATGGTGTAGTGTGCTCTGGTTGGTTGGAACTGTACAAGGAATAATTGTTGGAAATCTAGTGGGGAATTTACTTAAAACAATAGTAGCTATGCTTTTCGTTGAAATAGTTTGGGTATAAGCAGTAATTTACAAAGCTTTTTGCTCCAATGTGGCACATAGCCAAATGAATAGGGGCACCCAATGACACTCAAACTCACTCGTGAAGGTTTACTAGTCTAGCTTGCTGACCATTACACCATCCGAGGGGGCCAGTTTGGGTATAAGCTGTTCATCACAACATGGTCCATCCTATTTATAGACTACCCAGTCAGCAGCAGTAAGTACTCCAAGTGGAAGTTGACATATCAAAGATGAGAACTGAAAGCATTTAAAATCACTTGCAATTATCTTCACATACTGAATTACTGTTTCACATGTTCTGCTAGACAGATGTATCTTGTATTCCATAAACTGCAGTTTTTAAACCGAAGACCAAAATGGCTACCCGAATTCTAACACTTCTTGTAATGACAGTGTTTATTATTCCCATGGAGACATTAGAGAATAACATTCTATGGCCAATTTAAGATACTTCTGCTGATACACATTGTATAATCAACTTTCAAATAATGCTATTATTTTATTCAAATCAGTTATGTAAAATTAAATCATACACAATCTTCTTACTCATATCTTAGTAGCTTTCATTAAGAATATCATGCAAGACATAATTTTCACAAATCATCCAGTTAAAAGCACATTCATTTTTGCAAATACATTCACATAATATACTTCACAGAGACATTCACCTGTTGTAAAAGTCATTGAAGTAGAACCTACTTGAATTGCTGAAACTGTTGGAACACCAGTATCTAAAAAATAACGCACGCACACACACACACACACACACACATACACACATATATATATAGAAATATATATATATATATATATATATGTATATATAAATATTTTTATTCTTACATATATATTAGCAGTTACACATGTATTAAACTGATTGATAACATAATACAAATTGTCATTAAATTCTTCTACATATTACAATTGGAACTCTGATACGTGGTCTACTGTGGCGTGTTGTGGTGTCACTTAAACTGTAAACTAAAATACAGTTGGAAATTTAGGCATGTAGCTGGTTCTCCTGAAATTCTTGGAAAACCTCTGGCAATACTACTACAGATACATATTTTATAACACATATATGTAGACAAGTATAAAAACATATTCCAGTATATAGATTTATACACATATACACAGATCTGTATCTTTACATACTAATGCATACTTTATTTGTATATATATTGGCATACACCATTTAATAATTATACTTCTACTATCAGATTGACTGACGACATCAAACAATATAAGATTAGATTTTAATCATGACAGCAAAAACACAAGATTTACAAAATGAAATATTTTTCAGAGAAAAAACACCGACTTTCAACATTCTTACTCATATCCTAATAGCTCTCATTAGAATATTGCAAGACATGATTTCAACAAATGATCCTGTTGAAAGCACAGTCTTTTTAGCAAATATAATAGACTTTACATAGTCACCTGTTAAAGGCACTCCTGTTGAAGAAGTTGTAGGCCCTGTGGTTGAAATAGTTGGAAAACTTGTCCCAATACTTGTACCTATAAACAGTAGATATTTCCAAATTTATGTATAAGTGTGTCTATATTTATACATATATATTGGCAATTACACATGAATTAATAAACTAACTGAAAACATAATACATAAAATCATTTATTTCTTACATACTAACCTTTCTACTTGTTGGAACAATAGAAGCAAAAACGTTTGCAAGTCTAGTAGGGACTTTACTTAAAATAGGATTACCTATGTTACTTGTAATAGCAGTGCTTATTATTCCCATTGAATATTGAATATAATTCTGCTCATACAGTACAGCATAATGTTCTTTCAATGCATTAAATTAGGGATTTTTTTCTTATAATACTGGATAATAATTCTTACAAAATTTCACTGAAAAAGCTTATTTGAAATGTACTGGCAATCAATGGTCAATTACTAGATACTTTATTTGTAGGCTGTATATTACACATAGTCATAGAAAATGTCATTCAAATACTACCGACACTATTTCATATTACAGAGCTTGAAAGACATCTAGGAACTTTCTAAGCAATAATCTTTTTATCAAATCTTACATTTGAGCATATAATTTGATACATGAATTATGAAAACAACCACATAAAACTTTCTATTTTTAATACACATGATCTATTTTTGTATTCAATGTTTATCATTAAATGAGAAAATTCTTATGACTTCCCAACAAATGTACTTACTTAGTTTAATACAAAGTTCAACACTGAGTTCTATTACTACTTTTTGTTTTGGTCGTTCTTTCTTTATAGTAATTTCAAGACTTCTCAATTCATCGCTTGGTGGTAGTGGTACTGGCGTATTTACACTCACATCCTGTAAGAAATCGAATCGGCTCAAACGTTCACTCGCATTTAACAAATGGAATTTGGGAATTTCAAATAATTATTTATTAATGAAATATCCCTGAAAAAAAAAACAACATCAAATACAACATCAAAATAAAAATAAACCTTAATATTATTGCATTAATTCAATAGATTTTTCTTAAGTCTTTTCCTTGTATTCTTTAAATGCTTTTCTTTCTTTAATAGCATATAAATATTCATGGCTTATGTAATGCTGAATCCATCCTTTGAGAATAACAGCAGTGGTATTATTTACACCATAGCTGGCGGGATATGGGAGTTGATACCTTTCACAAGGATATTAGAATAAAAAAGAGATCCTAACAGCGCATCTGGAATTCGGACGTGCTTACTACGATTTTGCAGTCCAGCTCTTTAACCATTACGCCATCAGGACTTCCACAAATCTTTTCATAGCCCCTTCTCTTTGACTCTTCTCATTTCTTATAGCTATTTCTTAACTATAATATCAAATCATAATGAAATCACAAATAGTTTACTGTCATCTACATTTGCAGTTAATCACAAATTACAATTTCTCTTACAGATTCACATCATAAAACGGACAATGATCATAACAATCACTGACGTGAAGCTTTATTTCTTACTTGTAAACTTGTGAATCTCATTGAAAAATGAAAATGATAACAATAAACATATCAATTACCACTTCAACTGAGTCTTTACAATGGAATTTCGAACAAAAACATTATTATGAGATTCATAAACACACACAATTCTTCTGCCTATTCGGATAGACAGTGGTGAAACTGTAAAGCTCTTTCGAAATTTTCTAAACATCACGCACATCGCACATACTAGTGGACTAGATATAACAATGTTCAATAAAGAAACACAACACATATACTGCTTATTTTCTCTTACTTTTTGCACAAGTCCTAAACATATTCATACGCAAAAATACTAAGTTAACAATACCATCTAAATTGTGTAAATCAAAAGTTTATATGTGCGCATTATCTAAAAGATCTCACAAACTTCATAGTGTGGACGATGAAATGCCAGTGGTCACTACTTGCAAAATGATGGTTTGTTCTCTCAACGTTTTCTTAGAAACAAAACCATACAGTGTTGTGTTGCTTCCACAATTTACAACACAAACAATATCACCAATGCAGACAAAAGATATTTCACAAAAATGACAATGCTAAACAAGCATTTCTTATAAATCAAAGCAAACAAGGAAAACTTATTACACAGTAGCATATGTTTCTTGTGTATTTGTGTGTCTGTATGAGTTGGGGTGGGGTAATACAAATACAATATCTGGTATGGTAGCGAGTATTGTTTGAAATATTAGTGTGTACATCTGTTCGCAATCTAGAGAGAAGAAATAAGGCGGTAGCTCTCAGAAACTTGTAGACAAGTTCACCTACCTAGGAAGCAGTGTTTCATCAACCGAAAAAGACACTGACACGTGGCTAACAAAGGCATGGACAGCTATCGATAGACTATCGGTCATATGGAAATCACACATGACCGATAACATGAAACAGTTTCTTCCAAGCAGCGGTCGAGTCAGTACTACTATATAGTTTAACTACATGGACGCTGACTAAACAGATGGAGAAAAAGCTTGACGGCAACTACACAAGAATGCTGCGAGCAATTTTGAACAATTCCTGGAGGCAACACCCAACAAAGCCCCAACTGTATGCCCACCTACAATCCATCATGAAAACTATCAAAGTTACACGAATCAGACAAGTAGGACATTGCTGGAGAAGCAGGATTGAGCTCATAACTGATGTTCTCCTATAGACCCCCTCATATGGCCGAGCAAAAGCAGGACAACCAGCTTGAACCTACATACAGAAGCTCTGTGAGGATACAGGATGTAGCCCTGAGGACCTACCAGAAGCGATGAACGATAGAGAGGAGTGGCGACAGAAGGTCAGGGATATCCATGCTAGCAGCAAGACATGAACATGATGATGATGATGATGATATGTGTGTGTGTGTGTGTGTGTGTGTGTGTGTGTGTGTGTGTGTGTGTGTGTGTGTGTGTGTGCAGGGGAACAAAGGCACACAGCAGTGGAGTATGTGTCTACTTGCTGCCTGAACTTCTGCATATGTTTGTAGTAGCAGGCATTTACATCCATTCAAAGTGGAATAAGCTGAAAATTCATAATCATACGATGAATGTAGTTTTTGACTGGCCGTTTTGCTGACTCTTGCTGTCTAATGCTCCAAATCAGTCTGCCAGCATCTGAAGGAATTTGGGAGAATTCACACGTGTCCCCAAGGACATCTTACAACTTCAGGCAGTGTGTGAGAAAAAGAGGAAGCAGCTTATTTTACAAGTGAGTTTTGGAAATTATTTTTCTAGAATTTTCTACTCTGTGCCTTTTACTAATTGGTCTAAAAATATGGCAGTTTAAATCATATAATCGCAAGTATAATTCATCAACTAATTCTTCTAATACTAATATATACTTAAATGCACGTACACAACAACAACACCTAAAACAACAACAACAACAACAACAACGTTGCGTAAGGCCTATTTTGTGTATTTCAGTATTTGGAGTTGAAAAGAAGTTTAAATTTCTCTACTTCATATCAGTGATCAGATGTCTCTCTTTTCTTATATTGTGCTTCAGATGATTAATTACGATACTCCAAATTTATCTTCTTGTAAATTTAACATTAGAAAAATTCTTCACAACACTATGTTCGATTCTTGGCTATTTTCTTACCACCATTTATTAAATATAGGTGTTACTAGAGGAAGATTTTCACAAAAATTTCAATATTGATCATTTAACACAAGCATATTCCAATTATATAGTATTGATTAACAAGTTTGCAGCAGATTTCAATGAAAACAGCAAAACAGATATTATCAAATTCTTTAGAACTATGAACAGTATTACTTCTACACTCAGCACTACTTGTAAACTTACATCAATAATAATTCCTCTGCGAGAAACTAAGCAGTTTTGTAGATCTCTCTCAAATAACTACAACTAAAATACATAATAACAATACTGAAAATGTCTCCATTTTATACTTCATCCTTGTCTTCCATGAATTTTCAGTTTTTAGCACTGGTCTTATCACTTACTAGCAATTTAGCTCACTCAGACTTTCAGAGATTTTCTCTTTGCTCATTAAACTCAAATTCCCTTAGCAGACACAGAAGTCAATGGAAAACAATCAATGCTTGCAAGAAAAATTTCAACCGTAAATCCAAATTTAAAAAGTCCAGCACATTAATATTGTCATCCTGCTTATTTTCAATTGATTGAGTGTGGAAAATATTATTTCAAAAACACTTTCACAAAAATAATTCAAAACCAATAATGTATCCTCTTGGAACAATAGCATTTTACTCACCGTGTAAACAATACTGTTTCCATTCACATAAGTAACAGTCAGATTATAACTAGCTGCATTCTTTATATTGAAAACGGTCACATTTACTGGAACTTTTTCATCAGTGAAAGTCACACTTAGGCTTGGATTATTATCACTTGGTGAGAACTTGAAAGGTTTTCCACCAACAACTATGTCTCCAATGTCATCAACATTTGATGATGGAACAATAAGCACAGTATTTGAATCAAGGTTCTCCTTTGTAATTTCTTCTTCATGAATACAAATCACTGAAGAAAGAAAAAAATTAGGTTATTAATAACTGTAATAATTACCTATATTTCCATATTAAAAAAAAACCTCCGATACATCAACATATCTTACAAAAACTTCACACATACTCCTTCTTAAAGATCACTCAATACATGCACATATAATAAATGGCCAACTTTCAAGCTACACGTTGTTAAGCATCGTACTAACTACTCCCATCAGCAAATCAAGTAATGCATAATATTCATAAATTAGTAGCAGAAAACACAAAATCAACTCACTATATCTTTTTTTCAGTAGCAATGTCAAAACAATCATTTTCAATGGAAACATTTTTAGATAACTAATCCTTTCATAAGATACTTACATCTATGTGTCTATCATATTAGAAATTAAACACATTTCTTCTCTTCATAGACACTACTTTCATATGATAAAATACAATCATTTCACTCTAATCAGTCATCTAAAAAAAAATTCATATACAACATTCTAACTCATATCTTTAAAATATAGCAAGAAATGATTTCAACAAAAATGATCCTGTTGAAAGCACATTCTTCTTAGCAAATATAATATACTTTGCGTAGTCACCTGTTGAAGGCACTCCCGTTGAAGAAGTTGTAGGCCCTGTGGTTGAAATTGTTGGAAAACTTCTCCCAATACTTGTACCTAAAAAGAATAGACATTTCCAAATATATGTGTGTTTAAATTTATACATATATACTGGCAAGTGCACATGAATTCTTAAACTGAGTGACACCTTAATGCAAAAAAGTATTTATTTTTTACATATTTCACAGTAAATACTGCAACTAAACATTTCGTGCACAATACACAGAAAACCGATCTTATTTCTTGCAAATATATCATATAGGCAGTATATAATTGAAGTCAACATGAAGGCAGTTTTTCTGAAATTCTTGCAAAACCTCTGCCAATACTACTTCCTGAAAATATTATATAATACATATGTATGCATACATCTATATAGTTGTATTCCAATATACAGATGTATACACATATATTCATATCTGTATCTTTACATATATACGTATACTTTATTCGTATATGTATTGTCATACACATGCATATATTTTGGCAATTATGAATCTACTATCAGATTGACTGACTCCAGCAAATAGGAAATTAATTTTCATATAATTTAATCTGTTGATAAAGATACACATGTATTAATAAACTGATTGATAACATAATACAAATTGACATTAAATTCTTCTACATATTACAATTGGAACTCTGATACGTGGTCTACTCTGGCGTGGTGTGGTGTCGCTTCAACTGTAAACTAATATACAGTTGGAAATTTAGGCATGTAGGCAGTTTTCCTTAAATTCCTGGAAAAACTCAGGCAATACTACTATATATACATATTGTATAACACACATATGTATACAAGTATAAAAATATATTCCTATATATATATATATATATATATAAGCATATCTGTATCTTTATATAACTATATAATATATTTTATGGAGGTGCCCGTGGCGTAGTCGTTATCGTCGTAGGAAATGGACACAGCGACACGAGTTCAAATCCTGGACGAGACTGATTGCATTTCACATAGCACTAATACCCTTGGGGAAGGTATGAATCCAATTATTCTTTTCCAGCTATGGGTAAATAGTAGGACAGACTAGGTTCTTCAGCCTTGGTTAGGCAACTAGTCTAGGAGAAGGAAAACTCTGAATTCAAACCTGTTAAACTCCGCTTAAAAATTGACCTTGTGTCATATCCTGCCCGAGCGGAAGGGTTGGTAAATAGTATCTTTATATAACTATATATACTTTATTTGTATATATATTGGCATACACCATTTAATAACTATACATCTACTATCAGATTTACTGACTGCATCAAACAATATAAGATTAGATTTTAACCATGACAGCAAAAACACAAGATTTACAAAATGAAATATTTTTCATGGAAAATACAGCAGCTTTCAACATTCTTTTTCATATCTTAATAGCTCTCATTGAAATATAGCAAGACATAATGTCAACAAATGATCCTGTTGAAAGCACATTCTTTTTTGCAAATATAATATATACTTTAGATAGACATTCACCTGTGAAAGGCACTCCTGTTGAAGAAGTTGTCGGCCCTGTGGTTGAAATTGTTGGAAAACTTCTCCCAATACTTGTACCTAAAAAGAATAGACATTTCCAAATATATGTGTGTTTATATTTATACATATATATTGGCAAGTGCACATGAATTCTTAAACTGATTGATTCCGAGCGGAGGGTTTGGTAAATAGTATCTTTATATAACTATATATACTTTATTTGTATATATATTGGTATACAACGTTTAATAATTATACATCTACTATCAGATTGACTGACTGCATCAAAGAATATAAGATTAGATTTTAACCATGACAGCAAAAACACAAGACTTGCAAAAGGAAATATTTTTCATGGAAAATACAGCAACTTTCAACATTCTTTTTCATATATTAATAGCTCTCATTGAAATATAGCAAGACATAATGTCAACAAATGATCCTGTTTAAAGCACATTTTTTTTTGCAAATATAATATATACTTTAGATAGACATTCACCTGTGAAAGGCACTCCAGTTGAAGAAGTTGTAGGCACGGTGGTTGAAATTGTTGGAAAAGTTTTCCCAATACTTGTACCTAAAAAGAAATGACATTTCCAAATATATGTGTGTTTAAATTTATACATATATGCTGGCAAGTACACATGAATTCTTAAACTGACTGACACCTTAATCCAAAAAAGCATTTATTTTTTACATATTTCAGAGTAAATACTGCAACTAAACATTTGCTGCACAATCCACAGAAAACTGATCGGGTAAAATTTCGATCTTATTTCTTGCAAATATAATATATCGGCAGTATATAATTGAAGTCAACATCTAGGCAGTTTTTCTGAAATTCTTGCAAAACATCTGCCAATACTACTTCCTGAAAATATTATATAATACATATGTATGCATACATCTATATAGTTGTATTCCAATATACAGATGTATATACAAATATTCATATCTGTATCTTTACATATATACGTATACATTATTCGTATATGTATTGTCATACACATGAATATATTTATGCAATTGTGAATCTACTATCAGATTGACTGACTCCAGCAAATAGGAAATTAATTTTCATATAATTTACTCTGTTGGTAAGGATACACATGTATTAATAAACTGATTGATAACATAATACAAATTGACATTAAATTCTCCTACATATTACAATTGGAGCTCTGATACGTGGTCTACTGTGGCGTGGTGTGGTGTCGCTTCAACTGTAAACTAATATACAGTTGGAAATTTAGGCATGTAGGCAGTTTTCCTGAAATTCCTGGAAAAACTCAGGCAATACTACTATATATGCATATTGTATAACACATATATGTATACAAGTATAAAAATATATTCCTATATATAGATTCATATATATATATAGATATATATATATATATATATATATATATGCATATGCATATCTGTATCTTTATATAACTATATAATATATTTTATGGAGGTGCCCGTGGTGTAGTCGTTGTCGTCATAGGAAATGGACACGGCGACACGAGTTCAAATCCTGGACGAGACTGATTGCATTTCACATAGCACTAATACCCTTGGGGAAGGTATGAATCAAATTATTCTCCTCCAGCTATGGGTAAATAGTAGGAGAGACTAGGTTCTTCAGCCTTGGTTAGGCAACTAGTCTAGGAGAAGGAAAACTCTGAATTCAAACCTATTAAACTCCGCTTAAAAATTGACCTTGTGTAATATCCTGCCCGAGCGGAGGGGTTGGTAAATACTATCTTTATATAACTATATATACTTTATTTGTATATATATTGGCATACAACGTTTAATAATTATACGTCTACTATCAGATTGACTGACTGCATCAAACAATATCAGATTAGATTTTAACCATGACAGCAAAAACACAAGATTTACAAAATGTAATATTTTTCATGGAAAAAATAGCAGTTTTCAACATTCTTTTTCATATATTAATAGCTCTCATTGAAATATAGCAAGACATGATGTCAACAAATGATCCTGTTGAAAGCACATTCTTTTTTGCAAATATAATATATACTTTAGATAGACATTCACCTGTGAAAGGCACTCCAGTTGAAGAAGTTTTAGGCCCTGTGGTTGAAATTGTTGGAAAACTTGTCCCAATACTTGTACCTAAAAAGAAATGACATTTCCAAATATATACGTGTTTATATTTATACATATATATTGGCAAGTGCACATGAATTCTTAAACTGATTGACACCTTAATCCAAAAAAGCATTTATTTTTTACATATTTCACAGTAAATACTGCAACTTAACATTTGGTGCACAATACACAGAAAACTGATCAGGTAAAATTTTGATCTTATTTCTTGCAAATATAATAATATATAGGCAGTATATAATTGAAGTCAACATGTAGGCAGTTTTCCTGAAATTCTTGGTAAACCTCTGGCAATACTACTACCAAAAAATATTATATAATACATATGTATGCATACATCTATATAGTTGTATTCCTATATACAGATGTATACACATATATGCATATCTGTATCTTTACATGTATATGTATACTTTATTCGTATATGTATTGTCATACACATGCATATATTTTGGCAATCGTACATCTACTATCAGATTGACTGACTACATCAAACAGGAAATTAATTTTCATATAATTTACTCTTGTGATAAAGAAGACATGATGTTTTTGATATCTCACATTGCATCAAACATCCAAGGAATCTATTACTGTGGTCAATCCTACTATCAGAACTCTGCTACATGGTGTAGTGTGCTCTGGTTGGTTGGAACTGTACAAGGAATAATTGTTGGAAATCTAGTGGGGAATTTACTTAAAACAATAGTAGCTATGCTTTTCGTTGAAATAGTTTGGGTATAAGCAGTAATTTACAAAGCTTTTTGCTCCAATGTGGCACATAGCCAAATGAATAGGGGCACCCAATGACACTCAAACTCACTCGTGAAGGTTTGCTAGTCTAGCTTGCTGACCATTACACCATCCGAGGGGCCCAGTTTGGGTATAAGCTGTTCATCACAACATGGTCCATCCTATTTATAGACTACCCAGTCAGCAGCAGTAAGTACTCCAAGTGGAAGTTGACATATCAAAGATGAGAACTGAAAGCATTTAAAATCACTTGCAATTATCTTCACATACTGAATTACTGTTTCACATGTTCTGCTAGACAGATGTATCTTGTATTCCATAAACTGCAGTTTTTAAACCGAAGACCAAAATGGCTACCCGAATTCTAACACTTCTTGTAATGACAGTGTTTATTATTCCCATGGAGACATTAGAGAATAACATTCTATGGCCAATTTAAGATACTTCTGCTGATACACATTGTATAATCAACTTTCAAATAATGCTATTATTTTATTCAAATCAGTTATGTAAAATTAAAACATACACAATCTTCTTACTCATATCTTAGTAGCTTTCATTAAGAATATCATGCAAGACATAATTTTCACAAATCATCCAGTTAAAAGCACATTCATTTTTGCAAATACATTCACATAATATACTTCACAGAGACATTCACCTGTTGTAAAAGTCATTGAAGTAGAACCTACTTGAATTGCTGAAACTGTTGGAACACCAGTATCTAAAAAATAACGCACGCACACACACACACACACACACATACACACATATATATATAGAAATATATATATATATATATATATATATATATATATATATATATAAATATTTTTATTCTTACATATATATTAGCAGTTACACATGTATTAAACTGATTGATAACATAATACAAATTGTCATTAAATTCTTCTACATATTACAATTGGAACTCTGATACGTGGTCTACTGTGGCGTGTTGTGGTGTCACTTAAACTGTAAACTAAAATACAGTTGGAAATTTAGGCATGTAGCTGGTTCTCCTGAAATTCTTGGAAAACCTCTGGCAATACTACTACAGATACATATTTTATAACACATATATGTAGACAAGTATAAAAACATATTCCAGTATATAGATTTATACACATATACACAGATCTGTATCTTTACATACTAATGCATACTTTATTTGTATATATATTGGCATACACCATTTAATAATTATACTTCTACTATCAGATTGACTGACGACATCAAACAATATAAGATTAGATTTTAATCATGACAGCAAAAACACAAGATTTACAAAATGAAATATTTTTCAGAGAAAAAACACCGACTTTCAACATTCTTACTCATATCCTAATAGCTCTCATTAGAATATTGCAAGACATGATTTCAACAAATGATCCTGTTGAAAGCACAGTCTTTTTAGCAAATATAATAGACTTTACATAGTCACCTGTTAAAGGCACTCCTGTTGAAGAAATTGTAGGCCCTGTGGTTGAAATAGTTGGAAAACTTGTCCCAATACTTGTACCTATAAACAGTAGATATTTCCAAATTTGTGTATAAGTGTGTCTATATTTATACATATATATTGGCAATTACACATGAATTAATAAACTAACTGAAAACATAATACATAAAATCATTTATTTCTTACATACTAACCTTTCTACTTGTTGGAACAATAGAAGCAAAAACGTTTGCAAGTCTAGTAGGGACTTTACTTAAAATAGGATTACCTATGTTACTTCTAATACCAGTGCTTATTATTCCCATTGAATATTGAATATAATTCTGCTCATACAGTACAGCATAATGTTCTTTCAATGCATTAAATTAGGGATTTTTTTCTTATAATACTGGATAATAATTCTTACAAAATTTCACTGAAAAAGCTTATTTGAAATGTACTGGCAATCAATGGTCAATTACTAGATACTTTATTTGTAGGCTGTATATTACACATAGTCATAGAAAATGTCATTCAAATACTACCGACACTATTTCATATTACAGAGCTTGAAAGACATCTAGGAACTTTCTAAGCAATAATCTTTTTATCAAATCTTACATTTGAGCATATAATTTGATACATGAATTATGAAAACAACCACATAAAACTTTCTATTTTTAATACACATGATCTATTTTTGTATTCAATGTTTATCATTAAATGAGAAAATTCTCATGACTTCCCAACAAATGTACTTACTTAGTTTAATACAAAGTTCAACACTGAGTTCTATTACTACTTTTTGTTTTGGTCGTTCTTTCTTTATAGTAATTTCAAGACTTCTCAATTCATCGCTTGGTGGTAGTGGTACTGGCGTATTTACACTCACATCCTGTAAGAAATCGAATCGGCTCAAACGTTCACTCGCATTTAACAAATGGAATTTGGGAATTTCAAATAATTATTTATTAATGAAATATCCCTGAAAAAAAAAACAACATCAAATACAACATCAAAATAAAAATAAACCTTAATATTATTGCATTAATTCAATAGATTTTTCTTAAGTCTTTTCCTTGTATTCTTTAAATGCTTTTCTTTCTTTAATAGCATATAAATATTCATGGCTTATGTAATGCTGAATCCATCCTTTGAGAATAACAGCAGTGGTATTATTTACACCATAGCTGGCGGGATATGGGAGTTGATACCTTTCACAAGGATATTAGAATAAAAAAGAGATCCTAACAGTGCATCTGGAATTCGGACGTGCTTACTACGATTTTGCAGTCCAGCTCTTTAACCATTACGCCATCAGGACTTCCACAAATCTTTTCATAGCCCCTTCTCTTTGACTCTTCTCATTTCTTATAGCTATTTCTTAACTATAATATCAAATCATAATGAAATCACAAATAGTTTACTGTCATCTACATTTGCAGTTAATCACAAATTACAATTTCTCTTACAGATTCACATCATAAAACGGACAATGATCATAACAATCACTGACGTGAAGCTTTATTTCTTACTTGTAAACTTGTGAATCTCTTATGTTCCTCATCTAACAACTATCTATGGTGATATTGCTGTTTCTACTTTTCTGAAATATTCTTTCATATTCACCATATTAAGAAAAAACAAGAAAAAACTACCTTCAATGTTCCCTATTATAGCCCTTTTTTGCCTGCATAAAATTTCTTATTATATCTCTATTGATGTACATGTATGTATTAAAAACATGAAGCAATTCATATAATCATCATTGCTGATTAAAAAGAAACATTAGCAGATGACAGTTGTCATAATGATTTGCTCAAAACAGAAGTGAGAACAAGTTAGAAAAATGAAAATGATAACAATAAACATATCAATTACCACTTCAACTGAGTCTTTACAATGGAATTTCGAACAAAAACATTATTATGAGATTCATAAACACACACAATTCTTCTGCCTATTCGGATAGACAGTGGTGAAACTGTAAAGCTCTTTCGAAATTTTCTAAACATCACGCACATCGCACATACTAGTGGACTAGATATAACAATGTTCAATAAAGAAACACAACACATATACTGCTTATTTTCTCTTACTTTTTGCACAAGTCCTAAACATATTCATACGCAAAAATACTAAGTTAACAATACCATCTAAATTGTGTAAATCAAAAGTTTATATGTGCGCATTATCTAAAAGATCTCACAAACTTCATAGTGTGGACGATGAAATGCCAGTGGTCACTACTTGCAAAATGATGGTTTGTTCTCTCAACGTTTTCTTAGAAACAAAACCATACAGTGTTGTGTTGCTTCCACAATTTACAACACAAACAATATCACCAATGCAGACAAAAGATATTTCACAAAAATGACAATGCTAAACAAGCATTTCTTATAAATCAAAGCAAACAAGGAAAACTTATTACACAGTAGCATATGTTTCTTGTGTATTTGTGTGTCTGTATGAGTTGGGGTGGGGTAATACAAATACAATATCTGGTATGGTAGCGAGTATTGTTTGAAATATTAGTGTGTACATCTGTTCGCAATCTAGAGAGAAGAAATAAGGCGGTAGCTCTCAGAAACTTGTAGACAAGTTCACCTACCTAGGAAGCAGTGTTTCATCAACCGAAAAAGACACTGACACGTGGCTAACAAAGGCATGGACAGCTATCGATAGACTATCGGTCATATGGAAATCACACATGACCGATAACATGAAACAGTTTCTTCCAAGCAGCGGTCGAGTCAGTACTACTATATAGTTTAACTACATGGACGCTGACTAAACAGATGGAGAAAAAGCTTGACGGCAACTACACAAGAATGCTGCGAGCAATTTTGAACAATTCCTGGAGGCAACACCCAACAAAGCCCCAACTGTATGCCCACCTACAATCCATCATGAAAACTATCAAAGTTACACGAATCAGACAAGTAGGACATTGCTGGAGAAGCAGGATTGAGCTCATAACTGATGTTCTCCTATAGACCCCCTCATATGGCCGAGCAAAAGCAGGACAACCAGCTTGAACCTACATACAGAAGCTCTGTGAGGATACAGGATGTAGCCCTGAGGACCTACCAGAAGCGATGAACGATAGAGAGGAGTGGCGACAGAAGGTCAGGGATATCCATGCTAGCAGCAAGACATGAACATGATGATGATGATGATGATATGTGTGTGTGTGTGTGTGTGTGTGTGTGTGCAGGGGAACAAAGGCACACAGCAGTGGAGTATGTGTCTACTTGCTGTCAGAATTTCTGCATATGTTTGTAGTAGCAGGCATTTACATCCATTCAAAGTGGAATAAGCTGAAAATTCATAATCATACGATGAATATAGTTTTTGACTGGCCGTTTTGCTGACTCTTGCTGTCTAATGCTCCAAATCAGTCTGCCAGCATCTGAAGGAATTTGGGAGAATTCACACGTGTCCCCAAGGGCATCTTACAACTTCAGGCAGTGTGTGAGAAAAAGAGGAAGCAGCTTATTTTACAAGTGAGTTTTGGAAATCATTTTTCTAGAATTTTCTACTCTGTGCCTTTTACTAATTGGTCTAAAAATATGGCAGTTTAAATCATATAATCGCAAGGATAATCCATCAACTAATTCTTCTAATACTAATATATACTTAAATGCACGTACACAACAACAACACCTAAAACAACAACAACAACAACAACAACAACAACAACGTTGCATAAGGCCTATTTTGTGTATTTCAGTATTTGGAGTTAAAAAGAAATTTAAATTTCTCTACTTCATATCAGTGATCAGATGTCTCTCTTTTCTTATATTGTGCTTCAGATGATTAATTACGATACTCCAAATTTATCTTCTTGTAAATTTAACATTAGAAAAATTCTTCACAACACTATGTTTGATGCTTGGCTATTTTCTTACCACCATTTATTAATATAGGTGTTACTAGAGGAAGATTTTCACAGAATTTTCAATATTGATCATTTAACACAAGCCTATTCCAATTGTATAGTATTGATTAACAAGTCTGCAGCAGATTTCAATGAAAACAGCAAAACAGATATTATCAAATTCTTTAGAACTATGAACAGTATTACTTCTACACTCAGCACTACTTGTCAACTTACATCAATAATAATTCCTCTGCGAGAAACTAAGCAGTTTTGTAGATCTCTCTCAAATAACTACAACTGAAATAAATAATAACAATACTGAAAATGTCTCCATTTTATACTTCATCCTTGTCTTCCATGAGTTTTCAGTTTTTAGCACTGGTCTTATCACTTACTAGCAATTTAGCTCACTCAGACTTTCAGAGCTTTTCTCTTTGCTCATTAAACTCAAATTCCCTTAGCAGACACAGAAGTCAATGGAAAACAATCAATGCTTGCAAGAAAATTTCAACCGTAAATCCAAATTTAAAAAGTCCAGCACATTAATATTGTCATCCTGCTTATTTTCAATTGATTGAGTGTCGAAAATATTATTTCAAAAACACTTTAACAAAAATAATTCAAAATCAATAATGTATCCTCTTGGAACAATAGCATTTTACTCACCGTGTAAACAATACTGTTTCCATTCACATAAGTAACAGTCAGATTATAACTAGCTGCATTCTTTATATTGAAAACGGTCACATTTACTGGAACTTTTTCATCAGTGAAAGTCACACTTAGGCTTGGATTATTATCACTTGGTGAGAACTTGAAAGGTTTTCCACCAACAACTATGTCTCCGATGTCATCAACATTTGATGATGGAACAATAAGCACAGTATTTGAATCAAGGTTCTCCTTTGTAATTTCTTCTTCATGAATACAAATCACTGAAGAAAGAAAAAATTAGGTTATTAATAACTGTAATAATTACCTATATTTCCATATTAAAAATAAAACCTCCGATACATCAACATATTTTACAAAAACTTCATACATACTCCTTCTTAAAGATCACTCAATACATGCACATATAATAAAAGGCCAATTTTCAAGCTACACGTTGTTAAGCATTGTACAAACTACTCCCATCAGCAAATCTGTACCATCAAGCTGAAGAGTAATGCATAATATTAAAAATTAGTAGCAAAAAACACAAAATCAACTCAATATATCTTTTTTTCAGTAGCAATGTCAAAACAATCATTTTCAATGGAAACATTTTTAGATAACTAATCCTTTCATAAGATACTTACATCTATGTGTCTATCATATTAGAAATTAAACACATTTCTTCTCTTCATAGACACTACTTTCATATGATAAAATACAATCATTTCACTCTAATCAGTCATCTAAAAAAAAATTCATATACAACATTCTAACTCATATCTTTAAAATATAGCAAGAAATGATTTCAACAAATGATCCTGTTGAAAGCACATTCTTCTTAGCAAATATAATATACTTTACGTAGTCACCTGTTGAAGGCACTCCCGTTGAAGAAGTTGTAGGCCCTGTGGTTGAAATTGTTGGAAAACTTCTCCCAATACTTGTACCTAAAAAGAATAGACATTTCCAAATTTATATGTGTTTATATTTATACATATATATTGGCAAATGCACATGAATTCTTAAACTGATTGACACCTTAATGAAAAAAATCATTTATTTTTTACATATTTCACAGTAAATACTGCAACTTAACATTTCGTGCACAATAGACAGAAAACTGATCAGGTAAAATTTCAATCTTATTTCTTGCAAATATAATAATATATATGCAGTATATAATTGAAGTCAACATGTAGGCAGTTTTTCTGAAATTCTTGGAAAAACCCTGCCAATACTCCTACCTGAAAATATTATATAATACGTATGTATGCATACATCTATATAGTTGTATTCCTATATACAGATGTATACACATATATTCATATCTGTATCTTTACATGTATATGTATACTTTATTCGTATATGTATTGTCATACACATGCATTATTTAGGCAATTATACATCTACTATCAGATTGACTGACTACCCAAACAGGAAATTAATTTTCATATAATTTACTCTGTTGGTAAAGATATACATGTATTAATAAACTGATTGATAACATAACACAAATTGACATTAAATTCTCCTACATATTACAATGGGAAATCTGATACGTGGCCTACTGTGGCGTGGTGTGGTGTCGCTTAAACTGTAAACTAAAATACAGTTGGAAATTTAGGCATGTAGGCAGTTGTCCTTAAATTCCTGGAAAAACTCAGGCAATACTACTATATATACATATTGTATAACACACATATGTATACAAGTATAAAAATATATTCCTATATATATATATATATATATATAAGCATATCTGTATCTTTACATAACTATATAATATATTTTATGGAGGTGCCCGTGGTGTAGTCGTTATCGTCGTAGGAAATGGACACAGCGACACGAGTTCAAATCCTGGACGAGACTGATTGCATTTCACATAGCACTAATACCCTTGGGGAAGGTATGAATCCAATTATTCTCTTCCAGCTATGGGTAAATAGTAGGACAGACTAGGTTCTTCAGCCTTTGTTAGGCAACTAGTCTAGGAGAAGGAAAACTCTGAATTCAAACCTGTTAAACTCTGCTTAAAAATTGACCTTGTGTCATATCCTGCCCGAGCGGAAGGGTTGGTAAATAGTATATTTATATAACTATATATACTTTATTTGTATATATATTGGCATACACCATTTAATAACTATACATCTACTATCAGATTGACTGACTGCATCAAACAATATAAGATTAGATTTTAACCATGACAGCAAAAACACAAGATTTACAAAATGAAATATTTTTCATGGAAAATACAGCAGCTTTCAACATTCTTTTTCATATCTTAATAGCTCTCATTAAAATATAGCAAGACATAATGTCAACAAATGATCCTGTTGAATGCACATTCTTTTTTGCAAATATAATATATACTTTAGATAGACATTCACCTGTGAAAGGCACTCCTGTTGAAGAAGTTGTCGGCCCTGTGGTTGAAATTGTTGGAAAACTTCTCCCAATACTTGTACCTAAAAAGAATAGACATTTCCAAATTTATATGTGTTTATATTTATACATATATATTGGCAAATGCACATGAATTCTTAAACTGATTGACACCTTAATGAAAAAAATCATTTATTTTTTACATATTTCACAGTAAATACTGCAACTTAACATTTCGTGCACGATACACAGAAAACTGATCAGGTAAAATTTTGATCTTATTTCTTGCAAATATAATAATATATAGGCAGCATATAATTGAACTCAACATGTAGGCAGTTTTCCTGAAATTCTTGGTAAACCTCTGGCAATACTACTACCAAAAAATATTATATAATACATATGTATGCATACATCTATATAGTTGTATTCCTATATACAGATGTATACACATATATGCATATCTGTATCTTTACATGTATATGTATACTTTATTCCTATATGTATTGTCATACACATGCATATATTTTGGCAATCGTACATCTACTATCAGATTGACTGACTACATCAAACAGGAAATTAATTTTCATATAATTTACTCTTGTGATAAAGAAGACATGATGTTTTTGATATCTCACATTGCATCAAACATCCAAGGAATCTATTACTGTGGTCAATCCTACTATCAGAACTCTGCTACATGGTGTAGTGTGCTCTGGTTGGTTGGAACTGTACAAGGAATAATTGTTGGAAATCTAGTGGGGACTTTACTTAAAACAATAGTAGCTATGCTTTTCGTTGAAATAGTTTGGGTATAAGCAGTAATTTACAAAGCTTTTTGCTCCAATGTGGCACATAGCCAAATGAATAGGGGCACCCAATGACACTCAAACTCACTCGTGAAGGTTTACTAGTCTAGCTTGCTGACCATTACACCATCCGAGGGGGCCAGTTTGGGTATAAGCTGTTCATCACAACATGGTCCATCCTATTTATAGACTACCCAGTCAGCAGCAGTAAGTACTCCAAGTGGAAGTTGACATATCAAAGATGAGAACTGAAAGCATTTAAAATCACTTGCAATTATCTTCACATACTGAATTACTGTTTCACATGTTCTGCTAGACAGATGTATCTTGTATTCCATAAACTGCAGTTTTTAAACCGAAGACCAAAATGGCTACCCGAATTCTAACACTTCTTGTAATGACAGTGTTTATTATTCCCATGGAGACATTAGAGAATAACATTCTATGGCCAATTTAAGATACTTCTGCTGATACACATTGTATAATCAACTTTCAAATAATGCTATTATTTTATTCAAATCAGTTATGTAAAATTAAATCATACACAATCTTCTTACTCATATCTTAGTAGCTTTCATTAAGAATATCATGCAAGACATAATTTTCACAAATCATCCAGTTAAAAGCACATTCATTTTTGCAAATACATTCACATAATATACTTCACAGAGACATTCACCTGTTGTAAAAGTCATTGAAGTAGAACCTACTTGAATTGCTGAAACTGTTGGAACACCAGTATCTAAAAAATAACGCACGCACACACACACACACACACACACATACACACATATATATATAGAAATATATATATATATATATATATATGTATATATAAATATTTTTATTCTTACATATATATTAGCAGTTACACATGTATTAAACTGATTGATAACATAATACAAATTGTCATTAAATTCTTCTACATATTACAATTGGAACTCTGATACGTGGTCTACTGTGGCGTGTTGTGGTGTCACTTAAACTGTAAACTAAAATACAGTTGGAAATTTAGGCATGTAGCTGGTTCTCCTGAAATTCTTGGAAAACCTCTGGCAATACTACTACAGATACATATTTTATAACACATATATGTAGACAAGTATAAAAACATATTCCAGTATATAGATTTATACACATATACACAGATCTGTATCTTTACATACTAATGCATACTTTATTTGTATATATATTGGCATACACCATTTAATAATTATACTTCTACTATCAGATTGACTGACGACATCAAACAATATAAGATTAGATTTTAATCATGACAGCAAAAACACAAGATTTACAAAATGAAATATTTTTCAGAGAAAAAACACCGACTTTCAACATTCTTACTCATATCCTAATAGCTCTCATTAGAATATTGCAAGACATGATTTCAACAAATGATCCTGTTGAAAGCACAGTCTTTTTAGCAAATATAATAGACTTTACATAGTCACCTGTTAAAGGCACTCCTGTTGAAGAAGTTGTAGGCCCTGTGGTTGAAATAGTTGGAAAACTTGTCCCAATACTTGTACCTATAAACAGTAGATATTTCCAAATTTATGTATAAGTGTGTCTATATTTATACATATATATTGGCAATTACACATGAATTAATAAACTAACTGAAAACATAATACATAAAATCATTTATTTCTTACATACTAACCTTTCTACTTGTTGGAACAATAGAAGCAAAAACGTTTGCAAGTCTAGTAGGGACTTTACTTAAAATAGGATTACCTATGTTACTTGTAATAGCAGTGCTTATTATTCCCATTGAATATTGAATATAATTCTGCTCATACAGTACAGCATAATGTTCTTTCAATGCATTAAATTAGGGATTTTTTTCTTATAATACTGGATAATAATTCTTACAAAATTTCACTGAAAAAGCTTATTTGAAATGTACTGGCAATCAATGGTCAATTACTAGATACTTTATTTGTAGGCTGTATATTACACATAGTCATAGAAAATGTCATTCAAATACTACCGACACTATTTCATATTACAGAGCTTGAAAGACATCTAGGAACTTTCTAAGCAATAATCTTTTTATCAAATCTTACATTTGAGCATATAATTTGATACATGAATTATGAAAACAACCACATAAAACTTTCTATTTTTAATACACATGATCTATTTTTGTATTCAATGTTTATCATTAAATGAGAAAATTCTTATGACTTCCCAACAAATGTACTTACTTAGTTTAATACAAAGTTCAACACTGAGTTCTATTACTACTTTTTGTTTTGGTCGTTCTTTCTTTATAGTAATTTCAAGACTTCTCAATTCATCGCTTGGTGGTAGTGGTACTGGCGTATTTACACTCACATCCTGTAAGAAATCGAATCGGCTCAAACGTTCACTCGCATTTAACAAATGGAATTTGGGAATTTCAAATAATTATTTATTAATGAAATATCCCTGAAAAAAAAAACAACATCAAATACAACATCAAAATAAAAATAAACCTTAATATTATTGCATTAATTCAATAGATTTTTCTTAAGTCTTTTCCTTGTATTCTTTAAATGCTTTTCTTTCTTTAATAGCATATAAATATTCATGGCTTATGTAATGCTGAATCCATCCTTTGAGAATAACAGCAGTGGTATTATTTACACCATAGCTGGCGGGATATGGGAGTTGATACCTTTCACAAGGATATTAGAATAAAAAAGAGATCCTAACAGCGCATCTGGAATTCGGACGTGCTTACTACGATTTTGCAGTCCAGCTCTTTAACCATTACGCCATCAGGACTTCCACAAATCTTTTCATAGCCCCTTCTCTTTGACTCTTCTCATTTCTTATAGCTATTTCTTAACTATAATATCAAATCATAATGAAATCACAAATAGTTTACTGTCATCTACATTTGCAGTTAATCACAAATTACAATTTCTCTTACAGATTCACATCATAAAACGGACAATGATCATAACAATCACTGACGTGAAGCTTTATTTCTTACTTGTAAACTTGTGAATCTCATTGAAAAATGAAAATGATAACAATAAACATATCAATTACCACTTCAACTGAGTCTTTACAATGGAATTTCGAACAAAAACATTATTATGAGATTCATAAACACACACAATTCTTCTGCCTATTCGGATAGACAGTGGTGAAACTGTAAAGCTCTTTCGAAATTTTCTAAACATCACGCACATCGCACATACTAGTGGACTAGATATAACAATGTTCAATAAAGAAACACAACACATATACTGCTTATTTTCTCTTACTTTTTGCACAAGTCCTAAACATATTCATACGCAAAAATACTAAGTTAACAATACCATCTAAATTGTGTAAATCAAAAGTTTATATGTGCGCATTATCTAAAAGATCTCACAAACTTCATAGTGTGGACGATGAAATGCCAGTGGTCACTACTTGCAAAATGATGGTTTGTTCTCTCAACGTTTTCTTAGAAACAAAACCATACAGTGTTGTGTTGCTTCCACAATTTACAACACAAACAATATCACCAATGCAGACAAAAGATATTTCACAAAAATGACAATGCTAAACAAGCATTTCTTATAAATCAAAGCAAACAAGGAAAACTTATTACACAGTAGCATATGTTTCTTGTGTATTTGTGTGTCTGTATGAGTTGGGGTGGGGTAATACAAATACAATATCTGGTATGGTAGCGAGTATTGTTTGAAATATTAGTGTGTACATCTGTTCGCAATCTAGAGAGAAGAAATAAGGCGGTAGCTCTCAGAAACTTGTAGACAAGTTCACCTACCTAGGAAGCAGTGTTTCATCAACCGAAAAAGACACTGACACGTGGCTAACAAAGGCATGGACAGCTATCGATAGACTATCGGTCATATGGAAATCACACATGACCGATAACATGAAACAGTTTCTTCCAAGCAGCGGTCGAGTCAGTACTACTATATAGTTTAACTACATGGACGCTGACTAAACAGATGGAGAAAAAGCTTGACGGCAACTACACAAGAATGCTGCGAGCAATTTTGAACAATTCCTGGAGGCAACACCCAACAAAGCCCCAACTGTATGCCCACCTACAATCCATCATGAAAACTATCAAAGTTACACGAATCAGACAAGTAGGACATTGCTGGAGAAGCAGGATTGAGCTCATAACTGATGTTCTCCTATAGACCCCCTCATATGGCCGAGCAAAAGCAGGACAACCAGCTTGAACCTACATACAGAAGCTCTGTGAGGATACAGGATGTAGCCCTGAGGACCTACCAGAAGCGATGAACGATAGAGAGGAGTGGCGACAGAAGGTCAGGGATATCCATGCTAGCAGCAAGACATGAACATGATGATGATGATGATGATATGTGTGTGTGTGTGTGTGTGTGTGTGCAGGGGAACAAAGGCACACAGCAGTGGAGTATGTGTCTACTTGCTGTCAGAATTTCTGCATATGTTTGTAGTAGCAGGCATTTACATCCATTCAAAGTGGAATAAGCTGAAAATTCATAATCATACGATGAATATAGTTTTTGACTGGCCGTTTTGCTGACTCTTGCTGTCTAATGCTCCAAATCAGTCTGCCAGCATCTGAAGGAATTTGGGAGAATTCACACGTGTCCCCAAGGGCATCTTACAACTTCAGGCAGTGTGTGAGAAAAAGAGGAAGCAGCTTATTTTACAAGTGAGTTTTGGAAATCATTTTTCTAGAATTTTCTACTCTGTGCCTTTTACTAATTGGTCTAAAAATATGGCAGTTTAAATCATATAATCGCAAGGATAATCCATCAACTAATTCTTCTAATACTAATATATACTTAAATGCACGTACACAACAACAACACCTAAAACAACAACAACAACAACAACAACAACAACGTTGCATAAGGCCTATTTTGTGTATTTCAGTATTTGGAGTTAAAAAGAAATTTAAATTTCTCTACTTCATATCAGTGATCAGATGTCTCTCTTTTCTTATATTGTGCTTCAGATGATTAATTACGATACTCCAAATTTATCTTCTTGTAAATTTAACATTAGAAAAATTCTTCACAACACTATGTTTGATGCTTGGCTATTTTCTTACCACCATTTATTAATATAGGTGTTACTAGAGGAAGATTTTCACAGAATTTTCAATATTGATCATTTAACACAAGCCTATTCCAATTGTATAGTATTGATTAACAAGTCTGCAGCAGATTTCAATGAAAACAGCAAAACAGATATTATCAAATTCTTTAGAACTATGAACAGTATTACTTCTACACTCAGCACTACTTGTCAACTTACATCAATAATAATTCCTCTGCGAGAAACTAAGCAGTTTTGTAGATCTCTCTCAAATAACTACAACTGAAATAAATAATAACAATACTGAAAATGTCTCCATTTTATACTTCATCCTTGTCTTCCATGAGTTTTCAGTTTTTAGCACTGGTCTTATCACTTACTAGCAATTTAGCTCACTCAGACTTTCAGAGCTTTTCTCTTTGCTCATTAAACTCAAATTCCCTTAGCAGACACAGAAGTCAATGGAAAACAATCAATGCTTGCAAGAAAATTTCAACCGTAAATCCAAATTTAAAAAGTCCAGCACATTAATATTGTCATCCTGCTTATTTTCAATTGATTGAGTGTCGAAAATATTATTTCAAAAACACTTTAACAAAAATAATTCAAAATCAATAATGTATCCTCTTGGAACAATAGCATTTTACTCACCGTGTAAACAATACTGTTTCCATTCACATAAGTAACAGTCAGATTATAACTAGCTGCATTCTTTATATTGAAAACGGTCACATTTACTGGAACTTTTTCATCAGTGAAAGTCACACTTAGGCTTGGATTATTATCACTTGGTGAGAACTTGAAAGGTTTTCCACCAACAACTATGTCTCCGATGTCATCAACATTTGATGATGGAACAATAAGCACAGTATTTGAATCAAGGTTCTCCTTTGTAATTTCTTCTTCATGAATACAAATCACTGAAGAAAGAAAAAATTAGGTTATTAATAACTGTAATAATTACCTATATTTCCATATTAAAAATAAAACCTCCGATACATCAACATATTTTACACAAACTTCATACATACTCCTTCTTAAAGATCACTCAATACATGCACATATAATAAAAGGCCAATTTTCAAGCTACACGTTGTTAAGCATCGTACAAACTACTCCCATCAGCAAATCTGTACCATCAAGCTGAAGAGTAATGCATAATATTAAAAATTAGTAGCAAAAAACACAAAATCAACTCAATATATCTTTTTTTCAGTAGCAATGTCAAAACAATCATTTTCAATGGAAACATTTTTAGATAACTAATCCTTTCATAAGATACTTACATCTATGTGTCTATCATATTAGAAATTAAACACATTTCTTCTCTTCATAGACACTACTTTCATATGATAAAATACAATCATTTCACTCTAATCAGTCATCTAAAAAAAAATTCATATACAACATTCTAACTCATATCTTTAAAATATAGCAAGAAATGATTTCAACAAATGATCCTGTTGAAAGCACATTCTTCTTAGCAAATATAATATACTTTACGTAGTCACCTGTTGAAGGCACTCCCGTTGAAGAAGTTGTAGGCCCTGTGGTTGAAATTGTTGGAAAACTTCTCCCAATACTTGTACCTAAAAAGAATAGACATTTCCAAATTTATATGTGTTTATATTTATACATATATATTGGCAAATGCACATGAATTCTTAAACTGATTGACACCTTAATGAAAAAAATCATTTATTTTTTACATATTTCACAGTAAATACTGCAACTTAACATTTCGTGCACAATAGACAGAAAACTGATCAGGTAAAATTTCAATCTTATTTCTTGCAAATATAATAATATATATGCAGTATATAATTGAAGTCAACATGTAGGCAGTTTTTCTGAAATTCTTGGAAAAACCCTGCCAATACTCCTACCTGAAAATATTATATAATACGTATGTATGCATACATCTATATAGTTGTATTCCTATATACAGATGTATACACATATATTCATATCTGTATCTTTACATGTATATGTATACTTTATTCGTATATGTATTGTCATACACATGCATTATTTAGGCAATTATACATCTACTATCAGATTGACTGACTACCCAAACAGGAAATTAATTTTCATATAATTTACTCTGTTGGTAAAGATATACATGTATTAATAAACTGATTGATAACATAACACAAATTGACATTAAATTCTCCTACATATTACAATGGGAAATCTGATACGTGGCCTACTGTGGCGTGGTGTGGTGTCGCTTAAACTGTAAACTAAAATACAGTTGGAAATTTAGGCATGTAGGCAGTTGTCCTTAAATTCCTGGAAAAACTCAGGCAATACTACTATATATACATATTGTATAACACACATATGTATACAAGTATAAAAATATATTCCTATATGTAGATATATATATATATATATAAGCATATCTGTATCTTTACATAACTATATAATATATTTTATGGAGGTGCCCGTGGTGTAGTCGTTATCGTCGTAGGAAATGGACACAGCGACACGAGTTCAAATCCTGGACGAGACTGATTGCATTTCACATAGCACTAATACCCTTGGGGAAGGTATGAATCCAATTATTCTCTTCCAGCTATGGGTAAATAGTAGGACAGACTAGGTTCTTCAGCCTTTGTTAGGCAACTAGTCTAGGAGAAGGAAAACTCTGAATTCAAACCTGTTAAACTCTGCTTAAAAATTGACCTTGTGTCATATCCTGCCCGAGCGGAAGGGTTGGTAAATAGTATATTTATATAACTATATATACTTTATTTGTATATATATTGGCATACACCATTTAATAACTATACATCTACTATCAGATTGACTGACTGCATCAAACAATATAAGATTAGATTTTAACCATGACAGCAAAAACACAAGATTTACAAAATGAAATATTTTTCATGGAAAATACAGCAGCTTTCAACATTCTTTTTCATATCTTAATAGCTCTCATTAAAATATAGCAAGACATAATGTCAACAAATGATCCTGTTGAATGCACATTCTTTTTTGCAAATATAATATATACTTTAGATAGACATTCACCTGTGAAAGGCACTCCTGTTGAAGAAGTTGTCGGCCCTGTGGTTGAAATTGTTGGAAAACTTCTCCCAATACTTGTACCTAAAAAGAATAGACATTTCCAAATTTATATGTGTTTATATTTATACATATATATTGGCAAATGCACATGAATTCTTAAACTGATTGACACCTTAATGAAAAAAATCATTTATTTTTTACATATTTCACAGTAAATACTGCAACTTAACATTTCGTGCACGATACACAGAAAACTGATCAGATAAAATTTTGATCTTATTTCTTGCAAATATAATAATATATAGGCAGCATATAATTGAACTCAACATGTAGGCAGTTTTCCTGAAATTCTTGGTAAACCTCTGGCAATACTACTACCAAAAAATATTATATAATACATATGTATGCATACATCTATATAGTTGTATTCCTATATACAGATGTATACACATATATGCATATCTGTATCTTTACATGTATATGTATACTTTATTCCTATATGTATTGTCATACACATGCATATATTTTGGCAATCGTACATCTACTATCAGATTGACTGACTACATCAAACAGGAAATTAATTTTCATATAATTTACTCTTGTGATAAAGAAGACATGATGTTTTTGATATCTCACATTGCATCAAACATCCAAGGAATCTATTACTGTGGTCAATCCTACTATCAGAACTCTGCTACATGGTGTAGTGTGCTCTGGTTGGTTGGAACTGTACAAGGAATAATTGTTGGAAATCTAGTGGGGACTTTACTTAAAACAATAGTAGCTATGCTTTTCGTTGAAATAGTTTGGGTATAAGCAGTAATTTACAAAGCTTTTTGCTCCAATGTGGCACATAGCCAAATGAATAGGGGCACCCAATGACACTCAAACTCACTCGTGAAGGTTTGCTAGTCTAGCTTGCTGACCATTACACCATCCGAGGGGCCCAGTTTGGGTATAAGCTGTTCATCACAACATGGTCCATCCTATTTATAGACTACCCAGTCAGCAGCAGTAAGTACTCCAAGTGGAAGTTGACATATCAAAGATGAGAACTGAAAGCATTTAAAATCACTTGCAATTATCTTCACATACTGAATTACTGTTTCACATGTTCTGCTAGACAGATGTATCTTGTATTCCATAAACTGCAGTTTTTAAACCGAAGACCAAAATGGCTACCCGAATTCTAACACTTCTTGTAATGACAGTGTTTATTATTCCCATGGAGACATTAGAGAATAACATTCTATGGCCAATTTAAGATACTTCTGCTGATACACATTGTATAATCAACTTTCAAATAATGCTATTATTTTATTCAAATCAGTTATGTAAAATTAAATCATACACAATCTTCTTACTCATATCTTAGTAGCTTTCATTAAGAATATCATGCAAGACATAATTTTCACAAATCATCCAGTTAAAAGCACATTCATTTTTGCAAATACATTCACATAATATACTTCACAGAGACATTCACCTGTTGTAAAAGTCATTGAAGTAGAACCTACTTGAATTGCTGAAACTGTTGGAACACCAGTATCTAAAAAATAACGCACGCACACACACACACACACACACACACATACACACATATATATATAGAAATATATATATATATATATATATATATAAATATTTTTATTCTTACATATATATTAGCAGTTACACATGTATTAAACTGATTGATAACATAATACAAATTGTCATTAAATTCTTCTACATATTACAATTGGAACTCTGATACGTGGTCTACTGTGGCGTGGTGTGGTGTCGCTTAAACTGTAAACTAAAATATAGTTGGAAATTTAGGCATGTAGCTGGTTCTCCTGAAATTCTTGGAAAACCTCTGGCAATACTACTACAGATACATATTTTATATCACATATATGTAGACAAGTATAAAAACATATTCCAGTATATAGATTTATACACATATACACAGATCTGTATCTTTACATACTAATGCATACTTTATTTGTATATATATTGGCATACACCATTTAATAATTATACATCTACTATCAGATTGACTGACGACATCAAACAATATAAGATTAGATTTTAATCATGACAGCAAAAACACGAGATTTACAAAATGAAATATTTTTCAGAGAAAAAACACCGACTTTCAACATTCTTACTCATATCCTAATAGCTCTCATTAGAATATTGCAAGACATGATTTCAACAAATGATCCTGTTGAAAGCACAGTCTTTTTAGCAAATATAATAGACTTTACATAGTCACCTGTTAAAGGCACTCCTGTTGAAGAAGTTGTAGGCCCTGTGGTTGAAATAGTTGGAAAACTTGTCCCAATACTTGTACCTATAAACAGTAGATATTTCCAAATTTGTGTATAAGTGTGTCTATATTTATACATATATATTGGCAATTACACATGAATTAATAAACTAACTGAAAACATAATACATAAAATCATTTATTTCTTACATACTAACCTTTCTACTTGTTGGAACAATAGAAGCAAAAACGTTTGCAAGTCTAGTGGGGACTTTACTTAAAATAGGATTACCTATGTTACTTCTAATACCAGTGCTTATTATTCCCATTGAATATTGAATATAATTCTGCTCATACAGTACAGCATAATGTTCTTTCAATGTATTAAATTAGGGATTTTTTTCTTATAATACTGGATAATAATTCTTACAAAATTTCACTGAAAAAGCTTATTTGAAATGTACTGGCAATCAATGGTCAATTACTAGATACTTTATTTGTAGGCTGTATATTACACATAGTCATAGAAAATGTCATTCAAATACTACCGACACTATTTCATATTACAGAGCTTGAAAGACATCTAGGAACTTTCTAAGCAATAATCTTTTTATCAAATCTTACATTTGAGCATATAATTTGATACATGAATTATGAAAACAACCACATAAAACTTTCTATTTTTAATACACATGATCTATTTTTGTATTCAATGTTTATCATTAAATGAGAAAATTCTTATGACTTCCCAACAAATGTACTTACTTAGTTTAATACAAAGTTCAACACTGAGTTCTATTACTACTTTTTGTTTTGGTCGTTCTTTCTTTATAGTAATTTCAAGACTTCTCAATTCATCGCTTGGTGGTAGTGGTACTGGCGTATTTACACTCACATCCTGTAAGAAATCGAATCGGCTCAAACGTTCACTCGCATTTAACAAATGGAATTTGGGAATTTCAAATAATTATTTATTAATGAAATATCCCTGAAAAAAAAAACAACATCAAATACAACATCAAAATAAAAATAAACCTTAATATTATTGCATTAATTCAATAGATTTTTCTTAAGTCTTTTCCTTGTATTCTTTAAATGCTTTTCTTTCTTTAATAGCATATAAATATTCATGGCTTATGTAATGCTGAATCCATCCTTTGAGAATAACAGCAGTGGTATTATTTACACCATAGCTGGCGGGATATGGGAGTTGATACCTTTCACAAGGATATTAGAATAAAAAAGAGATCCTAACAGCGCATCTGGAATTCGGACGTGCTTACTACGATTTTGCAGTCCAGCTCTTTAACCATTACGCCATCAGGACTTCCACAAATCTTTTCATAGCCCCTTCTCTTTGACTCTTCTCATTTCTTATAGCTATTTCTTAACTATAATATCAAATCATAATGAAATCACAAATAGTTTACTGTCATCTACATTTGCAGTTAATCACAAATTACAATTTCTCTTACAGATTCACATCATAAAACGGACAATGATCATAACAATCACTGACGTGAAGCTTTATTTCTTACTTGTAAACTTGTGAATCTCTTATGTTCCTCATCTAACAACTATCTATGGTGATATTGCTGTTTCTACTTTTCTGAAATATTCTTTCATATTCACCATATTAAGAAAAAACAAGAAAAAACTACCTTCAATGTTCCCTATTATAGCCCTTTTTTGCCTGCATAAAATTTCTTATTATATCTCTATTGATGTACATGTATGTATTAAAAACATGAAGCAATTCATATAATCATCATTGCTGATTAAAAAGAAACATTAGCAGATGACAGTTGTCATAATGATTTGCTCAAAACAGAAGTGAGAACAAGTTAGAAAAATGAAAATGATAACAATAAACATATCAATTACCACTTCAACTGAGTCTTTACAATGGAATTTCGAACAAAAACATTATTATGAGATTCATAAACACACACAATTCTTCTGCCTATTCGGATAGACAGTGGTGAAACTGTAAAGCTCTTTCGAAATTTTCTAAACATCACGCACATCGCACATACTAGTGGACTAGATATAACAATGTTCAATAAAGAAACACAACACATATACTGCTTATTTTCTCTTACTTTTTGCACAAGTCCTAAACATATTCATACGCAAAAATACTAAGTTAACAATACCATCTAAATTGTGTAAATCAAAAGTTTATATGTGCGCATTATCTAAAAGATCTCACAAACTTCATAGTGTGGACGATGAAATGCCAGTGGTCACTACTTGCAAAATGATGGTTTGTTCTCTCAACGTTTTCTTAGAAACAAAACCATACAGTGTTGTGTTGCTTCCACAATTTACAACACAAACAATATCACCAATGCAGACAAAAGATATTTCACAAAAATGACAATGCTAAACAAGCATTTCTTATAAATCAAAGCAAACAAGGAAAACTTATTACACAGTAGCATATGTTTCTTGTGTATTTGTGTGTCTGTATGAGTTGGGGTGGGGTAATACAAATACAATATCTGGTATGGTAGCGAGTATTGTTTGAAATATTAGTGTGTACATCTGTTCGCAATCTAGAGAGAAGAAATAAGGCGGTAGCTCTCAGAAACTTGTAGACAAGTTCACCTACCTAGGAAGCAGTGTTTCATCAACCGAAAAAGACACTGACACGTGGCTAACAAAGGCATGGACAGCTATCGATAGACTATCGGTCATATGGAAATCACACATGACCGATAACATGAAACAGTTTCTTCCAAGCAGCGGTCGAGTCAGTACTACTATATAGTTTAACTACATGGACGCTGACTAAACAGATGGAGAAAAAGCTTGACGGCAACTACACAAGAATGCTGCGAGCAATTTTGAACAATTCCTGGAGGCAACACCCAACAAAGCCCCAACTGTATGCCCACCTACAATCCATCATGAAAACTATCAAAGTTACACGAATCAGACAAGTAGGACATTGCTGGAGAAGCAGGATTGAGCTCATAACTGATGTTCTCCTATAGACCCCCTCATATGGCCGAGCAAAAGCAGGACAACCAGCTTGAACCTACATACAGAAGCTCTGTGAGGATACAGGATGTAGCCCTGAGGACCTACCAGAAGCGATGAACGATAGAGAGGAGTGGCGACAGAAGGTCAGGGATATCCATGCTAGCAGCAAGACATGAACATGATGATGATGATGATGATATGTGTGTGTGTGTGTGTGTGTGTGTGTGTGTGTGTGTGTGTGTGTGTGCAGGGGAACAAAGGCACACAGCAGTGGAGTATGTGTCTACTTGCTGCCTGAACTTCTGCATATGTTTGTAGTAGCAGGCATTTACATCCATTCAAAGTGGAATAAGCTGAAAATTCATAATCATACGATGAATGTAGTTTTTGACTGGCCGTTTTGCTGACTCTTGCTGTCTAATGCTCCAAATCAGTCTGCCAGCATCTGAAGGAATTTGGGAGAATTCACACGTGTCCCCAA
This sequence comes from Sepioteuthis lessoniana, assembly GCA_963585895.1. Classification (NCBI taxonomy): domain Eukaryota; kingdom Metazoa; phylum Mollusca; class Cephalopoda; order Myopsida; family Loliginidae; genus Sepioteuthis; species Sepioteuthis lessoniana. The sequence goes on along the minus strand of OY757919.1, from coordinate 35,786,373 downwards.
GGACATCTTACAACTTCAGGCAGTGTGTGAGAAAAAGAGGAAGCAGCTTATTTTACAAGTGAGTTTTGGAAATTATTTTTCTAGAATTTTCTACTCTGTGCCTTTTACTAATTGGTCTAAAAATATGGCAGTTTAAATCATATAATCGCAAGTATAATTCATCAACTAATTCTTCTAATACTAATATATACTTAAATGCACGTACACAACAACAACACCTAAAACAACAACAACAACAACAACAACGTTGCGTAAGGCCTATTTTGTGTATTTCAGTATTTGGAGTTGAAAAGAAGTTTAAATTTCTCTACTTCATATCAGTGATCAGATGTCTCTCTTTTCTTATATTGTGCTTCAGATGATTAATTACGATACTCCAAATTTATCTTCTTGTAAATTTAACATTAGAAAAATTCTTCACAACACTATGTTCGATTCTTGGCTATTTTCTTACCACCATTTATTAAATATAGGTGTTACTAGAGGAAGATTTTCACAAAAATTTCAATATTGATCATTTAACACAAGCATATTCCAATTATATAGTATTGATTAACAAGTTTGCAGCAGATTTCAATGAAAACAGCAAAACAGATATTATCAAATTCTTTAGAACTATGAACAGTATTACTTCTACACTCAGCACTACTTGTAAACTTACATCAATAATAATTCCTCTGCGAGAAACTAAGCAGTTTTGTAGATCTCTCTCAAATAACTACAACTAAAATACATAATAACAATACTGAAAATGTCTCCATTTTATACTTCATCCTTGTCTTCCATGAATTTTCAGTTTTTAGCACTGGTCTTATCACTTACTAGCAATTTAGCTCACTCAGACTTTCAGAGATTTTCTCTTTGCTCATTAAACTCAAATTCCCTTAGCAGACACAGAAGTCAATGGAAAACAATCAATGCTTGCAAGAAAAATTTCAACCGTAAATCCAAATTTAAAAAGTCCAGCACATTAATATTGTCATCCTGCTTATTTTCAATTGATTGAGTGTGGAAAATATTATTTCAAAAACACTTTCACAAAAATAATTCAAAACCAATAATGTATCCTCTTGGAACAATAGCATTTTACTCACCGTGTAAACAATACTGTTTCCATTCACATAAGTAACAGTCAGATTATAACTAGCTGCATTCTTTATATTGAAAACGGTCACATTTACTGGAACTTTTTCATCAGTGAAAGTCACACTTAGGCTTGGATTATTATCACTTGGTGAGAACTTGAAAGGTTTTCCACCAACAACTATGTCTCCAATGTCATCAACATTTGATGATGGAACAATAAGCACAGTATTTGAATCAAGGTTCTCCTTTGTAATTTCTTCTTCATGAATACAAATCACTGAAGAAAGAAAAAAATTAGGTTATTAATAACTGTAATAATTACCTATATTTCCATATTAAAAAAAAACCTCCGATACATCAACATATCTTACAAAAACTTCACACATACTCCTTCTTAAAGATCACTCAATACATGCACATATAATAAATGGCCAACTTTCAAGCTACACGTTGTTAAGCATCGTACTAACTACTCCCATCAGCAAATCAAGTAATGCATAATATTCATAAATTAGTAGCAGAAAACACAAAATCAACTCACTATATCTTTTTTTCAGTAGCAATGTCAAAACAATCATTTTCAATGGAAACATTTTTAGATAACTAATCCTTTCATAAGATACTTACATCTATGTGTCTATCATATTAGAAATTAAACACATTTCTTCTCTTCATAGACACTACTTTCATATGATAAAATACAATCATTTCACTCTAATCAGTCATCTAAAAAAAAATTCATATACAACATTCTAACTCATATCTTTAAAATATAGCAAGAAATGATTTCAACAAAAATGATCCTGTTGAAAGCACATTCTTCTTAGCAAATATAATATACTTTGCGTAGTCACCTGTTGAAGGCACTCCCGTTGAAGAAGTTGTAGGCCCTGTGGTTGAAATTGTTGGAAAACTTCTCCCAATACTTGTACCTAAAAAGAATAGACATTTCCAAATATATGTGTGTTTAAATTTATACATATATACTGGCAAGTGCACATGAATTCTTAAACTGAGTGACACCTTAATGCAAAAAAGTATTTATTTTTTACATATTTCACAGTAAATACTGCAACTAAACATTTCGTGCACAATACACAGAAAACCGATCTTATTTCTTGCAAATATATCATATAGGCAGTATATAATTGAAGTCAACATGAAGGCAGTTTTTCTGAAATTCTTGCAAAACCTCTGCCAATACTACTTCCTGAAAATATTATATAATACATATGTATGCATACATCTATATAGTTGTATTCCAATATACAGATGTATACACATATATTCATATCTGTATCTTTACATATATACGTATACTTTATTCGTATATGTATTGTCATACACATGCATATATTTTGGCAATTATGAATCTACTATCAGATTGACTGACTCCAGCAAATAGGAAATTAATTTTCATATAATTTACTCTGTTGATAAAGATACACATGTATTAATAAACTGATTGATAACATAATACAAATTGACATTAAATTCTTCTACATATTACAATTGGAACTCTGATACGTGGTCTACTCTGGCGTGGTGTGGTGTCGCTTCAACTGTAAACTAATATACAGTTGGAAATTTAGGCATGTAGGCAGTTTTCCTTAAATTCCTGGAAAAACTCAGGCAATACTACTATATATACATATTGTATAACACACATATGTATACAAGTATAAAAATATATTCCTATATATATATATATATATATATAAGCATATCTGTATCTTTATATAACTATATAATATATTTTATGGAGGTGCCCGTGGCGTAGTCGTTATCGTCGTAGGAAATGGACACAGCGACACGAGTTCAAATCCTGGACGAGACTGATTGCATTTCACATAGCACTAATACCCTTGGGGAAGGTATGAATCCAATTATTCTTTTCCAGCTATGGGTAAATAGTAGGACAGACTAGGTTCTTCAGCCTTGGTTAGGCAACTAGTCTAGGAGAAGGAAAACTCTGAATTCAAACCTGTTAAACTCCGCTTAAAAATTGACCTTGTGTCATATCCTGCCCGAGCGGAAGGGTTGGTAAATAGTATCTTTATATAACTATATATACTTTATTTGTATATATATTGGCATACACCATTTAATAACTATACATCTACTATCAGATTTACTGACTGCATCAAACAATATAAGATTAGATTTTAACCATGACAGCAAAAACACAAGATTTACAAAATGAAATATTTTTCATGGAAAATACAGCAGCTTTCAACATTCTTTTTCATATCTTAATAGCTCTCATTGAAATATAGCAAGACATAATGTCAACAAATGATCCTGTTGAAAGCACATTCTTTTTTGCAAATATAATATATACTTTAGATAGACATTCACCTGTGAAAGGCACTCCTGTTGAAGAAGTTGTAGGCCCTGTGGTTGAAATTGTTGGAAAACTTCTCCCAATACTTGTACCTAAAAAGAATAGACATTTCCAAATATATGTGTGTTTATATTTATACATATATATTGGCAAGTGCACATGAATTCTTAAACTGATTGATTCCGAGCGGAGGGGTTGGTAAATAGTATCTTTATATAACTATATATACTTTATTTGTATATATATTGGTATACAACGTTTAATAATTATACATCTACTATCAGATTGACTGACTGCATCAAAGAATATAAGATTAGATTTTAACCATGACAGCAAAAACACAAGACTTGCAAAAGGAAATATTTTTCATGGAAAATACAGCAACTTTCAACATTCTTTTTCATATATTAATAGCTCTCATTGAAATATAGCAAGACATAATGTCAACAAATGATCCTGTTTAAAGCACATTTTTTTTTGCAAATATAATATATACTTTAGATAGACATTCACCTGTGAAAGGCACTCCAGTTGAAGAAGTTGTAGGCACGGTGGTTGAAATTGTTGGAAAAGTTTTCCCAATACTTGTACCTAAAAAGAAATGACATTTCCAAATATATGTGTGTTTAAATTTATACATATATGCTGGCAAGTACACATGAATTCTTAAACTGACTGACACCTTAATCCAAAAAAGCATTTATTTTTTACATATTTCAGAGTAAATACTGCAACTAAACATTTGCTGCACAATCCACAGAAAACTGATCGGGTAAAATTTCGATCTTATTTCTTGCAAATATAATATATCGGCAGTATATAATTGAAGTCAACATCTAGGCAGTTTTTCTGAAATTCTTGCAAAACATCTGCCAATACTACTTCCTGAAAATATTATATAATACATATGTATGCATACATCTATATAGTTGTATTCCAATATACAGATGTATATACAAATATTCATATCTGTATCTTTACATATATACGTATACATTATTCGTATATGTATTGTCATACACATGAATATATTTATGCAATTGTGAATCTACTATCAGATTGACTGACTCCAGCAAATAGGAAATTAATTTTCATATAATTTACTCTGTTGGTAAGGATACACATGTATTAATAAACTGATTGATAACATAATACAAATTGACATTAAATTCTCCTACATATTACAATTGGAGCTCTGATACGTGGTCTACTGTGGCGTGGTGTGGTGTCGCTTCAACTGTAAACTAATATACAGTTGGAAATTTAGGCATGTAGGCAGTTTTCCTGAAATTCCTGGAAAAACTCAGGCAATACTACTATATATGCATATTGTATAACACATATATGTATACAAGTATAAAAATATATTCCTATATATAGATTCATATATATATATAGATATATATATATATATATATATATATGCATATGCATATCTGTATCTTTATATAACTATATAATATATTTTATGGAGGTGCCCGTGGTGTAGTCGTTGTCGTCATAGGAAATGGACACGGCGACACGAGTTCAAATCCTGGACGAGACTGATTGCATTTCACATAGCACTAATACCCTTGGGGAAGGTATGAATCAAATTATTCTCCTCCAGCTATGGGTAAATAGTAGGAGAGACTAGGTTCTTCAGCCTTGGTTAGGCAACTAGTCTAGGAGAAGGAAAACTCTGAATTCAAACCTATTAAACTCCGCTTAAAAATTGACCTTGTGTAATATCCTGCCCGAGCGGAGGGGTTGGTAAATACTATCTTTATATAACTATATATACTTTATTTGTATATATATTGGCATACAACGTTTAATAATTATACGTCTACTATCAGATTGACTGACTGCATCAAACAATATCAGATTAGATTTTAACCATGACAGCAAAAACACAAGATTTACAAAATGTAATATTTTTCATGGAAAAAATAGCAGTTTTCAACATTCTTTTTCATATATTAATAGCTCTCATTGAAATATAGCAAGACATGATGTCAACAAATGATCCTGTTGAAAGCACATTCTTTTTTGCAAATATAATATATACTTTAGATAGACATTCACCTGTGAAAGGCACTCCAGTTGAAGAAGTTTTAGGCCCTGTGGTTGAAATTGTTGGAAAACTTGTCCCAATACTTGTACCTAAAAAGAAATGACATTTCCAAATATATACGTGTTTATATTTATACATATATATTGGCAAGTGCACATGAATTCTTAAACTGATTGACACCTTAATCCAAAAAATCATTTATTTTTTACATATTTCACAGTAAATACTGCAACTTAACATTTCGTGCACGATACACAGAAAACTGATCAGGTAAAATTTTGATCTTATTTCTTGCAAATATAATAATATATAGGCAGCATATAATTGAACTCAACATGTAGGCAGTTTTCCTGAAATTCTTGGTAAACCTCTGGCAATACTACTACCAAAAAATATTATATAATACATATGTATGCATACATCTATATAGTTGTATTCCTATATACAGATGTATACACATATATGCATATCTGTATCTTTACATGTATATGTATACTTTATTCCTATATGTATTGTCATACACATGCATATATTTTGGCAATCGTACATCTACTATCAGATTGACTGACTACATCAAACAGGAAATTAATTTTCATATAATTTACTCTTGTGATAAAGAAGACATGATGTTTTTGATATCTCACATTGCATCAAACATCCAAGGAATCTATTACTGTGGTCAATCCTACTATCAGAACTCTGCTACATGGTGTAGTGTGCTCTGGTTGGTTGGAACTGTACAAGGAATAATTGTTGGAAATCTAGTGGGGACTTTACTTAAAACAATAGTAGCTATGCTTTTCGTTGAAATAGTTTAGGTATAAGCAGTAATTTACAAAGCTTTTTGCTCCAATGTGGCACAGAGCCAAATGAATAGGGGCACCCAATGACACTCAAACTAACTCGTGAAGGTTTGCTAATCTAGCTTGCTGACCATTACACCATCCGAGGGGCCCAGTTTGGGTATAAGCTGTTCATCACAACATGGTCCATCCTATTTATAGACTACTTAGTCAGCAGCAGTAAGTAATCCAAGTGGAAGTTGACATATCAAAGATGAGAACTGAAAGCATTTAAAATCACTTGCAATTAGCCTCACATACTGAATTACTGTTTCACATGTTCTACTAGACAGATGTATCTTGTATTCCATAAACTGCAGTTTTTAAACCGAAGACCAAAATGGCTACCCGAATTCTAACACTTCTTGTAATGACAGTGTTTATTATTCCCATGGAGACATTAGAGAATCACATTCTATGGCCAATTTAAGATACTTCTGCTGATACACATTGTATAATCAACTTTCAAATAATGCTATTATTTTATTCAAATCAGTTATGTAAAATTAAAACATACACAATTGTCACGTGATAGCTCACGGAGACGAAGAGGTAGGAATGATACTATCCTCCCGTGTTGCTATTAGCGCTTTCTAGCAGTCAAAAAGTGACCGTTAGGAGAGAATGTGGGTCACAGAGAATATAGACCAGATGTTCACACTTAGTGAACTTAGGTCGCCGGACATCGGAAGGGGAAAGAGAGAGAAGCCAAATGATTGGCGGGGACCCCAAACGGAAGTGGGGGTTCCCTTCCCCTCAGCAGAAGTAAAGAGTAATAAGGGAGTTTTTTTGAGCAAGGCTCGTGGCAGACGGACCATAGCCATTTTTACTCCGGGCTAAAGACAAAAGATTAGCTGAGACACGAAGGACCCCAAGTCCTTCAAGCCAGTATTAAAAACAGTACAAAGTCTAGTAGCCCGTGAAAGAAGAAAATTCTCCAGTGGAACCCCGTCGAAAATAAGATAAGTAACTTTGGGACATTTTTCCTTTACACCCAAATTTTGTTTACCACTCTCTCTCTCAATTTGAAAAAGGATAAAGCCAAGAAAAGACATTCATATTCATGGACTATCCAATTATATGTTTTGACACTTTGAACGTATATATATAACCGTAGTAAAGAACCTATGTATTTTCATTTTACCATGTGGTCTATGTTATTATTTCATGCTTTCCTTTCAGCTTCTATTCGCCTTAAGTTATCTTGCTTAGAACTGTCCTATTAATTCCTAAAGTATCACACGGGAAACCGGAGTTGCCGACTACAACAATATTAATATTATTACGACGAAGACCTATAGGCCCGTATTCTTCTATTATCTAAGGGAAAGAAGTTTAGCGGCCTGGTGGGTGTATGATAGTGTGAAATTTGGAACCCCTTTGCCAGCGGTGGTCAGTCTGGCCCTGAATTATTCCCTCATGTAATATGCCAGTTCTTATATGACTGAGAGAAGAACTCTGAACAGGACTTATTTCTGTAGGGGATCAAGGGCCAACCTGCCCCGTCTTCACACGTGCGAAAATAAAGTCCCGTTTTGGGATTTTAGTTCGATTTCGTGTCACACAATCTTCTTACTCATATCTTAGTAGCTTTCATTAAGAATATCATGCAAGACATAATTTTCACAAATCATCCAGTTAAAAGCACATTCATTTTTGCAAATACATTCACATAATATACTTCACAGAGACATTCACCTGTTGTAAAAGTCATTGAAGTAGAACCTACTTGAATTGCTGAAACTGTTGGAACACCAGCATCTAAAAAATAACGCACACACACACACACACAAACACACATATATATAGAAATATATATATATATATATATATATATATATGAATATGTTTATTCTTACATATGTATTAGTAGTTACACATGTATTAAACTGATTGATAACATAATACAAATTGTCATTAAATTCTTCTACATATTACAATTGGAGCTCTGATATGTGGTCTACTGTGCCGTGGTATGGTGTCGCTTAAACTGTAAACTAATATACAGTTGGAAATTCAGGCATGTAGGCAGTTTTCTTAAGATTCCTGGAAAACCTCAGGCAATACTACTATATATACATATTATATAACACATATATGTATAAATGTATAAAAATATATTCTTAGATATTGATTTATATATATATATATATATATATATATACATATACGCATATCTGAATTTTTACATACCTACATATACTATATTTTTACATATATTGGCATATACTGTTTAATAATTATACATCTACTATCAGATTGACTGACTGCATCAAACAATATCAGATTAGATTTTAACCATGACAGCAAAAACACAAGATTTACAAAATGAAATATTTTTCATGGAAAAAACAGCAATTTTCAACATTCTTTTTCATATATTAATAGCTCTCATTGAAATATAGCAAGACATGATGTCAACAAATGATCCTGTTTAAAGCACATTCTTTTTTGCAAATATAATATATACTTTAGATAGACATTCACCTGTGAAAGGCACTCCTGTTGAAGAAGTTTTAGGCCCTGTGGTTGAAATTGTTGGAAAACTTGTCCCAATACTTGTACCTAAAAAGAAATGACATTTCCAAATATATACGTGTTTATATTTATACATATATATTGGCAAGTGCACATGAATTCTTAAACTGACTGACACCTTAATGCAAAAAAGCATTGATTTCTTACATATTTCAGAGTAAATACTGCAACTTATCATTAGGTGCAAAATACACAGAAAACTGATCAGGTAAAATTTTGATCTTATTTCTTGCAAATATAATATATAGGCAGTATATAATTGAAGTCAACATGTAGGCAGTTTTTCTGAAATTCTTGCAAAACCTCTGCCAATACTACTTCCTGAAAATATTATATAATACATATGTATGCATACATGTATCTAGCTGTATTCCAATATACAGGTGTATAAACATATTTTCATATCTGTATCTTTACATATATATATATACTTTATTCGTATATGTATTGTCATACACATGCATATATTTTGGCAATTATACATCTACTATCAGATTGACTGACTCCAGCAAACAGGAAATTAATTTTCATACAATTTACTCTGATGGTAAAGATACACATGTATTAATAAACTGATTGATAACATAATACAAATTGACATTAAATTCTCCTACATATTACAATTGGAACTCTGATACGTGGTCTGCTGTGGCGTGGTATGGGGTCGCTTCAACTGTAAACTAAAATACAGTTGGAAATTTAGGCATGTAGGCAGTTTTCCTGAAATTCCTGGAAATCCTCAGGCAATACTACTATATATACGTATCATCTGACACATATATGTATAAATGTATAAAAATATATTCCTAGATATTGATTAATATATATATATATATATATATATATATATATATGCATATCTGAATTTTTTCATACCTACATATACTTTATTTTTATATATATTGGCATACACCGTTTAATAATTATACATCTACTATCAGATTGACTGACTGCATCAAACAATATAAGATTAGATTTTAACCATGACAGCAAAAACACAAGATTTACAAAATGAAATATTTTTCATGGAAAATACAGCAGCTTTCCACATTCTTTTTCATATCTTAATAGCTCTCATTGAAATATAGCAAGACATAATGTCAATAAATGATCCTGTTGTAAGCACATTCTTTTTTGCAAATATAATATATACTTTAGATAGACATTCACCTGTGAAAGGCACTCTTGTTGAAGACGTTGTAGGCCCTGTGGTTGAAATTGTTGGAAAACTTTTCCCAATACTTGTACCTAAAAAGAAACGACATTTCCAAATAAAATGTGTGTTTAGATTTATACATATATACTGGCAAGTGCACATGAATTCTTAAACTGACTGACACCTTAATGCAAAAACGCATTTTTTTTTTACATATTTCAGAGTAAATACTGCAACTGAACATTTCGTGCACAATACACAGAAAACTGATCAGGTAAAATTTCGATCATATTTCTTGCAAATATAATATATAGGCAGTATATAATTGAAGTCAACATGAAGGCAGTTTTTCTGAAATTCTTGCAAAACCTCTGCCAATACTACTTCCTGAAAATATTATATAATACATACGTATGCATACATGTATATAGTTGTATTCCAATATACAGGTGTATACACATATATGCATATCTGTATCTTTACATGTATATGTATACTTTATTCCTATATGTATTGTCATACACATGCATATATTTTGGCAATTATACATCTACTATCAGATTGACTGACTACATCAAACATGAAATTAATTTTCATATAATTTACTCTGTTGGTAAAGATACACATGTATTAATAAACTGATTGATAACATAATACAAATTGACATTAAATTCTTTTACATATTACAATTGGAGCTCTGATACGTGGTCTACTGTGGCGTGGTGTGGTGTCGCTTAAACTGTAAACTAAAATACAGTTGGAAATTCAGGCATGTAGGCAGTTTTCTTAAGATTCCTGGAAAACCTCAGGCAATACTACTATATATACGTATTATATAACACATATATGTATAAATGTATAAAAATATATTCTTAGATATTGATTTATATATATATATATATATATATATACATATACGCATATCTGAATTTTTACATACCTACATATACTATATTTTTACATATATTGGCATACACCGTTTAATAATTATACATCTACTATCAGATTGACTGACTGCATCAAACAATATAAGATTAGATTTTAACCATGACAGCAAAAACACAAGATTTACAAAATGAAATATTTTTCATGGAAAAAACAGCAGTTTTCAACATTCTTTTTCCTATATTAATAGCTCTCATTGAAATATAGCAAGACATGATGTCAACAAATGATCCTGTTTAAAGCACATTCTTTTTTGCAAATATAATATATACTTTAGATAGACATTCACCTGTTGAAGGCACTCCTGTGGAAGAAGTTGTAGGCACGGTGGTTGAAATTGTTGGAAAACTTGTCCCAATACTTGTACCTAAAAAGAAATGACATTTCCAAATATATGTGTGTTTAAATTTATACATATCTACTGGCAAGTGCACATGAATTCTTAAACTGACAGACACTTTAATACAAAAAAGAATTTATTATGTTATGTTTTGACCTTCGACCCAGCCAAAAAAATGCTATTACAAGGTGATGCACCGGAAGTAATTGACACATTCCAATGGCCAGTAATCAAAAGCGATAGCGTGGGCAGATTAAGGCTTATAATATGGGACAAGGTGAAGGTCCCACTGTGCCAATACAGACTGATGCACCGGAAGAGAGTGACCTCTTAACTGCATGACAGTTATTTCTGCTTGATGATGATTAAACATTCGATTTCAAAGGTCCAGTGGGCGATTGTGTGGACGTTGAATTATTATTTAACTCAGTTAAGTTTGAGTCCAAGAAGCAGTTGCCAGTAGACTTCTAGACAGCTAGAGACCAGATGTTGTAGGGAAAGCCACACCCGATTGAGGGGGCCCTCGGGGTCAAGAGAAGATGCTGATAAGATGCAATAAAGAAAGCCAGCATTCATCAGTGGGCTCTAGGCCTCCGGTTGAACAGCAATAAAGAACAAGAAAGACACAACGTGACGGTCATAACAGTGGGGTCAAGAAATTAGAGTTTATGTTCGGTCTCCAGCTCCCTCCCACATGCAACCCTTGAACAACCCTTTCGAACCCTTACAAATAAAGTGAGAGGTAAAATATTGTTAAAGAAGTCTTTCTGCGTCTTCCTTCCTGCGTCGTTTATTTCTGCGTGTATCTGTTTAATTATTGTGTCATTGTGATGCTGCATGAACATGCAGATGACTATATAACATATATTAATTTTGGTGCCTGTGCCAGGTGAGTTCTTCAAGGACTCAGAATGAACCTAGTTACCGTAAATGGCAGTCTTAAGCATCATAACACAACATCAACAAAAAGGACAGAGAAAAATGCTGGAATTGAAAGAAGTAAAAAGAAAAAACAAGAACAGACCATCAACAAAAAGAGGAACGGACCAACGCGAAAAGAACAGAAAAAAATGAAGAAAAGAGGAAAACAATGCAACATGCTGGAAGAAAAGAAGAAAAAAATAAAAAGAGAAGAAAAAAATTTGTAAGTAGATTGCAGCATTCATATAACTTCTATCTCTCTCTGTCATTTAAATTGGGTTTGTAAAAAAAAAAAAAGTATGTAAATTGATTGTAATAGTGAAAGATTTGTTTTAATGACAAGGGCCTTTCTAGAAGGATAAAATTGGAAATAATCTTTTTTTTTAAAATGTGTGGTCCCTAGATAAAAATTGAGAATTACTGCTATATGTAATATTGTATCATAGTAAGGGAGAGAAAGGCAATGGGAAACAGAGATGACTATGGGACAGTTACTGTCTGTTTTTTGAGAGACACTTTACATAAAAAATATTGTCATAAATGACAGGGTCTATGTGAGTAAAAACTTATAGTAAATATGATAAATTTTATGAATGGAAAATTTTTTTATTGTAAATAGGTCTTTGTGAGTAAAAACTCGTAGTAACTTTTCATTGGTTCAGACAAGTGGTGATTGAAAATTAGAATTTCAGTCCAAGATCTGGAATCTCGCATATCTGTAGTTAAGACTTTTCGGCAGGTTTTCATGTTTGGAGCTTGTGGATTGGAAATGAGAATTTTAATCCGAGAGATGGAATCCTGGGAGCATCGATGGGATTGTCCAAGAATTTCACACATTGGTGGTTTGTCTGAAGAATGTGCATGTATTTTTTTCGATATTTTGTGAAGTTGGGCAAATTGATATGTTCTGCGCTGGTAGAATCAGGCCGGTTGTTTTGCTGTGGAAATTGTTGATATCAATTATTGAAAACAGTCTTGCCGTGGAGGCAGAGTAACTAAGAGACAGATGTTTTTTGTGTCTGACGAGGCAGACAGGTATTTTGTGAGTTCCCCCTGGAGTGAAGCTTTCAGATTGTTATTGGGGAAGACATTTTGAAACAGGGTTTTGGATGTAATTAAGAGATGCGCAGAATTTTGACGGAACCAAGTGTGGCGAAGATTCACAGATTCGGAAATATTTTGAATTGGGAAATGTTGGCAGAATTTATAAAAGTTTGGGCTGTTTAGAAAAAAAAAAAATCCGGGATATTTTGTGAAAAGAAAAAGAAAAAGAAGAATGCTCGTAAGCTATTGAAATAGTTTTATTATAAATCTATGGTTCTATAGACTGAAATTGAATAAACTGGGAAGCGAACCTATAGTTATCGTGTTAAGGTAAAGACAGAGAGGTAGATATAAGGTTGAAAAAAAAGGGACAGTGAATGAGCAATTTATTATGAAAAAAAAAAAAGAAAAAAAAATTAAAACAGAAAAAAACAAAAAGGAAAAAATGCTACAGGACAGTGAAGATGGAACAGAAAGAAAAAATAAAAAGAGAAACTTGAACATTGTTGAACACAGCATATAAAAAAAAAAAAGAAAGAAAGAACGAACGAACATTTTCTTTTAAATAGACAGTACATAGATTGAAAAAAGAAGAAAAGAAAACTGAACATTTTTGAACTGTGATTGTAATATTGTTTTGACTTGTTGTAAAGTGAAACTTTTTGAGTTTGTTTGAGTTTAAAGGCGACATTAGACAATTTTTTTTTCCTGTTCATATTATGAAATTTGACGAAAACCATTAACAGAGGAGTTTATACAAGGTTTACTAATAATTGTAATTATATTGATTCTAAATTTTTTTTAGAATTTGGGTTTTCGTGGAATAGGAAATATTTGGGGGGGGGTTCTGTTTTTGAGGAAATCGTGGGCTGACGTGAGAGTAGGACAGACATTCATTCAAGTGGATTTACAGATTGTTGTTGAAAGCAATTCTATCGAAGAATTCGCCGACCCATAAAGCTGTTAAGGGCCTATTTGGCTTCTATTTTTTTAGTTGGAGTTCCAAGGATGGAATAAAAGAAAAAAGGCGTGGCCTACTCCAATATTTTGTGAATGATGTCTGAGTCTTTCAGTCACGATGATGTTTTGGATTCGTGTGTAATTTGGCGAAACGAAACGAATCAGGAAAAGGCAAGGTGCCTATATATTGGTAGCCACGAGGGTTCCTGATTAAATTGAAAAGAAACCCAGCGCGGGTTTGATCAGGTAAAGCTTGTTTCCTCAAGGGCTTGCAAACCAATGGGCATGGAAACAGAAACTTAATGAAAAAAAATGAGTGACACATTGCTAATTAGTATTTTGCGTGGACTATTTTAGGTGGTTTACTGCATGCGTGTCAGATTGTGATACATTCGGATGTATTGTGATACTTTGTTTTGGGCCATGATTTTTGTAGCTTATGGGGAATGCTTTGGGCCTTGAAGATATTGTGTTTTAGATTACGGAATTCTCCGGTTACTCCAGGTAGGAACCTGTTGAGCAAAGAACTGGAGTGTGGTCATGAGGAATCCAGGCGAAATGTATTGCTGGAATGACCAGGGTCACTAAGTTTGTGACCAGGATATGGGACCAGAGTATGGTCCTTTTAGGGTTTTGAAATTTCTTCAAGGAATTATGGAGGGCCCGTTGTGATGGAAGAATAAAAGATGCATCCGTATTGTACCTTGATGAACACATGTCAAGATGGCCAACCACGCAAATATAGTAAAACAAAATTTAGATAATGATTAGCCGGGCAAGTGTTGCATGAATTAATAAACTAACTGAAAACATAATGAAAAAAATCATTTAAAAGAGGTATATATAATTAAATGGAACAGGTAATATTTTCAGAAAGTTTTAAAGACTTTTCATATCTTTCACTCATTTATTTCACTGGCCTTATTCATTCATTTTCTTTTTCCATGTTCTTATATCCTACCTTAATTCTAAACAAAAGCATTAAACTTGTGGAGAAGCCCGACTACTAAACCCTTATTCTAAATATATCAAACTAAACATTAAATAGTCGGAGACAATAAATAGCACAAAATTCACTCACTCACACTAACCCTACAAAATGGTAAACTCTGACTTAGAACACGCAGCCAAATATTAAAAAATAAATTAAAAATACCCATAGCACATGGAACTCTTTCTACATTACCTCCTAAAAATTTGAAACCTTACTTCTTGAGAGAATACTCAACCACAAATGTTAACCCAACGACGTAAAATGAACATACAAAATTTCCTAAACATTCGAAACATTTAAGAATATATTTCACTCATTTCGAAGGCAACATGAAAATTCTATTACGGCGCGTGGACTTTAGAAATAAGAGCGGCGAACACATGCAAATTCTTTAAATATCTTATTCAAAATTTTCATATACAAAAATTACATGCAAAAATTTAAGCAAAATTTTCCAAGCTAAAATTCCTACACAGAAACAGGACGGCAGAATTTATTTCACAGCACACGAGGAGAGGAATATTGACATGCAGCTATTAGGGACACTAGGCATATTTCTTCACTTTCCCCACTACCAAAAATCAGGCAACCTTTCAACTCTTTGACTTCCCCACCTAATCTTACTGGCCACCAAAGACACTTTCTAACCCTGCTACCAGACTGGTCAGTAGACGACACACACTTCTTTTACTACCACCAAACTTGTCAGTGGGACGCCATATACGACGACTTACACAAGGAAGAACAGGACTACGCGATATTCTCCACCAGCCAAAAAAATTTCCCAGACATTTTCTGACCAAATACCAACAAAATGCAAGCCAATTCACTTACTATCTTCGTAATTCGACAAACTATCCGTGAGTGCCAGTGACGAAGCCAAAAAGCACCCAATTAAGACCGGATACAGTGTTAGCCCTCGCTCTCAAAGCAAACAAATCACAAAAACTACTAAGACATCTGAAAGTTTGATTTTACGAAAACGAAGACGAACAAATCTTCAAAAAAATCGAAACTAATACTCAGACGTCCAACAACTAAAAACTCTGAAGGAAACTTGTTCCAAGCTGACGCAACATTCCATTACACAACATTCAACTTCTAAATTTTCAACACAACAGGAATTATGATAGCTATATAACTGTGCACACCAACAAGAAAATTCGATGCGTGGTCAATACGTGCCCATGAGCCAAGCTAAACACAGAATTTATGGAAAAGCACAAACAACCTAGCTAGACTAAATTCAACAATGAATAATCATTTCAACTAAAAACGAAATTCACCTGTCACTTCATTCAACTGCACACAACACAACCTTAATGGAATGCTCAAACAAAAGACAGTTTTCACAACTTCAAATATCAACACATCCTAAAATGGGCCTAACACAAGATATGTAAGACATTATTACAGCGAATAGAGTTAAACACTGCGTACTTGCTGTTCTACATACAAAACAGCACCAAAAGTTCACCTTGTGCCCACAAGGAATGCCAAAAAAAGTGCGAACTAACTCCCACGCTAAAAAAATACATTTGCATTCATTCACCACCACAAAGTCAACAGTCACGCAAATTTGCTTCCACATTAGAGAACATATTGAAAAATATTTTCAATATTTATCAATCTGCGGGGGTCATATAGGACTTTACACTCCTATAAATTATTTTGGGCGGTATGCCACTGGTTCCCACAAAGATGGTGGACGCTCAATGTTCAGTCTCGGGAAACCATTGGCCAGGAGGACCACGGAATATGCTTACAACTACGTCGGCGCGCGTAAATTCAAGTCCTGCGTTTTTGAGCCACCTACAAGACGGTATTTTCTATAAATACGTCGTCTTCAAGGACCCTCTTTCTCTTTGACTAAATTTCTTCATAGTGGCAACACCTTCTCTTTGACCAATTTTCTTCGCAGCGGCAACACTCTCTTTGACCAAAATTCTCCGCAGCAGCAACACCATGCCTCGCAAACATTCATATAAAGTACTATGAGACGTTTTCCCGTCTCTAAGAAACTGCCTGTTTCTAACCATAGAAAAAGGACAATTTAAATTTGCAATTCTTTTTGTAGCTTAGTTGTGTTACACACACACACACACACACACGAGCTCACACATATATACACACTATTATTTTGTTAGAAGATTTAGTAATATTTTTATGTATTAATGTAAGTTTTGTTATTATAGTATATAAATTTGTTTTATTGGTTCGCCCTGTTTTAAATGTTCATTTTGTCCACGCCGTTTTACAACCATTATTTGTTTCATATCTTTCACTCATTTATTTCACTGGCCTTATTCATTCATTTTCTTTTTCCATGTGCTTATATCCTACCTTAATTCTAAACAAAAGCATTAAACTTGTGGAGAAGCCCGACTACTAAACCCTTATTTTAAATATCAATAAACGTAACGTAAAAAAGTCGGGGTCCCTAAATAGCAAAAACACTTGCATTCATTCACCTACAAACTCAACTCAATATGGACATTGGAAATTCAATAGCTATAATCAATACAATAGTTGCTGTTACACTTCTAGGATATATATTAGGCAAAGTAGTAGAAAATGTCATCCAAACAATAGCAAGAATGTTTTGTGTTACACTGCTTGAAAGAATTTTAGAAACTCTCCAAGCTACAAAGTCCAATTATATCTTAACATGCAGCCATGGGCATATGCATCTACACATCAACAATATAAAATAACTCATATACAAGTTTCTACTTTAAATTAACATCATTTCCTATTAATGTCAACTACATCAACAGTGTATTCAATATTCTTCATTATCTCTGACAATTGATGTGAACACCTCCTTCAATAAATATACTTACTTCGTTTAATACAAAGTTCAACACTGAGTTCTATTTCTACTGTTTCATTTGGTTGTTGTTTCTTAATAGTAATTTCAAGCATTTTCACTTCATCTCTTTGATCTAGTGTTACAGGAACATTTGGACTCAGACCCTGTAATGAAATAAAATTGTCAAAAGATATCAATCACATTTGCCAAATGGAATTCATGTACATGAAATAAACATTCATTCATACATTATTAAAACTAATAAAAACACAACATGAAATCCAAGAATTGATTGAAAACTTTTTATTACTGCAAGAATTAAGTTGATTCTTCTAATTAAATTTCTATGATGATATTCATGTTTTTATTTTTGTAACATCTTTCTTCATATTCACTTCCTTCTCCAGAGTATAATTCGCCATTGAAAAACTAGCTAAAATTTTTGCTCTTACAGTTCTTCTTTTCAAGAGAAAATGGCTTTTTATGTCTTTATGTATGTGCATATACTTGTATGTATTAAAAATATAAAACAATTATTAATATTGATTAAAACAAAATATTGACAAATGACAAGTGTCAACAGATGCATGAAACTAATAAAAAACAAAATCTAGAAACTATTCATTCACACTTACCATCGTTTCTAGTTTTGAAATCAATGCCAATGTGAAAAACATTTAGCATCTGCCGTTTGAAAGATTAATCTTAATTCAATAACAACTCAATTACAAGGATCTATATTTAATAGAAACGGTATGCATGAATTGAAATTTAACATGATTTTGGTTCAATTTTAAAATTCAGTAGATGTGGATTGACATCTTTTCATATCTGCCAAATTAATTTACATAGTTATTTCACATGACATGCACAGAAAATAATTTCTCATCATTCTATACCTGATGCAAATTATCATGCTGCTTAACAATTGCTAAATGAGGAATTTTATAAACTATGGTAGAGATGAAAACTACTCTGAAATTTCTCCAAGTTACACAATACTTGAGTGAGACCACCAGTGCTCTCCTACAAATAAATGACAGCATCTACAAAGCCTGTCTGAAAATTATAATGCTTTACTTCAAACATAAATGTAAATAGTTAGAAGAATAAAAATAATGACACTATACCTATCACTTCCAGTTCTACTGACCGTTGAGAATGAAAAATTAATAAAAACATTATGTCATTGATGAATACAATAAATGTTCTGCTTTAGAAAGTCTCACTATTCATATAGAAACCAGTGAAACTCTAAAGTCCATGTTGAATTTCCTAAACACCAAAACTATTCAATGTCTTATTGTAATAGTTATAACAGTCTTGAATAGAGAAAGCCAACAAGCAGTTTCTCTGAGTCATGCACCTGTCCAAAACATAGTGCTGATGTAAAAACATGTAAAAGCAGTAATCTAATAGATCTTTATTTATGTCAGTTTCAGACGAAAACAATTTTAATATAATTTTCAATATTAGTTAACAAAAGCTCAATCTAAGTGTAAAGAATTTAATTATAAACGCGCAAGAGATTTCAATGACCATAACAAAACATTTAATCTTCCTGAACGCTTAGTGGACAAAGATTTTCAGAAAAACTTCAATATTGATTGTTGAACTCAACATTAATCTAATCATAAAGCTGTTGATTAAAAACCTGCTGCATATTTCAATGAAAGCAGCCAATACATATATTCTTCATCAACTCTTAGCTTGATATTATATGAAATTCTTTTAAACCTTGAAAATTTTTAGCTCTACACTTGCTACTACTTAACAATTTACATCAATGTTATTTCCTTTGGGAGACACTAGATATTTCTTAAATAACTACAACTGAAATACATAATAACATTATAATGAAAAGGTCTCCATTTTCTACTTCATTCCAAGATTCTTATTATTTAGCAACAATCTCATCATTTAATTGCAACTTGGCTCGCTAGTATCTTTATAGATTTTCTTTTATCTCGTGCAACTCAAATTCCCTTAGCAGACAAAGACAAAGAAAAAATATTCAAGTCTTACAAGAGAAATTTCAACTGACAATACAAAGAATAATTACCTACAGATTATTATATTCAGGCTGCTTATTTTCAATTTATAGAGTGTAGAAAAAGACAAAAAACCGGTAAGGTTCTAGCAGTAATATCTTACAAGAAAAGGATTTCACTTACTGTGTAAACAACACTATCTCCATTCTCATAAATAACAGTCAGATTATAATCAACTACATTCTTTGTATTCACAAGCTGCACTTGAAGTGGAATTTTCGGATCAGAGAAAGTCACTGATATTTTTGGTGCGTCATCATTCTGTGAAAACTGGAAAGGATCACCACCAACTATTATGTTTAGAATCTTATCAAGATTTGTGGAAGAGTCAATAACCACGTCCTCATTATCAAGGTTCTCCTTTGTAATTTCTTCTTCATGAATACATATCGCTGAAAACATGAAGGAAAATAGCAAAGAATAATTATTCTACATGAAAAAGAAAAGGTCTTCTAGTACAGTTAAAAGTCTTGGATAAATAAAGAAATATATATTTCTATAGCAATGATGCAATCTTTCATCACCTTTCAAATTCTTACCTAATTTGCCAGGTGAAAATACATTTTGCCACAACCATGGTATTAACTTTGAAACATAATCTACAATGGTTTCAATATATCTTACATATAAATAATATATGCTTTTTCCAAAAATTACTCAATACATGTATATATAATAAATGGCCAATTTTTAAGCTACATGGTCATCATCAGTGATAAGTGTTTACCATACTATCTACTCACACCAGATAATGTGATAACATGACTAACTCTAAAACATATTCTACAACTGCTTCAATATATCTTACAAATAAATGTCTTTTTCCTTAACAATTACTCAGTACATGCATGTGTAATAAATGGTCAATTTTAAAGTTGCATAGTCATCATCACTAAAAAGTGATTATCATACTATCTTCTTCCACCAGCAAATCTGCATAATGAACATGAAGAGCAATGCAAAATATTCATTAAATTTCTTAACAGAAAACACAAAATCAACTCACTATATCTTTTTCATCATCAATGTAAAAACTACAGTCCTTTCATGAGATCCTTACATTTAATTAGAAATTCAAACAATTTCTATTCCATTCTATTTAATCAAAGTTAAGAGTTTATACATGTATACAGGAAAACTATGATTATATATAAACTGGGATATTTATTTTGTAGAAATACCTAAAAATACCTATACACAAATACACATACATACATGCATGGAAATATAAAATTCCATCATTCACTTCTAACTAATTATCTACAAATATATAACGTTGCATTACTCTTGAACAACAGTTTTTCTCATATTCTAATTGCATGCATAAACCCTTTTGAGAGTCAAGTAAAATTACTACATTGCCAAATGCTTGTATTCATCTACAAAAATTACTTTGAATTACTTTTTTTTCTTTGCTTAAAAGTATATCAACTTTCATGGCTTTTTACATGCCAAATGCATCATTGTACAAGAAAAATAAATGTATTATTTGAACCATAGAGTAATAGCCCAAAAGAGAATGTAATAATACAAATAGACTTCAAACATGTTTACTATGATATCAAAGTCCAGCAAGTTACTCACAATGTCAAATGGACTCTCCACTTAATAATTTCATAGAAACAAAATATTTCAAAATAACAACTGATACACAATAGCAAATATAATCAGTAAAAAACCTATAACATGTGCAAAAATAAACTCAAGACGCATGATATTTCACTATCATATCTAGTAATTCAAGTGAGAAAAATACTCGCTTGTCAGAGATAATTTCTATTATATATTATGAATATATTATCAGTAGTCTTCACATTACTCTTTTACTAAGTCATTATTATAATTAATATTGACCTGTTGTTGGAATTGTAGATGGTATTGTTGTTGGGACTGTTGTAGGAATGGTAGTTGGTATTGTTGTTCGTATTGTGGTTGGAACTGTAGTAGAAGCAGTGCTTGGAAGACTTCGAGGACTTGTACCTAACAATAAATAGATATTCTTTAGCATACATTTATTTATAAACGTATGCATATATATATATATATATATATATATATATATATATATATATATATATATATGCAATTCTATACATGTGTGAGTGTGTGTGTGTGTGTATTTACACATGCAGATATCACTGAATTATCTCACACGTAAACACAAAGCCAAATGACATGTTCTTTAATAAAAAGAAAAATTAAAGGGAATTGGTCTTCATACAATTCAGATATTTGCACCATAAATGTCAATTCACATGACAGATTGGCTTAAACAAACAAGGAAAAAAATCAAGTATATATAATTATATGAAGCACGTAATATTTTCAGAAATATTTTAAATGCTGCTCTTAGAACGATACCACACATTTTCATTCAAACTGTAGAAATCGGAAATATACTGCAGACTGTACTTAAAATAATAATTTTTATATTTCTTCAAATAATAGTCATTCTCATGGTAACACAAAAGAATACAATCCTCCAACCACTGAAAGATAATCTTGCTGCCTCAATCTGGATACTGTTCTTCCAATGCCTTTGGATTATTGGCTTTAAATTGATAAATTCCTGTGAAAGTAGCTGATGATTTTGGAAGAACTCAACTCAATATGGACATTGGAAATTCAATAGCCATAATCAATACAATAGTTGCTGTTACACTTCTAGGATAAATATTAGGCAAAGTAGTAGAAAATGTCATCCAAACAATAGCAAGAATGTTTTGTGTTACACTGCTTGAAAGAATTTTAAAAACTCTCCAAGCTACAAAGTCCAATTATATCTTAACATGCAGCCATGGGCATATGCATCTACACATCAACAATATAAAATAAATCATATACAAGTTTCCACTTTAAATTAACATCATTTCCTATTAATTTCAACTATATCAACAGTGTATTCAATATTCTTCATTATCTCTGACAATTGATGTGAACACCTCCTTCAATAAATATACTTACTTCGTTTAATACAAAGTTCAACACTGAGTTCTATTTCTACTGTTTCATTTGGTTGTTGTTTCTTAATAGTAATTTCAAGCATTTTCACTTCATCTCTTTGATCTAGTGTTACAGGAACATTTGGACTCAGACCCTGTAATGAAATAAAATTGTCAAAAGATATCAATCACATTTGCCAAATGGAATTCATGTACATGAAATAAACATTCATTCATACATTATTAAAACTAATAAAAACACAACATGAAATCCAAGAATTGATTGAAAACTTTTTATTACTGCAAGAATTAAGTTGATTCTTCTAATTAAATTTCTATGATGATATTCATGTTTTTATTTTTGTAACATCTTTCTTCATATTCACTTCCTTCTCCAGAGTATAATTCGCCATTGAAAAACTAGCTAAAATTTTTGCTCTTACAGTTCTTCTTTTCAAGAGAAAATGGCTTTTTATGTCTTTATGTATGTGCATATACTTGTATGTATTAAAAATATAAAACAATTATTAATATTGATTAAAACAAAATATTGACAAATGACAAGTGTCAACAGATGCATGAAACTAATAAAAAACAAAATCTAGAAACTATTCATTCACACTTACCATCGTTTCTAGTTTTGAAATCAATGCCAATGTGAAAAACATTTAGCATCTGCCATTTGAAAGATTAATCTTAATTCAATAACAACTCAATTACAAGGATCTATATTTAATAGAAACGGTATGCATGAATTGAAATTTAACATGATTTTGGTTCAATTTTAAAATTCAGTAGATGTGGATTGACATCTTTTCATATCTGCCAAATTAATTTACATAGTTATTTCACATGACATGCACAGAAAATAATTTCTCATCATTCTATACCTGATGCAAATTATCATGCTGCTTAACAATTGCTAAATGAGGAATTTTATAAACTATGGTAGAGATGAAAATTACTCTGAAATTTCTCCAAGTTACACAATACTTGAGTTAGACCACCAGTGCTCTCCTACAAATAAATGACAGCATCTACAAAGCCTGTCTGAAAATTATAATGCTTTACTTCAAACATAAATGTAAATAGTTAGAAGAATAAAAATAATGACACTATACCTATCACTTCCAGTTCTACTGACCGTTGAGAATGAAAAATTAATAAAAACATTATGTCATTGATGAATACAATAAATGTTCTGCTTTAGAAAGTCTCACTATTCATATAGAAACCAGTGAAACTCTAAAGTCCATGTTGAATTTCCTAAACACCAAAACTATTCAATGTCCTATTGTAATAGTTATAACAGTCTTGAATAGAGAAAGCCAACAAGCAGTTTCTCTGAGTCATGCACCTGTCCAAAACATAGTGCTGATGTAAAAACATGTAAAAGCAGTAATCTAATAGATCTTTATTTATGTCAGTTTCAGACGAAAACAATTTTAATATAATTTTCAATATTAGTTAACAAAAGCTCAATCTAAGTGTAAAGAATTTAATTATAAATGCGCAAGAGATTTCAATGACCATAACAAAACATTTAATCTTCCTGAACGCTTAGTGGACAAAGATTTTCAGAAAAATTTCAATATTGATTGTTGAACTCAACATTAATCTAATCATAAAGCTGTTGATTAAAAACCCACTGCAGATTTCAATGAAAGCAGCCAATACATATATTCTTCATCAACTCTTAGCTTGATATTATATGAAATTCTTTTAAACCTTGAAAATTTTTAGCTCTACACTTGCTACTACTTAACAATTTACATCAATGTTATTTCCTTTGGGAGACACTAGATATTTCTTAAATAACTACAACTGAAATACATAATAACATTATAATGAAAAGGTCTCCATTTTCTACTTCATTCCAAGATTCTTATTATTTAGCAACAATCTCATCATTTAATTGCAACTTGGCTCGCTAGTATCTTTATAGATTTTCTTTTATCTCGTGCAACTCAAATTCCCTTAGCAGACAAAGACAAAGAAAAAATATTCAAGTCTTACAAGAGAAATTTCAACTGACAATACAAAGAATAATTACCTACAGATTATTATATTCAGGCTGCTTATTTTCAATTTATAGAGTGTAGAAAAAGACAAAAAACCGGTAAGGTTCTAGCAGTAATATCTTACAAGAAAAGGATTTCACTTACTGTGTAAACAACACTATCTCCATTCTCATAAATAACAGTCAGATTATAATCAACTACATTCTTTGTATTCACAAGCTGCACTTGAAGTGGAATTTTCGGATCAGAGAAAGTCACTGATATTTTTGGTGCGTCATCATTCTGTGAAAACTGGAAAGGATCACCACCAACTATTATGTTTAGAATCTTATCAAGATTTGTGGAAGAGTCAATAACCACGTCCTCATTATCAATGTTCTCCTTTGTAATTTCTTCTTCATGAATACATATCGCTGAAAAAATGAAGGAAAATAGCAAAGAATAATTATTTTACATGAAAAAGAAAAGGTCTTCTAGTACGGTTAAAAGTCTTGGATAAATAAAGAAATATATATTTCTATAGCAATGATGCAATCTTTCATCACCTTTCAAATTCTTACCTAATTTGCCAGGTGAAAATACATTTTGCCACAACCATGGTATTAACTTTGAAACATAATCTACAATTGTTTTGATATATCTTACATATAAATAATAAAAGCTTTTTTCAAAGATTACTCAATACATGTACATATAATAATAAATGGCCAATTTTTAAGCTACATGGTCATCATCAGTGATAAGTGTTTACCATACTATCTACTCACACCAGATAATGTGATAACATGACTAACTCTAAAACATATTCTACAACTGCTTCAATATATCTTACAAATAAATGTCTTTTTCCTTAACAATTACTCAGTACATGCATGTGTAATAAATGGTCAATTTTAAAGTTGCATAGTCATCATCACTAAAAAGTGATTATCATACTATCTTCTTCCACCAGCAAATCTGCATAATGAACATGAAGAGCAATGCAAAATATTCATTAAATTTCTTAACAGAAAACACAAAATCAACTCACTATATCTTTTTCATCATCAATGTAAAAACTACAGTCCTTTCATGAGATCCTTACATTTAATTAG
Source organism: Sepioteuthis lessoniana (assembly GCA_963585895.1). Lineage (NCBI taxonomy): Eukaryota > Metazoa > Mollusca > Cephalopoda > Myopsida > Loliginidae > Sepioteuthis > Sepioteuthis lessoniana. Next base: position 35,760,227 of record OY757919.1, on the reverse strand, counting down.
AAATTCAAACAATTTCTATTCCATTCTATTTAATCAAAGTTAAGAGTTTATACATGTATACAGGAAAACTATGATTATATATAAACTGGGATATTTATTTTGTAGAAATACCTAAAAATACCTATACACAAATACACATACATACATGCATGGAAATATAAAATTCCATCATTCACTTCTAACTAATTATCTACAAATATATAACGTTGCATTACTCTTGAACAACAGTTTTTCTCATATTCTAATTGCATGCATAAACCCTTTTGAGAGTCAAGTAAAATTACTACATTGCCAAATGCTTGTATTCATCTACAAAAATTACTTTGAATTACTTTTTTTTCTTTGCTTAAAAGTATATCAACTTTCATGGCTTTTTACATGCCAAATGCATCATTGTACAAGAAAAATAAATGTATTATTTGAACCATAGAGTAATAGCCCAAAAGAGAATGTAATAATACAAATAGACTTCAAACATGTTTACTATGATATCAAAGTCCAGCAAGTTACTCACAATGTCAAATGGACTCTCCACTTAATAATTTCATAGAAACAAAATATTTCAAAATAACAACTGATACACAATAGCAAATATAATCAGTAAAAAACCTATAACATGTGCAAAAATAAACTCAAGACGCATGATATTTCACTATCATATCTAGTAATTCAAGTGAGAAAAATACTCGCTTGTCAGAGATAATTTCTATTATATATTATGAATATATTATCAGTAGTCTTCACATTACTCTTTTACTAAGTCATTATTATAATTAATATTGACCTGTTGTTGGAATTGTAGATGGTATTGTTGTTGGGACTGTTGTAGGAATGGTAGTTGGTATTGTTGTTCGTATTGTGGTTGGAACTGTAGTAGAAGCAGTGCTTGGAAGACTTCGAGGACTTGTACCTAACAATAAATAGATATTCTTTAGCATACATTTATTTATAAACGTATGCATATATATATATATATATATATATATATATATATATATATATATGCAATTCTATACATGTGTGAGTGTGTGTGTGTGTGTATTTACACATGCAGATATCACTGAATTATCTCACACGTAAACACAAAGCCAAATGACATGTTCTTTAATAAAAAGAAAAATTAAAGGGAATTGGTCTTCATACAATTCAGATATTTGCACCATAAATGTCAATTCACATGACAGATTGGCTTAAACAAACAAGGAAAAAAATCAAGTATATATAATTATATGAAGCACGTAATATTTTCAGAAATATTTTAAATGCTGCTCTTAGAACGATACCACACATTTTCATTCAAACTGTAGAAATCGGAAATATACTGCAGACTGTACTTAAAATAATAATTTTTATATTTCTTCAAATAATAGTCATTCTCATGGTAACACAAAAGAATACAATCCTCCAACCACTGAAAGATAATCTTGCTGCCTCAATCTGGATACTGTTCTTCCAATGCCTTTGGATTATTGGCTTTAAATTGATAAATTCCTGTGAAAGTAGCTGATGATTTTGGAAGAACTCAACTCAATATGGACATTGGAAATTCAATAGCCATAATCAATACAATAGTTGCTGTTACACTTCTAGGATAAATATTAGGCAAAGTAGTAGAAAATGTCATCCAAACAATAGCAAGAATGTTTTGTGTTACACTGCTTGAAAGTATTTTAAAAACTCTCCAAGCTACAAAGTCCAATTATATCTTAACATGCAGCCATGGGCATATGCATCTACACATCAACAATATAAAATAAATCATATACAAGTTTCTACTTTAAATTAACATCATTTCCTATTAATTTCAACTACATCAACAGTGTATTCAATATTCTTCATTATCTCTGACAATTGATGTGAACACCTCCTTCAATAAATATACTTACTTCGTTTAATACAAAGTTCAACACTGAGTTCTATTTCTACTGTTTCATTTGGTTGTTGTTTCTTAATAGTAATTTCAAGCATTTTCACTTCATCTCTTTGATCTAGTGTTACAGGAACATTTGGACTCAGACCCTGTAATGAAATAAAATTGTCAAAAGATATCAATCACATTTGCCAAATGGAATTCATGTACATGAAATAAACATTCATTCATACATTATTAAAACTAATAAAAACACAACATGAAATCCAAGAATTGATTGAAAACTTTTTATTACTGCAAGAATTAAGTTGATTCTTCTAATTAAATTTCTATGATGATATTCATGTTTTTATTTTTGTAACATCTTTCTTCATATTCACTTCCTTCTCCAGAGTATAATTCGCCATTGAAAAACTAGCTAAAATTTTTGCTCTTACAGTTCTTCTTTTCAAGAGAAAATGGCTTTTTATGCCTTTATGTATGTGCATATACTTGTATGTATTAAAAATATAAAACTATTATTAATATTGATTAAAACAAAATATTGACAAATGACAAGTGTCAACAGATGCATGAAACTAATAAAAAACAAAATCTAGAAACTATTCATTCACACTTACCATCGTTTCTAGTTTTGAAATCAATGCCAATGTGAAAAACATTTAGCATCTGCCATTTGAAAGATTAATCTTAATTCAATAACAACTCAATTACAAGGATCTATATTTAATAGAAACGGTATGCATGAATTGAAATTTAACATGATTTTGGTTCAATTCTAAAATTCAGTAGATGTGGATTGACATCTTTTCATATCTGCCAAATTAATTTACATAGTTATTTCACATGACATGCACAGAAAATAATTTCTCATCATTCTATACCTGATGCAAATTATCATGCTGCTTAACAATTGCTAAATGAGGAATTTTATAAACTATGGTAGAGATGAAAATTACTCTGAAATTTCTCCAAGTTACACGATACTTGAGTTAGACCACCAGTGCTCTCCTACAAATAAATGACAGCATCTACAAAGCCTGTCTGAAAATTATAATGCTTTACTTCAAACATAAATGTAAATAGTTAGAAGAATAAAAATAATGACACTATACCTATCACTTCCAGTTCTACTGACCGTTGAGAATGAAAAATTAATAAAAACATTATGTCATTGATGAATACAATAAATGTTCTGCTTTAGAAAGTCTCACTATTCATATAGAAACCAGTGAAACTCTAAAGTCCATGTTGAATTTCCTAAACACCAAAACTATTCAATGTCCTATTGTAATAGTTATAACAGTCTTGAATAGAGAAAGCCAACAAGCAGTTTCTCTGAGTCATGCACCTGTCCAAAACATAGTGCTGATGTAAAAACATGTAAAAGCAGTAATCTAATAGATCTTTATTTATGTCAGTTTCAGACGAAAACAATTTTAATATAATTTTCAATATTAGTTAACAAAAGCTCAATCTAAGTGTAAAGAATTTAATTATAAATGCGCAAGAGATTTCAATGACCATAACAAAACATTTAATCTTCCTGAACGCTTAGTGGACAAAGATTTTCAGAAAAACTTCAATATTGATTGTTGAACTCAACATTAATCTAATCATAAAGCTGTTGATTAAAAACCCACTGCAGATTTCAATGAAAGCAGCCAATACATATATTCTTCATCAACTCTTAGCTTGATATTATATGAAATTCTTTTAAACCTTGAAAATTTTTAGCTCTACACTTGCTACTACTTAACAATTTACATCAATGTTATTTCCTTTGGGAGACACTAGATATTTCTTAAATAACTACAACTGAAATACATAATAACATTATAATGAAAAGGTCTCCATTTTCTACTTCATTCCAAGATTCTTATTATTTAGCAACAATCTCATCATTTAATTGCAACTTGGCTCGCTAGTATCTTTATAGATTTTCTTTTATCTCGTGCAACTCAAATTCCCTTAGCAGATAAAGACAAAGAAAAAATATTCAAGTCTTACAAGAGAAATTTCAACTGACAATACAAAGAATAATTACCTACAGATTATTATATTCAGGCTGCTTATTTTCAATTTATAGAGTGTAGAAAAAGACAAAAAACCGGTAAGGTTCTAGCAGTAATATCTTACAAGAAAAGGATTTCACTTACTGTGTAAACAACACTATCTCCATTCTCATAAATAACAGTCAGATTATAATCAACTACATTCTTTGTATTCACAAGCTGCACTTGAAGTGGAATTTTCGGATCAGAGAAAGTCACTGATATTTTTGGTGCGTCATCATTCTGTGAAAACTGGAAAGGATCACCACCAACTATTATGTTTAGAATCTTATCAAGATTTGTGGAAGAGTCAATAACCACGTCCTCATTATCAATGTTCTCCTTTGTAATTTCTTCTTCATGAATACATATCGCTGAAAAAATGAAGGAAAATAGCAAAGAATAATTATTTTACATGAAAAAGAAAAGGTCTTCTAGTACGGTTAAAAGTCTTGGATAAATAAAGAAATATATATTTCTATAGCAATGATGCAATCTTTCATCACCTTTCAAATTCTTACCTAATTTGCCAGGTGAAAATACATTTTGCCACAACCATGGTATTAACTTTGAAACATAATCTACAATGGTTTCAATATATCTTACATATAAATAATATATGCTTTTTCCAAAAATTACTCAATACATGTATATATAATAAATGGCCAATTTTTAAGCTACATGGTCATCATCAGTGATAAGTGTTTACCATACTATCTACTCACACCAGATAATGTGATAACATGACTAACTCTAAAACATATTCTACAACTGCTTCAATATATCTTACAAATAAATGTCTTTTTCCTTAACAATTACTCAGTACATGCATGTGTAATAAATGGTCAATTTTAAAGTTGCATAGTCATCATCACTAAAAAGTGATTATCATACTATCTTCTTCCACCAGCAAATCTGCATAATGAACATGAAGAGCAATGCAAAATATTCATTAAATTTCTTAACAGAAAACACAAAATCAACTCACTATATCTTTTTCATCATCAATGTAAAAACTACAGTCCTTTCATGAGATCCTTACATTTAATTAGAAATTCAAACAATTTCTATTCCATTCTATTTAATCAAAGTTAAGAGTTTATACATGTATACAGGAAAACTATGATTATATATAAACTGGGATATTTATTTTGTAGAAATACCTAAAAATACCTATACGCAAATACACATACATACATGCATGGAAATATAAAATTCCATCATTCACTTCTAACTAATTATCTACAAATATATAACGTTGCATTACTCTTGAACAACAGTTTTTCTCATATTCTAATTGCATGCATAAACCCTTTTGAGAGTCAAGTAAAATTACTACATTGCCAAATGCTTGTATTCATCTACAAAAATTACTTTGAATTACTTTTTTTTCTTTGCTTAAAAGTATATCAACTTTCATGGCTTTTTACATGCCAAATGCATCATTGTACAAGAAAAATAAATGTATTATTTGAACCATAGAGTAATAGCCCAAAAGAGAATGTAATAATACAAATAGACTTCAAACATGTTTACTATGATATCAAAGTCCAGCAAGTTACTCACAATGTCAAATGGACTCTCCACTTAATAATTTCATAGAAACAAAATATTTCAAAATAACAACTGATACACAATAGCAAATATAATCAGTAAAAAACCTATAACATGTGCAAAAATAAACTCAAGACGCATGATATTTCACTATCATATCTAGTAATTCAAGTGAGAAAAATACTCGCTTGTCAGAGATAATTTCTATTATATATTATGAATATATTATCAGTAGTCTTCACATTACTCTTTTACTAAGTCATTATTATAATTAATATTGACCTGTTGTTGGAATTGTAGATGGTATTGTTGTTGGGACTGTTGTAGGAATGGTAGTTGGTATTGTTGTTCGTATTGTGGTTGGAACTGTAGTAGGAGCAGTGCTTGGAAGACTTCGAGGACTTGTACCTAACAATAAATAGATATTCTTTAGCATACATTTATTTATAAACGTATGCATATATATATATATATATATATATATATATATATATATATATATGCAATTCTATACATGTGTGAGTGTGTGTGTGTGTGTATTTACACATGCAGATATCACTGAATTATCTCACACGTAAACACAAAGCCAAATGACATGTTCTTTAATAAAAAGAAAAATTAAAGGGAATTGGTCTTCATACAATTCAGATATTTGCACCATAAATGTCAATTCACATGACAGATTGGCTTAAACAAACAAGGAAAAAAAATCAAGTATATATAATTATATGAAGCACGTAATATTTTCAGAAATATTTTAAATGCTGCTCTTAGAACGATACCACACATTTTCATTCAAACTGTAGAAATCGGAAATATACTGCAGACTGTACTTAAAATAATAATTTTTATATTTCTTCAAATAATAGTCATTCTCATGGTAACACAAAAGAATACAATCCTCCAACCACTGAAAGATAATCTTGCTGCCTCAATCTGGATACTGTTCTTCCAATGCCTTTGGATTATTGGCTTTAAATTGATAAATTCCTGTGAAAGTAGCTGATGATTTTGGAAGAACTCAACTCAATATGGACATTGGAAATTCAATAGCCATAATCAATACAATAGTTGCTGTTACACTTCTAGGATAAATATTAGGCAAAGTAGTAGAAAATGTCATCCAAACAATAGCAAGAATGTTTTGTGTTACACTGCTTGAAAGAATTTTAAAAACTCTCCAAGCTACAAAGTCCAATTATATCTTAACATGCAGCCATGGGCATATGCATCTACACATCAACAATATAAAATAAATCATATACAAGTTTCTACTTTAAATTAACATCATTTCCTATTAATTTCAACTACATCAACAGTGTATTCAATATTCTTCATTATCTCTGACAATTGATGTGAACACCTCCTTCAATAAATATACTTACTTCGTTTAATACAAAGTTCAACACTGAGTTCTATTTCTACTGTTTCATTTGGTTGTTGTTTCTTAATAGTAATTTCAAGCATTTTCACTTCATCTCTTTGATCTAGTGTTACAGGAACATTTGGACTCAGACCCTGTAATGAAATAAAATTGTCAAAAGATATCAATCACATTTGCCAAATGGAATTCATGTACATGAAATAAACATTCATTCATACATTATTAAAACTAATAAAAACACAACATGAAATCCAAGAATTGATTGAAAACTTTTTATTACTGCAAGAATTAAGTTGATTCTTCTAATTAAATTTCTATGATGATATTCATGTTTTTATTTTTGTAACATCTTTCTTCATATTCACTTCCTTCTCCAGAGTATAATTCGCCATTGAAAAACTAGCTAAAATTTTTGCTCTTACAGTTCTTCTTTTCAAGAGAAAATAGCTTTTTATGTCTTTATGTATGTGCATATACTTGTATGTATTAAAAATATAAAACAATTATTAATATTGATTAAAACAAAATATTGACAAATGACAAGTGTCAACAGATGCATGAAACTAATAAAAAACAAAATCTAGAAACTATTCATTCACACTTACCATCGTTTCTAGTTTTGAAATCAATGCCAATGTGAAAAACATTTAGCATCTGCCATTTGAAAGATTAATCTTAATTCAATAACAACTCAATTACAAGGATCTATATTTAATAGAAACGGTATGCATGAATTGAAATTTAACATGATTTTGGTTCAATTCTAAAATTCAGTAGATGTGGATTGACATCTTTTCATATCTGCCAAATTAATTTACATAGTTATTTCACATGACATGCACAGAAAATAATTTCTCATCATTCTATACCTGATGCAAATTATCATGCTGCTTAACAATTGCTAAATGAGGAATTTTATAAACTATGGTAGAGATGAAAATTACTCTGAAATTTCTCCAAGTTACACAATACTTGAGTTAGACCACCAGTGCTCTCCTACAAATAAATGACAGCATCTACAAAGCCTGTCTGAAAATTATAATGCTTTACTTCAAACATAAATGTAAATAGTTAGAAGAATAAAAATAATGACACTATACCTATCACTTCCAGTTCTACTGACCGTTGAGAATGAAAAATTAATAAAAACATTATGTCATTGATGAATACAATAAATGTTCTGCTTTAGAAAGTCTCACTATTCATATAGAAACCAGTGAAACTCTAAAGTCCATGTTGAATTTCCTAAACACCAAAACTATTCAATGTCCTATTGTAATAGTTATAACAGTCTTGAATAGAGAAAGCCAACAAGCAGTTTCTCTGAGTCATGCACCTGTCCAAAACATAGTGCTGATGTAAAAACATGTAAAAGCAGTAATCTAATAGATCTTTATTTATGTCAGTTTCAGACGAAAACAATTTTAATATAATTTTCAATATTAGTTAACAAAAGCTCAATCTAAGTGTAAAGAATTTAATTATAAATGCGCAAGAGATTTCAATGACCATAACAAAACATTTAATCTTCCTGAACGCTTAGTGGACAAAGATTTTCAGAAAAATTTCAATATTGATTGTTGAACTCAACATTAATCTAATCATAAAGCTGTTGATTAAAAACCCACTGCAGATTTCAATGAAAGCAGCCAATACATATATTCTTCATCAACTCTTAGCTTGATATTATATGAAATTCTTTTAAACCTTGAAAATTTTTAGCTCTACACTTGCTACTACTTAACAATTTACATCAATGTTATTTCCTTTGGGAGACACTAGATATTTCTTAAATAACTACAACTGAAATACATAATAACATTATAATGAAAAGGTCTCCATTTTCTACTTCATTCCAAGATTCTTATTATTTAGCAACAATCTCATCATTTAATTGCAACTTGGCTCGCTAGTATCTTTATAGATTTTCTTTTATCTCGTGCAACTCAAATTCCCTTAGCAGACAAAGACAAAGAAAAAATATTCAAGTCTTACAAGAGAAATTTCAACTGACAATACAAAGAATAATTACCTACAGATTATTATATTCAGGCTGCTTATTTTCAATTTATAGAGTGTAGAAAAAGACAAAAAACCGGTAAGGTTCTAGCAGTAATATCTTACAAGAAAAGGATTTCACTTACTGTGTAAACAACACTATCTCCATTCTCATAAATAACAGTCAGATTATAATCAACTACATTCTTTGTATTCACAAGCTGCACTTGAAGTGGAATTTTCGGATCAGAGAAAGTCACTGATATTTTTGGTGCGTCATCATTCTGTGAAAACTGGAAAGGATCACCACCAACTATTATGTTTAGAATCTTATCAAGATTTGTGGAAGAGTCAATAACCACGTCCTCATTATCAATGTTCTCCTTTGTAATTTCTTCTTCATGAATACATATCGCTGAAAAAATGAAGGAAAATAGCAAAGAATAATTATTTTACATGAAAAAGAAAAGGTCTTCTAGTACGGTTAAAAGTCTTGGATAAATAAAGAAATATATATTTCTATAGCAATGATGCAATCTTTCATCACCTTTCAAATTCTTACCTAATTTGCCAGGTGAAAATACATTTTGCCACAACCATGGTATTAACTTTGAAACATAATCTACAATTGTTTTGATATATCTTACATATAAATAATAAAAGCTTTTTTCAAAGATTACTCAATACATGTACATATAATAATAAATGGCCAATTTTTAAGCTACATGGTCATCATCAGTGATAAGTGTTTACCATACTATCTACTCACACCAGATAATGTGATAACATGACTAACTCTAAAACATATTCTACAACTGCTTCAATATATCTTACAAATAAATGTCTTTTTCCTTAACAATTACTCAGTACATGCATGTGTAATAAATGGTCAATTTTAAAGTTGCATAGTCATCATCACTAAAAAGTGATTATCATACTATCTTCTTCCACCAGCAAATCTGCATAATGAACATGAAGAGCAATGCAAAATATTCATTAAATTTCTTAACAGAAAACACAAAATCAACTCACTATATCTTTTTCATCATCAATGTAAAAACTACAGTCCTTTCATGAGATCCTTACATTTAATTAGAAATTCAAACAATTTCTATTCCATTCTATTTAATCAAAGTTAAGAGTTTATACATGTATACAGGAAAACTATGATTATATATAAACTGGGATATTTATTTTGTAGAAATACCTAAAAATACCTATACACAAATACACATACATACATGCATGGAAATATAAAATTCCATCATTCACTTCTAACTAATTATCTACAAATATATAACGTTGCATTACTCTTGAACAACAGTTTTTCTCATATTCTAATTGCATGCATAAACCCTTTTGAGAGTCAAGTAAAATTACTACATTGCCAAATGCTTGTATTCATCTACAAAAATTACTTTGAATTACTTTTTTTTCTTTGCTTAAAAGTATATCAACTTTCATGGCTTTTTACATGCCAAATGCATCATTGTACAAGAAAAATAAATGTATTATTTGAACCATAGAGTAATAGCCCAAAAGAGAATGTAATAATACAAATAGACTTCAAACATGTTTACTATGATATCAAAGTCCAGCAAGTTACTCACAATGTCAAATGGACTCTCCACTTAATAATTTCATAGAAACAAAATATTTCAAAATAACAACTGATACACAATAGCAAATATAATCAGTAAAAAACCTATAACATGTGCAAAAATAAACTCAAGACGCATGATATTTCACTATCATATCTAGTAATTCAAGTGAGAAAAATACTCGCTTGTCAGAGATAATTTCTATTATATATTATGAATATATTATCAGTAGTCTTCACATTACTCTTTTACTAAGTCATTATTATAATTAATATTGACCTGTTGTTGGAATTGTAGATGGTATTGTTGTTGGGACTGTTGTAGGAATGGTAGTTGGTATTGTTGTTCGTATTGTGGTTGGAACTGTAGTAGGAGCAGTGCTTGGAAGACTTCGAGGACTTGTACCTAACAATAAATAGATATTCTTTAGCATACATTTATTTATAAACGTATGCATATATATATATATATATATATATATATATATATATATATATATATATATGCAATTCTATACATGTGTGAGTGTGTGTGTGTGTGTATTTACACATGCAGATATCACTGAATTATCTCACACGTAAACACAAAGCCAAATGACATGTTCTTTAATAAAAAGAAAAATTAAAGGGAATTGGTCTTCATACAATTCAGATATTTGCACCATAAATGTCAATTCACATGACAGATTGGCTTAAACAAACAAGGAAAAAAATCAAGTATATATAATTATATGAAGCACGTAATATTTTCAGAAATATTTTAAATGCTGCTCTTAGAACGATACCACACATTTTCATTCAAACTGTAGAAATCGGAAATATACTGCAGACTGTACTTAAAATAATAATTTTTATATTTCTTCAAATAATAGTCATTCTCATGGTAACACAAAAGAATACAATCCTCCAACCACTGAAAGATAATCTTGCTGCCTCAATCTGGATACTGTTCTTCCAATGCCTTTGGATTATTGGCTTTAAATTGATAAATTCCTGTGAAAGTAGCTGATGATTTTGGAAGAACTCAACTCAATATGGACATTGGAAATTCAATAGCCATAATCAATACAATAGTTGCTGTTACACTTCTAGGATAAATATTAGGCAAAGTAGTAGAAAATGTCATCCAAACAATAGCAAGAATGTTTTGTGTTACACTGCTTGAAAGTATTTTAAAAACTCTCCAAGCTACAAAGTCCAATTATATCTTAACATGCAGCCATGGGCATATGCATCTACACATCAACAATATAAAATAAATCATATACAAGTTTCTACTTTAAATTAACATCATTTCCTATTAATTTCAACTACATCAACAGTGTATTCAATATTCTTCATTATCTCTGACAATTGATGTGAACACCTCCTTCAATAAATATACTTACTTCGTTTAATACAAAGTTCAACACTGAGTTCTATTTCTACTGTTTCATTTGGTTGTTGTTTCTTAATAGTAATTTCAAGCATTTTCACTTCATCTCTTTGATCTAGTGTTACAGGAACATTTGGACTCAGACCCTGTAATGAAATAAAATTGTCAAAAGATATCAATCACATTTGCCAAATGGAATTCATGTACATGAAATAAACATTCATTCATACATTATTAAAACTAATAAAAACACAACATGAAATCCAAGAATTGATTGAAAACTTTTTATTACTGCAAGAATTAAGTTGATTCTTCTAATTAAATTTCTATGATGATATTCATGTTTTTATTTTTGTAACATCTTTCTTCATATTCACTTCCTTCTCCAGAGTATAATTCGCCATTGAAAAACTAGCTAAAATTTTTGCTCTTACAGTTCTTCTTTTCAAGAGAAAATGGCTTTTTATGCCTTTATGTATGTGCATATACTTGTATGTATTAAAAATATAAAACTATTATTAATATTGATTAAAACAAAATATTGACAAATGACAAGTGTCAACAGATGCATGAAACTAATAAAAAACAAAATCTAGAAACTATTCATTCACACTTACCATCGTTTCTAGTTTTGAAATCAATGCCAATGTGAAAAACATTTAGCATCTGCCATTTGAAAGATTAATCTTAATTCAATAACAACTCAATTACAAGGATCTATATTTAATAGAAACGGTATGCATGAATTGAAATTTAACATGATTTTGGTTCAATTCTAAAATTCAGTAGATGTGGATTGACATCTTTTCATATCTGCCAAATTAATTTACATAGTTATTTCACATGACATGCACAGAAAATAATTTCTCATCATTCTATACCTGATGCAAATTATCATGCTGCTTAACAATTGCTAAATGAGGAATTTTATAAACTATGGTAGAGATGAAAATTACTCTGAAATTTCTCCAAGTTACACGATACTTGAGTTAGACCACCAGTGCTCTCCTACAAATAAATGACAGCATCTACAAAGCCTGTCTGAAAATTATAATGCTTTACTTCAAACATAAATGTAAATAGTTAGAAGAATAAAAATAATGACACTATACCTATCACTTCCAGTTCTACTGACCGTTGAGAATGAAAAATTAATAAAAACATTATGTCATTGATGAATACAATAAATGTTCTGCTTTAGAAAGTCTCACTATTCATATAGAAACCAGTGAAACTCTAAAGTCCATGTTGAATTTCCTAAACACCAAAACTATTCAATGTCCTATTGTAATAGTTATAACAGTCTTGAATAGAGAAAGCCAACAAGCAGTTTCTCTGAGTCATGCACCTGTCCAAAACATAGTGCTGATGTAAAAACATGTAAAAGCAGTAATCTAATAGATCTTTATTTATGTCAGTTTCAGACGAAAACAATTTTAATATAATTTTCAATATTAGTTAACAAAAGCTCAATCTAAGTGTAAAGAATTTAATTATAAATGCGCAAGAGATTTCAATGACCATAACAAAACATTTAATCTTCCTGAACGCTTAGTGGACAAAGATTTTCAGAAAAACTTCAATATTGATTGTTGAACTCAACATTAATCTAATCATAAAGCTGTTGATTAAAAACCCACTGCAGATTTCAATGAAAGCAGCCAATACATATATTCTTCATCAACTCTTAGCTTGATATTATATGAAATTCTTTTAAACCTTGAAAATTTTTAGCTCTACACTTGCTACTACTTAACAATTTACATCAATGTTATTTCCTTTGGGAGACACTAGATATTTCTTAAATAACTACAACTGAAATACATAATAACATTATAATGAAAAGGTCTCCATTTTCTACTTCATTCCAAGATTCTTATTATTTAGCAACAATCTCATCATTTAATTGCAACTTGGCTCGCTAGTATCTTTATAGATTTTCTTTTATCTCGTGCAACTCAAATTCCCTTAGCAGATAAAGACAAAGAAAAAATATTCAAGTCTTACAAGAGAAATTTCAACTGACAATACAAAGAATAATTACCTACAGATTATTATATTCAGGCTGCTTATTTTCAATTTATAGAGTGTAGAAAAAGACAAAAAACCGGTAAGGTTCTAGCAGTAATATCTTACAAGAAAAGGATTTCACTTACTGTGTAAACAACACTATCTCCATTCTCATAAATAACAGTCAGATTATAATCAACTACATTCTTTGTATTCACAAGCTGCACTTGAAGTGGAATTTTCGGATCAGAGAAAGTCACTGATATTTTTGGTGCGTCATCATTCTGTGAAAACTGGAAAGGATCACCACCAACTATTATGTTTAGAATCTTATCAAGATTTGTGGAAGAGTCAATAACCACGTCCTCATTATCAATGTTCTCCTTTGTAATTTCTTCTTCATGAATACATATCGCTGAAAAAATGAAGGAAAATAGCAAAGAATAATTATTTTACATGAAAAAGAAAAGGTCTTCTAGTACGGTTAAAAGTCTTGGATAAATAAAGAAATATATATTTCTATAGCAATGATGCAATCTTTCATCACCTTTCAAATTCTTACCTAATTTGCCAGGTGAAAATACATTTTGCCACAACCATGGTATTAACTTTGAAACATAATCTACAATGGTTTCAATATATCTTACATATAAATAATATATGCTTTTTCCAAAAATTACTCAATACATGTATATATAATAAATGGCCAATTTTTAAGCTACATGGTCATCATCAGTGATAAGTGTTTACCATACTATCTACTCACACCAGATAATGTGATAACATGACTAACTCTAAAACATATTCTACAACTGCTTCAATATATCTTACAAATAAATGTCTTTTTCCTTAACAATTACTCAGTACATGCATGTGTAATAAATGGTCAATTTTAAAGTTGCATAGTCATCATCACTAAAAAGTGATTATCATACTATCTTCTTCCACCAGCAAATCTGCATAATGAACATGAAGAGCAATGCAAAATATTCATTAAATTTCTTAACAGAAAACACAAAATCAACTCACTATATCTTTTTCATCATCAATGTAAAAACTACAGTCCTTTCATGAGATCCTTACATTTAATTAGAAATTCAAACAATTTCTATTCCATTCTATTTAATCAAAGTTAAGAGTTTATACATGTATACAGGAAAACTATGATTATATATAAACTGGGATATTTATTTTGTAGAAATACCTAAAAATACCTATACGCAAATACACATACATACATGCATGGAAATATAAAATTCCATCATTCACTTCTAACTAATTATCTACAAATATATAACGTTGCATTACTCTTGAACAACAGTTTTTCTCATATTCTAATTGCATGCATAAACCCTTTTGAGAGTCAAGTAAAATTACTACATTGCCAAATGCTTGTATTCATCTACAAAAATTACTTTGAATTACTTTTTTTTCTTTGCTTAAAAGTATATCAACTTTCATGGCTTTTTACATGCCAAATGCATCATTGTACAAGAAAAATAAATGTATTATTTGAACCATAGAGTAATAGCCCAAAAGAGAATGTAATAATACAAATAGACTTCAAACATGTTTACTATGATATCAAAGTCCAGCAAGTTACTCACAATGTCAAATGGACTCTCCACTTAATAATTTCATAGAAACAAAATATTTCAAAATAACAACTGATACACAATAGCAAATATAATCAGTAAAAAACCTATAACATGTGCAAAAATAAACTCAAGACGCATGATATTTCACTATCATATCTAGTAATTCAAGTGAGAAAAATACTCGCTTGTCAGAGATAATTTCTATTATATATTATGAATATATTATCAGTAGTCTTCACATTACTCTTTTACTAAGTCATTATTATAATTAATATTGACCTGTTGTTGGAATTGTAGATGGTATTGTTGTTGGGACTGTTGTAGGAATGGTAGTTGGTATTGTTGTTCGTATTGTGGTTGGAACTGTAGTAGGAGCAGTGCTTGGAAGACTTCGAGGACTTGTACCTAACAATAAATAGATATTCTTTAGCATACATTTATTTATAAACGTATGCATATATATATATATATATATATATATATATATATATATATGCAATTCTATACATGTGTGAGTGTGTGTGTGTGTGTATTTACACATGCAGATATCACTGAATTATCTCACACGTAAACACAAAGCCAAATGACATGTTCTTTAATAAAAAGAAAAATTAAAGGGAATTGGTCTTCATACAATTCAGATATTTGCACCATAAATGTCAATTCACATGACAGATTGGCTTAAACAAACAAGGAAAAAAAATCAAGTATATATAATTATATGAAGCACGTAATATTTTCAGAAATATTTTAAATGCTGCTCTTAGAACGATACCACACATTTTCATTCAAACTGTAGAAATCGGAAATATACTGCAGACTGTACTTAAAATAATAATTTTTATATTTCTTCAAATAATAGTCATTCTCATGGTAACACAAAAGAATACAATCCTCCAACCACTGAAAGATAATCTTGCTGCCTCAATCTGGATACTGTTCTTCCAATGCCTTTGGATTATTGGCTTTAAATTGATAAATTCCTGTGAAAGTAGCTGATGATTTTGGAAGAACTCAACTCAATATGGACATTGGAAATTCAATAGCCATAATCAATACAATAGTTGCTGTTACACTTCTAGGATAAATATTAGGCAAAGTAGTAGAAAATGTCATCCAAACAATAGCAAGAATGTTTTGTGTTACACTGCTTGAAAGAATTTTAAAAACTCTCCAAGCTACAAAGTCCAATTATATCTTAACATGCAGCCATGGGCATATGCATCTACACATCAACATTATAAAATAAATCATATACAAGTTTCTACTTTAAATTAACATCATTTCCTATTAATTTCAACTACATCAACAGTGTATTCAATATTCTTCATTATCTCTGACAATTGATGTGAACACCTCCTTCAATAAATATACTTACTTCGTTTAATACAAAGTTCAACACTGAGTTCTATTTCTACTGTTTCATTTGGTTGTTGTTTCTTAATAGTAATTTCAAGCATTTTCACTTCATCTCTTTGATCTAGTGTTACAGGAACATTTGGACTCAGACCCTGTAATGAAATAAAATTGTCAAAAGATATCAATCACATTTGCCAAATGGAATTCATGTACATGAAATAAACATTCATTCATACATTATTAAAACTAATAAAAACACAACATGAAATCCAAGAATTGATTGAAAACTTTTTATTACTGCAAGAATTAAGTTGATTCTTCTAATTAAATTTCTATGATGATATTCATGTTTTTATTTTTGTAACATCTTTCTTCATATTCACTTCCTTCTCCAGAGTATAATTCGCCATTGAAAAACTAGCTAAAATTTTTGCTCTTACAGTTCTTCTTTTCAAGAGAAAATAGCTTTTTATGTCTTTATGTATGTGCATATACTTGTATGTATTAAAAATATAAAACAATTATTAATATTGATTAAAACAAAATATTGACAAATGACAAGTGTCAACAGATGCATGAAACTAATAAAAAACAAAATCTAGAAACTATTCATTCACACTTACCATCGTTTCTAGTTTTGAAATCAATGCCAATGTGAAAAACATTTAGCATCTGCCATTTGAAAGATTAATCTTAATTCAATAACAACTCAATTACAAGGATCTATATTTAATAGAAACGGTATGCATGAATTGAAATTTAACATGATTTTGGTTCAATTCTAAAATTCAGTAGATGTGGATTGACATCTTTTCATATCTGCCAAATTAATTTACATAGTTATTTCACATGACATGCACAGAAAATAATTTCTCATCATTCTATACCTGATGCAAATTATCATGCTGCTTAACAATTGCTAAATGAGGAATTTTATAAACTATGGTAGAGATGAAAATTACTCTGAAATTTCTCCAAGTTACACAATACTTGAGTTAGACCACCAGTGCTCTCCTACAAATAAATGACAGCATCTACAAAGCCTGTCTGAAAATTATAATGCTTTACTTCAAACATAAATGTAAATAGTTAGAAGAATAAAAATAATGACACTATACCTATCACTTCCAGTTCTACTGACCGTTGAGAATGAAAAATTAATAAAAACATTATGTCATTGATGAATACAATAAATGTTCTGCTTTAGAAAGTCTCACTATTCATATAGAAACCAGTGAAACTCTAAAGTCCATGTTGAATTTCCTAAACACCAAAACTATTCAATGTCCTATTGTAATAGTTATAACAGTCTTGAATAGAGAAAGCCAACAAGCAGTTTCTCTGAGTCATGCACCTGTCCAAAACATAGTGCTGATGTAAAAACATGTAAAAGCAGTAATCTAATAGATCTTTATTTATGTCAGTTTCAGACGAAAACAATTTTAATATAATTTTCAATATTAGTTAACAAAAGCTCAATCTAAGTGTAAAGAATTTAATTATAAATGCGCAAGAGATTTCAATGACCATAACAAAACATTTAATCTTCCTGAACGCTTAGTGGACAAAGATTTTCAGAAAAATTTCAATATTGATTGTTGAACTCAACATTAATCTAATCATAAAGCTGTTGATTAAAAACCCACTGCAGATTTCAATGAAAGCAGCCAATACATATATTCTTCATCAACTCTTAGCTTGATATTATATGAAATTCTTTTAAACCTTGAAAATTTTTAGCTCTACACTTGCTACTACTTAACAATTTACATCAATGTTATTTCCTTTGGGAGACACTAGATATTTCTTAAATAACTACAACTGAAATACATAATAACATTATAATGAAAAGGTCTCCATTTTCTACTTCATTCCAAGATTCTTATTATTTAGCAACAATCTCATCATTTAATTGCAACTTGGCTCGCTAGTATCTTTATAGATTTTCTTTTATCTCGTGCAACTCAAATTCCCTTAGCAGACAAAGACAAAGAAAAAATATTCAAGTCTTACAAGAGAAATTTCAACTGACAATACAAAGAATAATTACCTACAGATTATTATATTCAGGCTGCTTATTTTCAATTTATAGAGTGTAGAAAAAGACAAAAAACCGGTAAGGTTCTAGCAGTAATATCTTACAAGAAAAGGATTTCACTTACTGTGTAAACAACACTATCTCCATTCTCATAAATAACAGTCAGATTATAATCAACTACATTCTTTGTATTCACAAGCTGCACTTGAAGTGGAATTTTCGGATCAGAGAAAGTCACTGATATTTTTGGTGCGTCATCATTCTGTGAAAACTGGAAAGGATCACCACCAACTATTATGTTTAGAATCTTATCAAGATTTGTGGAAGAGTCAATAACCACGTCCTCATTATCAATGTTCTCCTTTGTAATTTCTTCTTCATGAATACATATCGCTGAAAAAATGAAGGAAAATAGCAAAGAATAATTATTTTACATGAAAAAGAAAAGGTCTTCTAGTACGGTTAAAAGTCTTGGATAAATAAAGAAATATATATTTCTATAGCAATGATGCAATCTTTCATCACCTTTCAAATTCTTACCTAATTTGCCAGGTGAAAATACATTTTGCCACAACCATGGTATTAACTTTGAAACATAATCTACAATTGTTTTGATATATCTTACATATAAATAATAAAAGCTTTTTTCAAAGATTACTCAATACATGTACATATAATAATAAATGGCCAATTTTTAAGCTACATGGTCATCATCAGTGATAAGTGTTTACCATACTATCTACTCACACCAGATAATGTGATAACATGACTAACTCTAAAACATATTCTACAACTGCTTCAATATATCTTACAAATAAATGTCTTTTTCCTTAACAATTACTCAGTACATGCATGTGTAATAAATGGTCAATTTTAAAGTTGCATAGTCATCATCACTAAAAAGTGATTATCATACTATCTTCTTCCACCAGCAAATCTGCATAATGAACATGAAGAGCAATGCAAAATATTCATTAAATTTCTTAACAGAAAACACAAAATCAACTCACTATATCTTTTTCATCATCAATGTAAAAACTACAGTCCTTTCATGAGATCCTTACATTTAATTAGAAATTCAAACAATTTCTATTCCATTCTATTTAATCAAAGTTAAGAGTTTATACATGTATACAGGAAAACTATGATTATATATAAACTGGGATATTTATTTTGTAGAAATACCTAAAAATACCTATACACAAATACACATACATACATGCATGGAAATATAAAATTCCATCATTCACTTCTAACTAATTATCTACAAATATATAACGTTGCATTACTCTTGAACAACAGTTTTTCTCATATTCTAATTGCATGCATAAACCCTTTTGAGAGTCAAGTAAAATTACTACATTGCCAAATGCTTGTATTCATCTACAAAAATTACTTTGAATTACTTTTTTTTCTTTGCTTAAAAGTATATCAACTTTCATGGCTTTTTACATGCCAAATGCATCATTGTACAAGAAAAATAAATGTATTATTTGAACCATAGAGTAATAGCCCAAAAGAGAATGTAATAATACAAATAGACTTCAAACATGTTTACTATGATATCAAAGTCCAGCAAGTTACTCACAATGTCAAATGGACTCTCCACTTAATAATTTCATAGAAACAAAATATTTCAAAATAACAACTGATACACAATAGCAAATATAATCAGTAAAAAACCTATAACATGTGCAAAAATAAACTCAAGACGCATGATATTTCACTATCATATCTAGTAATTCAAGTGAGAAAAATACTCGCTTGTCAGAGATAATTTCTATTATATATTATGAATATATTATCAGTAGTCTTCACATTACTCTTTTACTAAGTCATTATTATAATTAATATTGACCTGTTGTTGGAATTGTAGATGGTATTGTTGTTGGGACTGTTGTAGGAATGGTAGTTGGTATTGTTGTTCGTATTGTGGTTGGAACTGTAGTAGAAGCAGTGCTTGGAAGACTTCGAGGACTTGTACCTAACAATAAATAGATATTCTTTAGCATACATTTATTTATAAACGTATGCATATATATATATATATATATATATATATATATATATATATATATGCAATTCTATACATGTGTGAGTGTGTGTGTGTGTGTATTTACACATGCAGATATCACTGAATTATCTCACACGTAAACACAAAGCCAAATGACATGTTCTTTAATAAAAAGAAAAATTAAAGGGAATTGGTCTTCATACAATTCAGATATTTGCACCATAAATGTCAATTCACATGACAGATTGGCTTAAACAAACAAGGAAAAAAATCAAGTATATATAATTATATGAAGCACGTAATATTTTCAGAAATATTTTAAATGCTGCTCTTAGAACGATACCACACATTTTCATTCAAACTGTAGAAATCGGAAATATACTGCAGACTGTACTTAAAATAATAATTTTTATATTTCTTCAAATAATAGTCATTCTCATGGTAACACAAAAGAATACAATCCTCCAACCACTGAAAGATAATCTTGCTGCCTCAATCTGGATACTGTTCTTCCAATGCCTTTGGATTATTGGCTTTAAATTGATAAATTCCTGTGAAAGTAGCTGATGATTTTGGAAGAACTCAACTCAATATGGACATTGGAAATTCAATAGCCATAATCAATACAATAGTTGCTGTTACACTTCTAGGATAAATATTAGGCAAAGTAGTAGAAAATGTCATCCAAACAATAGCAAGAATGTTTTGTGTTACACTGCTTGAAAGTATTTTAAAAACTCTCCAAGCTACAAAGTCCAATTATATCTTAACATGCAGCCATGGGCATATGCATCTACACATCAACAATATAAAATAAATCATATACAAGTTTCTACTTTAAATTAACATCATTTCCTATTAATTTCAACTACATCAACAGTGTATTCAATATTCTTCATTATCTCTGACAATTGATGTGAACACCTCCTTCAATAAATATACTTACTTCGTTTAATACAAAGTTCAACACTGAGTTCTATTTCTACTGTTTCATTTGGTTGTTGTTTCTTAATAGTAATTTCAAGCATTTTCACTTCATCTCTTTGATCTAGTGTTACAGGAACATTTGGACTCAGACCCTGTAATGAAATAAAATTGTCAAAAGATATCAATCACATTTGCCAAATGGAATTCATGTACATGAAATAAACATTCATTCATACATTATTAAAACTAATAAAAACACAACATGAAATCCAAGAATTGATTGAAAACTTTTTATTACTGCAAGAATTAAGTTGATTCTTCTAATTAAATTTCTATGATGATATTCATGTTTTTATTTTTGTAACATCTTTCTTCATATTCACTTCCTTCTCCAGAGTATAATTCGCCATTGAAAAACTAGCTAAAATTTTTGCTCTTACAGTTCTTCTTTTCAAGAGAAAATGGCTTTTTATGCCTTTATGTATGTGCATATACTTGTATGTATTAAAAATATAAAACTATTATTAATATTGATTAAAACAAAATATTGACAAATGACAAGTGTCAACAGATGCATGAAACTAATAAAAAACAAAATCTAGAAACTATTCATTCACACTTACCATCGTTTCTAGTTTTGAAATCAATGCCAATGTGAAAAACATTTAGCATCTGCCATTTGAAAGATTAATCTTAATTCAATAACAACTCAATTACAAGGATCTATATTTAATAGAAACGGTATGCATGAATTGAAATTTAACATGATTTTGGTTCAATTCTAAAATTCAGTAGATGTGGATTGACATCTTTTCATATCTGCCAAATTAATTTACATAGTTATTTCACATGACATGCACAGAAAATAATTTCTCATCATTCTATACCTGATGCAAATTATCATGCTGCTTAACAATTGCTAAATGAGGAATTTTATAAACTATGGTAGAGATGAAAATTACTCTGAAATTTCTCCAAGTTACACGATACTTGAGTTAGACCACCAGTGCTCTCCTACAAATAAATGACAGCATCTACAAAGCCTGTCTGAAAATTATAATGCTTTACTTCAAACATAAATGTAAATAGTTAGAAGAATAAAAATAATGACACTATACCTATCACTTCCAGTTCTACTGACCGTTGAGAATGAAAAATTAATAAAAACATTATGTCATTGATGAATACAATAAATGTTCTGCTTTAGAAAGTCTCACTATTCATATAGAAACCAGTGAAACTCTAAAGTCCATGTTGAATTTCCTAAACACCAAAACTATTCAATGTCCTATTGTAATAGTTATAACAGTCTTGAATAGAGAAAGCCAACAAGCAGTTTCTCTGAGTCATGCACCTGTCCAAAACATAGTGCTGATGTAAAAACATGTAAAAGCAGTAATCTAATAGATCTTTATTTATGTCAGTTTCAGACGAAAACAATTTTAATATAATTTTCAATATTAGTTAACAAAAGCTCAATCTAAGTGTAAAGAATTTAATTATAAATGCGCAAGAGATTTCAATGACCATAACAAAACATTTAATCTTCCTGAACGCTTAGTGGACAAAGATTTTCAGAAAAATTTCAATATTGATTGTTGAACTCAACATTAATCTAATCATAAAGCTGTTGATTAAAAACCCACTGCAGATTTCAATGAAAGCAGCCAATACATATATTCTTCATCAACTCTTAGCTTGATATTATATGAAATTCTTTTAAACCTTGAAAATTTTTAGCTCTACACTTGCTACTACTTAACAATTTACATCAATGTTATTTCCTTTGGGAGACACTAGATATTTCTTAAATAACTACAACTGAAATACATAATAACATTATAATGAAAAGGTCTCCATTTTCTACTTCATTCCAAGATTCTTATTATTTAGCAACAATCTCATCATTTAATTGCAACTTGGCTCGCTAGTATCTTTATAGATTTTCTTTTATCTCGTGCAACTCAAATTCCCTTAGCAGATAAAGACAAAGAAAAAATATTCAAGTCTTACAAGAGAAATTTCAACTGACAATACAAAGAATAATTACCTACAGATTATTATATTCAGGCTGCTTATTTTCAATTTATAGAGTGTAGAAAAAGACAAAAAACCGGTAAGGTTCTAGCAGTAATATCTTACAAGAAAAGGATTTCACTTACTGTGTAAACAACACTATCTCCATTCTCATAAATAACAGTCAGATTATAATCAACTACATTCTTTGTATTCACAAGCTGCACTTGAAGTGGAATTTTCGGATCAGAGAAAGTCACTGATATTTTTGGTGCGTCATCATTCTGTGAAAACTGGAAAGGATCACCACCAACTATTATGTTTAGAATCTTATCAAGATTTGTGGAAGAGTCAATAACCACGTCCTCATTATCAATGTTCTCCTTTGTAATTTCTTCTTCATGAATACATATCGCTGAAAAAATGAAGGAAAATAGCAAAGAATAATTATTTTACATGAAAAAGAAAAGGTCTTCTAGTACGGTTAAAAGTCTTGGATAAATAAAGAAATATATATTTCTATAGCAATGATGCAATCTTTCATCACCTTTCAAATTCTTACCTAATTTGCCAGGTGAAAATACATTTTGCCACAACCATGGTATTAACTTTGAAACATAATCTACAATTGTTTTGATATATCTTACATATAAATAATAAAAGCTTTTTTCAAAGATTACTCAATACATGTACATATAATAATAAATGGCCAATTTTTAAGCTACATGGTCATCATCAGTGATAAGTGTTTACCATACTATCTACTCACACCAGATAATGTGATAACATGACTAACTCTAAAACATATTCTACAACTGCTTCAATATATCTTACAAATAAATGTCTTTTTCCTTAACAATTACTCAGTACATGCATGTGTAATAAATGGTCAATTTTAAAGTTGCATAGTCATCATCACTAAAAAGTGATTATCATACTATCTTCTTCCACCAGCAAATCTGCATAATGAACATGAAGAGCAATGCAAAATATTCATTAAATTTCTTAACAGAAAACACAAAATCAACTCACTATATCTTTTTCATCATCAATGTAAAAACTACAGTCCTTTCATGAGATCCTTACATTTAATTAGAAATTCAAACAATTTCTATTCCATTCTATTTAATCAAAGTTAAGAGTTTATACATGTATACAGGAAAACTATGATTATATATAAACTGGGATATTTATTTTGTAGAAATACCTAAAAATACCTATACACAAATACACATACATACATGCATGGAAATATAAAATTCCATCATTCACTTCTAACTAATTATCTACAAATATATAACGTTGCATTACTCTTGAACAACAGTTTTTCTCATATTCTAATTGCATGCATAAACCCTTTTGAGAGTCAAGTAAAATTACTACATTGCCAAATGCTTGTATTCATCTACAAAAATTACTTTGAATTACTTTTTTTTCTTTGCTTAAAAGTATATCAACTTTCATGGCTTTTTACATGCCAAATGCATCATTGTACAAGAAAAATAAATGTATTATTTGAACCATAGAGTAATAGCCCAAAAGAGAATGTAATAATACAAATAGACTTCAAACATGTTTACTATGATATCAAAGTCCAGCAAGTTACTCACAATGTCAAATGGACTCTCCACTTAATAATTTCATAGAAACAAAATATTTCAAAATAACAACTGATACACAATAGCAAATATAATCAGTAAAAAACCTATAACATGTGCAAAAATAAACTCAAGACGCATGATATTTCACTATCATATCTAGTAATTCAAGTGAGAAAAATACTCGCTTGTCAGAGATAATTTCTATTATATATTATGAATATATTATCAGTAGTCTTCACATTACTCTTTTACTAAGTCATTATTATAATTAATATTGACCTGTTGTTGGAATTGTAGATGGTATTGTTGTTGGGACTGTTGTAGGAATGGTAGTTGGTATTGTTGTTCGTATTGTGGTTGGAACTGTAGTAGGAGCAGTGCTTGGAAGACTTCGAGGACTTGTACCTAACAATAAATAGATATTCTTTAGCATACATTTATTTATAAACGTATGCATATATATATATATATATATATATATATATATATATATATATGCAATTCTATACATGTGTGAGTGTGTGTGTGTGTGTATTTACACATGCAGATATCACTGAATTATCTCACACGTAAACACAAAGCCAAATGACATGTTCTTTAATAAAAAGAAAAATTAAAGGGAATTGGTCTTCATACAATTCAGATATTTGCACCATAAATGTCAATTCACATGACAGATTGGCTTAAACAAACAAGGAAAAAAAATCAAGTATATATAATTATATGAAGCACGTAATATTTTCAGAAATATTTTAAATGCTGCTCTTAGAACGATACCACACATTTTCATTCAAACTGTAGAAATCGGAAATATACTGCAGACTGTACTTAAAATAATAATTTTTATATTTCTTCAAATAATAGTCATTCTCATGGTAACACAAAAGAATACAATCCTCCAACCACTGAAAGATAATCTTGCTGCCTCAATCTGGATACTGTTCTTCCAATGCCTTTGGATTATTGGCTTTAAATTGATAAATTCCTGTGAAAGTAGCTGATGATTTTGGAAGAACTCAACTCAATATGGACATTGGAAATTCAATAGCCATAATCAATACAATAGTTGCTGTTACACTTCTAGGATAAATATTAGGCAAAGTAGTAGAAAATGTCATCCAAACAATAGCAAGAATGTTTTGTGTTACACTGCTTGAAAGAATTTTAAAAACTCTCCAAGCTACAAAGTCCAATTATATCTTAACATGCAGCCATGGGCATATGCATCTACACATCAACAATATAAAATAAATCATATACAAGTTTCTACTTTAAATTAACATCATTTCCTATTAATTTCAACTACATCAACAGTGTATTCAATATTCTTCATTATCTCTGACAATTGATGTGAACACCTCCTTCAATAAATATACTTACTTCGTTTAATACAAAGTTCAACACTGAGTTCTATTTCTACTGTTTCATTTGGTTGTTGTTTCTTAATAGTAATTTCAAGCATTTTCACTTCATCTCTTTGATCTAGTGTTACAGGAACATTTGGACTCAGACCCTGTAATGAAATAAAATTGTCAAAAGATATCAATCACATTTGCCAAATGGAATTCATGTACATGAAATAAACATTCATTCATACATTATTAAAACTAATAAAAACACAACATGAAATCCAAGAATTGATTGAAAACTTTTTATTACTGCAAGAATTAAGTTGATTCTTCTAATTAAATTTCTATGATGATATTCATGTTTTTATTTTTGTAACATCTTTCTTCATATTCACTTCCTTCTCCAGAGTATAATTCGCCATTGAAAAACTAGCTAAAATTTTTGCTCTTACAGTTCTTCTTTTCAAGAGAAAATAGCTTTTTATGTCTTTATGTATGTGCATATACTTGTATGTATTAAAAATATAAAACAATTATTAATATTGATTAAAACAAAATATTGACAAATGACAAGTGTCAACAGATGCATGAAACTAATAAAAAACAAAATCTAGAAACTATTCATTCACACTTACCATCGTTTCTAGTTTTGAAATCAATGCCAATGTGAAAAACATTTAGCATCTGCCATTTGAAAGATTAATCTTAATTCAATAACAACTCAATTACAAGGATCTATATTTAATAGAAACGGTATGCATGAATTGAAATTTAACATGATTTTGGTTCAATTCTAAAATTCAGTAGATGTGGATTGACATCTTTTCATATCTGCCAAATTAATTTACATAGTTATTTCACATGACATGCACAGAAAATAATTTCTCATCATTCTATACCTGATGCAAATTATCATGCTGCTTAACAATTGCTAAATGAGGAATTTTATAAACTATGGTAGAGATGAAAATTACTCTGAAATTTCTCCAAGTTACACAATACTTGAGTTAGACCACCAGTGCTCTCCTACAAATAAATGACAGCATCTACAAAGCCTGTCTGAAAATTATAATGCTTTACTTCAAACATAAATGTAAATAGTTAGAAGAATAAAAATAATGACACTATACCTATCACTTCCAGTTCTACTGACCGTTGAGAATGAAAAATTAATAAAAACATTATGTCATTGATGAATACAATAAATGTTCTGCTTTAGAAAGTCTCACTATTCATATAGAAACCAGTGAAACTCTAAAGTCCATGTTGAATTTCCTAAACACCAAAACTATTCAATGTCCTATTGTAATAGTTATAACAGTCTTGAATAGAGAAAGCCAACAAGCAGTTTCTCTGAGTCATGCACCTGTCCAAAACATAGTGCTGATGTAAAAACATGTAAAAGCAGTAATCTAATAGATCTTTATTTATGTCAGTTTCAGACGAAAACAATTTTAATATAATTTTCAATATTAGTTAACAAAAGCTCAATCTAAGTGTAAAGAATTTAATTATAAATGCGCAAGAGATTTCAATGACCATAACAAAACATTTAATCTTCCTGAACGCTTAGTGGACAAAGATTTTCAGAAAAATTTCAATATTGATTGTTGAACTCAACATTAATCTAATCATAAAGCTGTTGATTAAAAACCCACTGCAGATTTCAATGAAAGCAGCCAATACATATATTCTTCATCAACTCTTAGCTTGATATTATATGAAATTCTTTTAAACCTTGAAAATTTTTAGCTCTACACTTGCTACTACTTAACAATTTACATCAATGTTATTTCCTTTGGGAGACACTAGATATTTCTTAAATAACTACAACTGAAATACATAATAACATTATAATGAAAAGGTCTCCATTTTCTACTTCATTCCAAGATTCTTATTATTTAGCAACAATCTCATCATTTAATTGCAACTTGGCTCGCTAGTATCTTTATAGATTTTCTTTTATCTCGTGCAACTCAAATTCCCTTAGCAGACAAAGACAAAGAAAAAATATTCAAGTCTTACAAGAGAAATTTCAACTGACAATACAAAGAATAATTACCTACAGATTATTATATTCAGGCTGCTTATTTTCAATTTATAGAGTGTAGAAAAAGACAAAAAACCGGTAAGGTTCTAGCAGTAATATCTTACAAGAAAAGGATTTCACTTACTGTGTAAACAACACTATCTCCATTCTCATAAATAACAGTCAGATTATAATCAACTACATTCTTTGTATTCACAAGCTGCACTTGAAGTGGAATTTTCGGATCAGAGAAAGTCACTGATATTTTTGGTGCGTCATCATTCTGTGAAAACTGGAAAGGATCACCACCAACTATTATGTTTAGAATCTTATCAAGATTTGTGGAAGAGTCAATAACCACGTCCTCATTATCAATGTTCTCCTTTGTAATTTCTTCTTCATGAATACATATCGCTGAAAAAATGAAGGAAAATAGCAAAGAATAATTATTTTACATGAAAAAGAAAAGGTCTTCTAGTACGGTTAAAAGTCTTGGATAAATAAAGAAATATATATTTCTATAGCAATGATGCAATCTTTCATCACCTTTCAAATTCTTACCTAATTTGCCAGGTGAAAATACATTTTGCCACAACCATGGTATTAACTTTGAAACATAATCTACAATTGTTTTGATATATCTTACATATAAATAATAAAAGCTTTTTTCAAAGATTACTCAATACATGTACATATAATAATAAATGGCCAATTTTTAAGCTACATGGTCATCATCAGTGATAAGTGTTTACCATACTATCTACTCACACCAGATAATGTGATAACATGACTAACTCTAAAACATATTCTACAACTGCTTCAATATATCTTACAAATAAATGTCTTTTTCCTTAACAATTACTCAGTACATGCATGTGTAATAAATGGTCAATTTTAAAGTTGCATAGTCATCATCACTAAAAAGTGATTATCATACTATCTTCTTCCACCAGCAAATCTGCATAATGAACATGAAGAGCAATGCAAAATATTCATTAAATTTCTTAACAGAAAACACAAAATCAACTCACTATATCTTTTTCATCATCAATGTAAAAACTACAGTCCTTTCATGAGATCCTTACATTTAATTAGAAATTCAAACAATTTCTATTCCATTCTATTTAATCAAAGTTAAGAGTTTATACATGTATACAGGAAAACTATGATTATATATAAACTGGGATATTTATTTTGTAGAAATACCTAAAAATACCTATACACAAATACACATACATACATGCATGGAAATATAAAATTCCATCATTCACTTCTAACTAATTATCTACAAATATATAACGTTGCATTACTCTTGAACAACAGTTTTTCTCATATTCTAATTGCATGCATAAACCCTTTTGAGAGTCAAGTAAAATTACTACATTGCCAAATGCTTGTATTCATCTACAAAAATTACTTTGAATTACTTTTTTTTCTTTGCTTAAAAGTATATCAACTTTCATGGCTTTTTACATGCCAAATGCATCATTGTACAAGAAAAATAAATGTATTATTTGAACCATAGAGTAATAGCCCAAAAGAGAATGTAATAATACAAATAGACTTCAAACATGTTTACTATGATATCAAAGTCCAGCAAGTTACTCACAATGTCAAATGGACTCTCCACTTAATAATTTCATAGAAACAAAATATTTCAAAATAACAACTGATACACAATAGCAAATATAATCAGTAAAAAACCTATAACATGTGCAAAAATAAACTCAAGACGCATGATATTTCACTATCATATCTAGTAATTCAAGTGAGAAAAATACTCGCTTGTCAGAGATAATTTCTATTATATATTATGAATATATTATCAGTAGTCTTCACATTACTCTTTTACTAAGTCATTATTATAATTAATATTGACCTGTTGTTGGAATTGTAGATGGTATTGTTGTTGGGACTGTTGTAGGAATGGTAGTTGGTATTGTTGTTCGTATTGTGGTTGGAACTGTAGTAGGAGCAGTGCTTGGAAGACTTCGAGGACTTGTACCTAACAATAAATAGATATTCTTTAGCATACATTTATTTATAAACGTATGCATATATATATATATATATATATATATATATATATATATATATATATATATGCAATTCTATACATGTGTGAGTGTGTGTGTGTGTGTATTTACACATGCAGATATCACTGAATTATCTCACACGTAAACACAAAGCCAAATGACATGTTCTTTAATAAAAAGAAAAATTAAAGGGAATTGGTCTTCATACAATTCAGATATTTGCACCATAAATGTCAATTCACATGACAGATTGGCTTAAACAAACAAGGAAAAAAATCAAGTATATATAATTATATGAAGCACGTAATATTTTCAGAAATATTTTAAATGCTGCTCTTAGAACGATACCACACATTTTCATTCAAACTGTAGAAATCGGAAATATACTGCAGACTGTACTTAAAATAATAATTTTTATATTTCTTCAAATAATAGTCATTCTCATGGTAACACAAAAGAATACAATCCTCCAACCACTGAAAGATAATCTTGCTGCCTCAATCTGGATACTGTTCTTCCAATGCCTTTGGATTATTGGCTTTAAATTGATAAATTCCTGTGAAAGTAGCTGATGATTTTGGAAGAACTCAACTCAATATGGACATTGGAAATTCAATAGCCATAATCAATACAATAGTTGCTGTTACACTTCTAGGATAAATATTAGGCAAAGTAGTAGAAAATGTCATCCAAACAATAGCAAGAATGTTTTGTGTTACACTGCTTGAAAGTATTTTAAAAACTCTCCAAGCTACAAAGTCCAATTATATCTTAACATGCAGCCATGGGCATATGCATCTACACATCAACAATATAAAATAAATCATATACAAGTTTCTACTTTAAATTAACATCATTTCCTATTAATTTCAACTACATCAACAGTGTATTCAATATTCTTCATTATCTCTGACAATTGATGTGAACACCTCCTTCAATAAATATACTTACTTCGTTTAATACAAAGTTCAACACTGAGTTCTATTTCTACTGTTTCATTTGGTTGTTGTTTCTTAATAGTAATTTCAAGCATTTTCACTTCATCTCTTTGATCTAGTGTTACAGGAACATTTGGACTCAGACCCTGTAATGAAATAAAATTGTCAAAAGATATCAATCACATTTGCCAAATGGAATTCATGTACATGAAATAAACATTCATTCATACATTATTAAAACTAATAAAAACACAACATGAAATCCAAGAATTGATTGAAAACTTTTTATTACTGCAAGAATTAAGTTGATTCTTCTAATTAAATTTCTATGATGATATTCATGTTTTTATTTTTGTAACATCTTTCTTCATATTCACTTCCTTCTCCAGAGTATAATTCGCCATTGAAAAACTAGCTAAAATTTTTGCTCTTACAGTTCTTCTTTTCAAGAGAAAATGGCTTTTTATGCCTTTATGTATGTGCATATACTTGTATGTATTAAAAATATAAAACTATTATTAATATTGATTAAAACAAAATATTGACAAATGACAAGTGTCAACAGATGCATGAAACTAATAAAAAACAAAATCTAGAAACTATTCATTCACACTTACCATCGTTTCTAGTTTTGAAATCAATGCCAATGTGAAAAACATTTAGCATCTGCCATTTGAAAGATTAATCTTAATTCAATAACAACTCAATTACAAGGATCTATATTTAATAGAAACGGTATGCATGAATTGAAATTTAACATGATTTTGGTTCAATTCTAAAATTCAGTAGATGTGGATTGACATCTTTTCATATCTGCCAAATTAATTTACATAGTTATTTCACATGACATGCACAGAAAATAATTTCTCATCATTCTATACCTGATGCAAATTATCATGCTGCTTAACAATTGCTAAATGAGGAATTTTATAAACTATGGTAGAGATGAAAATTACTCTGAAATTTCTCCAAGTTACACGATACTTGAGTTAGACCACCAGTGCTCTCCTACAAATAAATGACAGCATCTACAAAGCCTGTCTGAAAATTATAATGCTTTACTTCAAACATAAATGTAAATAGTTAGAAGAATAAAAATAATGACACTATACCTATCACTTCCAGTTCTACTGACCGTTGAGAATGAAAAATTAATAAAAACATTATGTCATTGATGAATACAATAAATGTTCTGCTTTAGAAAGTCTCACTATTCATATAGAAACCAGTGAAACTCTAAAGTCCATGTTGAATTTCCTAAACACCAAAACTATTCAATGTCCTATTGTAATAGTTATAACAGTCTTGAATAGAGAAAGCCAACAAGCAGTTTCTCTGAGTCATGCACCTGTCCAAAACATAGTGCTGATGTAAAAACATGTAAAAGCAGTAATCTAATAGATCTTTATTTATGTCAGTTTCAGACGAAAACAATTTTAATATAATTTTCAATATTAGTTAACAAAAGCTCAATCTAAGTGTAAAGAATTTAATTATAAATGCGCAAGAGATTTCAATGACCATAACAAAACATTTAATCTTCCTGAACGCTTAGTGGACAAAGATTTTCAGAAAAATTTCAATATTGATTGTTGAACTCAACATTAATCTAATCATAAAGCTGTTGATTAAAAACCCACTGCAGATTTCAATGAAAGCAGCCAATACATATATTCTTCATCAACTCTTAGCTTGATATTATATGAAATTCTTTTAAACCTTGAAAATTTTTAGCTCTACACTTGCTACTACTTAACAATTTACATCAATGTTATTTCCTTTGGGAGACACTAGATATTTCTTAAATAACTACAACTGAAATACATAATAACATTATAATGAAAAGGTCTCCATTTTCTACTTCATTCCAAGATTCTTATTATTTAGCAACAATCTCATCATTTAATTGCAACTTGGCTCGCTAGTATCTTTATAGATTTTCTTTTATCTCGTGCAACTCAAATTCCCTTAGCAGACAAAGACAAAGAAAAAATATTCAAGTCTTACAAGAGAAATTTCAACTGACAATACAAAGAATAATTACCTACAGATTATTATATTCAGGCTGCTTATTTTCAATTTATAGAGTGTAGAAAAAGACAAAAAACCGGTAAGGTTCTAGCAGTAATATCTTACAAGAAAAGGATTTCACTTACTGTGTAAACAACACTATCTCCATTCTCATAAATAACAGTCAGATTATAATCAACTACATTCTTTGTATTCACAAGCTGCACTTGAAGTGGAATTTTCGGATCAGAGAAAGTCACTGATATTTTTGGTGCGTCATCATTCTGTGAAAACTGGAAAGGATCACCACCAACTATTATGTTTAGAATCTTATCAAGATTTGTGGAAGAGTCAATAACCACGTCCTCATTATCAATGTTCTCCTTTGTAATTTCTTCTTCATGAATACATATCGCTGAAAAAATGAAGGAAAATAGCAAAGAATAATTATTTTACATGAAAAAGAAAAGGTCTTCTAGTACGGTTAAAAGTCTTGGATAAATAAAGAAATATATATTTCTATAGCAATGATGCAATCTTTCATCACCTTTCAAATTCTTACCTAATTTGCCAGGTGAAAATACATTTTGCCACAACCATGGTATTAACTTTGAAACATAATCTACAATTGTTTTGATATATCTTACATATAAATAATAAAAGCTTTTTTCAAAGATTACTCAATACATGTACATATAATAATAAATGGCCAATTTTTAAGCTACATGGTCATCATCAGTGATAAGTGTTTACCATACTATCTACTCACACCAGATAATGTGATAACATGACTAACTCTAAAACATATTCTACAACTGCTTCAATATATCTTACAAATAAATGTCTTTTTCCTTAACAATTACTCAGTACATGCATGTGTAATAAATGGTCAATTTTAAAGTTGCATAGTCATCATCACTAAAAAGTGATTATCATACTATCTTCTTCCACCAGCAAATCTGCATAATGAACATGAAGAGCAATGCAAAATATTCATTAAATTTCTTAACAGAAAACACAAAATCAACTCACTATATCTTTTTCATCATCAATGTAAAAACTACAGTCCTTTCATGAGATCCTTACATTTAATTAGAAATTCAAACAATTTCTATTCCATTCTATTTAATCAAAGTTAAGAGTTTATACATGTATACAGGAAAACTATGATTATATATAAACTGGGATATTTATTTTGTAGAAATACCTAAAAATACCTATACACAAATACACATACATACATGCATGGAAATATAAAATTCCATCATTCACTTCTAACTAATTATCTACAAATATATAACGTTGCATTACTCTTGAACAACAGTTTTTCTCATATTCTAATTGCATGCATAAACCCTTTTGAGAGTCAAGTAAAATTACTACATTGCCAAATGCTTGTATTCATCTACAAAAATTACTTTGAATTACTTTTTTTTCTTTGCTTAAAAGTATATCAACTTTCATGGCTTTTTACATGCCAAATGCATCATTGTACAAGAAAAATAAATGTATTATTTGAACCATAGAGTAATAGCCCAAAAGAGAATGTAATAATACAAATAGACTTCAAACATGTTTACTATGATATCAAAGTCCAGCAAGTTACTCACAATGTCAAATGGACTCTCCACTTAATAATTTCATAGAAACAAAATATTTCAAAATAACAACTGATACACAATAGCAAATATAATCAGTAAAAAACCTATAACATGTGCAAAAATAAACTCAAGACGCATGATATTTCACTATCATATCTAGTAATTCAAGTGAGAAAAATACTCGCTTGTCAGAGATAATTTCTATTATATATTATGAATATATTATCAGTAGTCTTCACATTACTCTTTTACTAAGTCATTATTATAATTAATATTGACCTGTTGTTGGAATTGTAGATGGTATTGTTGTTGGGACTGTTGTAGGAATGGTAGTTGGTATTGTTGTTCGTATTGTGGTTGGAACTGTAGTAGGAGCAGTGCTTGGAAGACTTCGAGGACTTGTACCTAACAATAAATAGATATTCTTTAGCATACATTTATTTATAAACGTATGCATATATATATATATATATATATATATATATATATATATATATATATGCAATTCTATACATGTGTGAGTGTGTGTGTGTGTGTATTTACACATGCAGATATCACTGAATTATCTCACACGTAAACACAAAGCCAAATGACATGTTCTTTAATAAAAAGAAAAATTAAAGGGAATTGGTCTTCATACAATTCAGATATTTGCACCATAAATGTCAATTCACATGACAGATTGGCTTAAACAAACAAGGAAAAAAAATCAAGTATATATAATTATATGAAGCACGTAATATTTTCAGAAATATTTTAAATGCTGCTCTTAGAACGATACCACACATTTTCATTCAAACTGTAGAAATCGGAAATATACTGCAGACTGTACTTAAAATAATAATTTTTATATTTCTTCAAATAATAGTCATTCTCATGGTAACACAAAAGAATACAATCCTCCAACCACTGAAAGATAATCTTGCTGCCTCAATCTGGATACTGTTCTTCCAATGCCTTTGGATTATTGGCTTTAAATTGATAAATTCCTGTGAAAGTAGCTGATGATTTTGGAAGAACTCAACTCAATATGGACATTGGAAATTCAATAGCCATAATCAATACAATAGTTGCTGTTACACTTCTAGGATAAATATTAGGCAAAGTAGTAGAAAATGTCATCCAACCAATAGCAAGAATGTTTTGTGTTACACTGCTTGAAAGAATTTTAAAAACTCTCCAAGCTACAAAGTCCAATTATATCTTAACATGCAGCCATGGGCATATGCATCTACACATCAACAATATAAAATAAATCATATACAAGTTTCTACTTTAAATTAACATCATTTCCTATTAATTTCAACTACATCAACAGTGTATTCAATATTCTTCATTATCTCTGACAATTGATGTGAACACCTCCTTCAATAAATATACTTACTTCGTTTAATACAAAGTTCAACACTGAGTTCTATTTCTACTGTTTCATTTGGTTGTTGTTTCTTAATAGTAATTTCAAGCATTTTCACTTCATCTCTTTGATCTAGTGTTACAGGAACATTTGGACTCAGACCCTGTAATGAAATAAAATTGTCAAAAGATATCAATCACATTTGCCAAATGGAATTCATGTACATGAAATAAACATTCATTCATACATTATTAAAACTAATAAAAACACAACATGAAATCCAAGAATTGATTGAAAACTTTTTATTACTGCAAGAATTAAGTTGATTCTTCTAATTAAATTTCTATGATGATATTCATGTTTTTATTTTTGTAACATCTTTCTTCATATTCCCTTCCTTCTCCAGAGTATAATTCGCCATTGAAAAACTAGCTAAAATTTTTGCTCTTACAGTTCTTCTTTTCAAGAGAAAATGGCTTTTTATGTCTTTATGTATGTGCATATACTTGTATGTATTAAAAATATAAAACAATTATTAATATTGATTAAAACAAAATATTGACAAATGACAAGTGTCAACAGATGCATGAAACTAATAAAAAACAAAATCTAGAAACTATTCATTCACACTTACCATCGTTTCTAGTTTTGAAATCAATGCCAATGTGAAAAACATTTAGCATCTGCCATTTGAAAGATTAATCTTAATTCAATAACAACTCAATTACAAGGATCTATATTTAATAGAAACGGTATGCATGAATTGAAATTTAACATGATTTTGGTTCAATTCTAAAATTCAGTAGATGTGGATTGACATCTTTTCATATCTGCCAAATTAATTTACATAGTTATTTCACATGACATGCACAGAAAATAATTTCTCATCATTCTATACCTGATGCAAATTATCATGCTGCTTAACAATTGCTAAATGAGGAATTTTATAAACTATGGTAGAGATGAAAATTACTCTGAAATTTCTCCAAGTTACACGATACTTGAGTTAGACCACCAGTGCTCTCCTACAAATAAATGACAGCATCTACAAAGCCTGTCTGAAAATTATAATGCTTTACTTCAAACATAAATGTAAATAGTTAGAAGAATAAAAATAATGACACTATACCTATCACTTCCAGTTCTACTGACCGTTGAGAATGAAAAATTAATAAAAACATTATGTCATTGATGAATACAATAAATGTTCTGCTTTAGAAAGTCTCACTATTCATATAGAAACCAGTGAAACTCTAAAGTCCATGTTGAATTTCCTAAACACCAAAACTATTCAATGTCCTATTGTAATAGTTATAACAGTCTTGAATAGAGAAAGCCAACAAGCAGTTTCTCTGAGTCATGCACCTGTCCAAAACATAGTGCTGATGTAAAAACATGTAAAAGCAGTAATCTAATAGATCTTTATTTATGTCAGTTTCAGACGAAAACAATTTTAATATAATTTTCAATATTAGTTAACAAAAGCTCAATCTAAGTGTAAAGAATTTAATTATAAATGCGCAAGAGATTTCAATGACCATAACAAAACATTTAATCTTCCTGAACGCTTAGTGGACAAAGATTTTCAGAAAAATTTCAATATTGATTGTTGAACTCAACATTAATCTAATCATAAAGCTGTTGATTAAAAACCCACTGCAGATTTCAATGAAAGCAGCCAATACATATATTCTTCATCAACTCTTAGCTTGATATTATATGAAATTCTTTTAAACCTTGAAAATTTTTAGCTCTACACTTGCTACTACTTAACAATTTACATCAATGTTATTTCCTTTGGGAGACACTAGATATTTCTTAAATAACTACAACTGAAATACATAATAACATTATAATGAAAAGGTCTCCATTTTCTACTTCATTCCAAGATTCTTATTATTTAGCAACAATCTCATCATTTAATTGCAACTTGGCTCGCTAGTATCTTTATAGATTTTCTTTTATCTCGTGCAACTCAAATTCCCTTAGCAGACAAAGACAAAGAAAAAATATTCAAGTCTTACAAGAGAAATTTCAACTGACAATACAAAGAATAATTACCTACAGATTATTATATTCAGGCTGCTTATTTTCAATTTATAGAGTGTAGAAAAAGACAAAAAACCGGTAAGGTTCTAGCAGTAATATCTTACAAGAAAAGGATTTCACTTACTGTGTAAACAACACTATCTCCATTCTCATAAATAACAGTCAGATTATAATCAACTACATTCTTTGTATTCACAAGCTGCACTTGAAGTGGAATTTTCGGATCAGAGAAAGTCACTGATATTTTTGGTGCGTCATCATTCTGTGAAAACTGGAAAGGATCACCACCAACTATTATGTTTAGAATCTTATCAAGATTTGTGGAAGAGTCAATAACCACGTCCTCATTATCAATGTTCTCCTTTGTAATTTCTTCTTCATGAATACATATCGCTGAAAAAATGAAGGAAAATAGCAAAGAATAATTATTTTACATGAAAAAGAAAAGGTCTTCTAGTACGGTTAAAAGTCTTGGATAAATAAAGAAATATATATTTCTATAGCAATGATGCAATCTTTCATCACCTTTCAAATTCTTACCTAATTTGCCAGGTGAAAATACATTTTGCCACAACCATGGTATTAACTTTGAAACATAATCTACAATTGTTTTGATATATCTTACATATAAATAATAAAAGCTTTTTTCAAAGATTACTCAATACATGTACATATAATAATAAATGGCCAATTTTTAAGCTACATGGTCATCATCAGTGATAAGTGTTTACCATACTATCTACTCACACCAGATAATGTGATAACATGACTAACTCTAAAACATATTCTACAACTGCTTCAATATATCTTACAAATAAATGTCTTTTTCCTTAACAATTACTCAGTACATGCATGTGTAATAAATGGTCAATTTTAAAGTTGCATAGTCATCATCACTAAAAAGTGATTATCATACTATCTTCTTCCACCAGCAAATCTGCATAATGAACATGAAGAGCAATGCAAAATATTCATTAAATTTCTTAACAGAAAACACAAAATCAACTCACTATATCTTTTTCATCATCAATGTAAAAACTACAGTCCTTTCATGAGATCCTTACATTTAATTAGAAATTCAAACAATTTCTATTCCATTCTATTTAATCAAAGTTAAGAGTTTATACATGTATACAGGAAAACTATGATTATATATAAACTGGGATATTTATTTTGTAGAAATACCTAAAAATACCTATACACAAATACACATACATACATGCATGGAAATATAAAATTCCATCATTCACTTCTAACTAATTATCTACAAATATATAACGTTGCATTACTCTTGAACAACAGTTTTTCTCATATTCTAATTGCATGCATAAACCCTTTTGAGAGTCAAGTAAAATTACTACATTGCCAAATGCTTGTATTCATCTACAAAAATTACTTTGAATTACTTTTTTTTCTTTGCTTAAAAGTATATCAACTTTCATGGCTTTTTACATGCCAAATGCATCATTGTACAAGAAAAATAAATGTATTATTTGAACCATAGAGTAATAGCCCAAAAGAGAATGTAATAATACAAATAGACTTCAAACATGTTTACTATGATATCAAAGTCCAGCAAGTTACTCACAATGTCAAATGGACTCTCCACTTAATAATTTCATAGAAACAAAATATTTCAAAATAACAACTGATACACAATAGCAAATATAATCAGTAAAAAACCTATAACATGTGCAAAAATAAACTCAAGACGCATGATATTTCACTATCATATCTAGTAATTCAAGTGAGAAAAATACTCGCTTGTCAGAGATAATTTCTATTATATATTATGAATATATTATCAGTAGTCTTCACATTACTCTTTTACTAAGTCATTATTATAATTAATATTGACCTGTTGTTGGAATTGTAGATGGTATTGTTGTTGGGACTGTTGTAGGAATGGTAGTTGGTATTGTTGTTCGTATTGTGGTTGGAACTGTAGTAGGAGCAGTGCTTGGAAGACTTCGAGGACTTGTACCTAACAATAAATAGATATTCTTTAGCATACATTTATTTATAAACGTATGCATATATATATATATATATATATATATATATATATATATATGCAATTCTATACATGTGTGAGTGTGTGTGTGTGTGTATTTACACATGCAGATATCACTGAATTATCTCACACGTAAACACAAAGCCAAATGACATGTTCTTTAATAAAAAGAAAAATTAAAGGGAATTGGTCTTCATACAATTCAGATATTTGCACCATAAATGTCAATTCACATGACAGATTGGCTTAAACAAACAAGGAAAAAAATCAAGTATATATAATTATATGAAGCACGTAATATTTTCAGAAATATTTTAAATGCTGCTCTTAGAACGATACCACACATTTTCATTCAAACTGTAGAAATCGGAAATATACTGCAGACTGTACTTAAAATAATAATTTTTATATTTCTTCAAATAATAGTCATTCTCATGGTAACACAAAAGAATACAATCCTCCAACCACCGAAAGATAATCTTGCTGCCTCAATCTGGATACTGTTCTTCCAATGCCTTTGGATTATTGGCTTTAAATTGATAAATTCCTGTGAAAGTAGCTGATGATTTTGGAAGAACTCAACTCAATATGGACATTGGAAATTCAATAGCCATAATCAATACAATAGTTGCTGTTACACTTCTAGGATAAATATTAGGCAAAGTAGTAGAAAATGTCATCCAACCAATAGCAAGAATGTTTTGTGTTACACTGCTTGAAAGAATTTTAAAAACTCTCCAAGCTACAAAGTCCAATTATATCTTAACATGCAGCCATGGGCATATGCATCTACACATCAACAATATAAAATAAATCATATACAAGTTTCTACTTTAAATTAACATCATTTCCTATTAATTTCAACTACATCAACAGTGTATTCAATATTCTTCATTATCTCTGACAATTGATGTGAACACCTCCTTCAATAAATATACTTACTTCGTTTAATACAAAGTTCAACACTGAGTTCTATTTCTACTGTTTCATTTGGTTGTTGTTTCTTAATAGTAATTTCAAGCATTTTCACTTCATCTCTTTGATCTAGTGTTACAGGAACATTTGGACTCAGACCCTGTAATGAAATAAAATTGTCAAAAGATATCAATCACATTTGCCAAATGGAATTCATGTACATGAAATAAACATTCATTCATACATTATTAAAACTAATAAAAACACAACATGAAATCCAAGAATTGATTGAAAACTTTTTATTACTGCAAGAATTAAGTTGATTCTTCTAATTAAATTTCTATGATGATATTCATGTTTTTATTTTTGTAACATCTTTCTTCATATTCCCTTCCTTCTCCAGAGTATAATTCGCCATTGAAAAACTAGCTAAAATTTTTGCTCTTACAGTTCTTCTTTTCAAGAGAAAATGGCTTTTTATGTCTTTATGTATGTGCATATACTTGTATGTATTAAAAATATAAAACAATTATTAATATTGATTAAAACAAAATATTGACAAATGACAAGTGTCAACAGATGCATGAAACTAATAAAAAACAAAATCTAGAAACTATTCATTCACACTTACCATCGTTTCTAGTTTTGAAATCAATGCCAATGTGAAAAACATTTAGCATCTGCCATTTGAAAGATTAATCTTAATT
This sequence comes from Sepioteuthis lessoniana, assembly GCA_963585895.1. Classification (NCBI taxonomy): domain Eukaryota; kingdom Metazoa; phylum Mollusca; class Cephalopoda; order Myopsida; family Loliginidae; genus Sepioteuthis; species Sepioteuthis lessoniana. Next base: position 35,717,827 of record OY757919.1, on the reverse strand, counting down.
CAATAACAACTCAATTACAAGGATCTATATTTAATAGAAACGGTATGCATGAATTGAAATTTAACATGATTTTGGTTCAATTCTAAAATTCAGTAGATGTGGATTGACATCTTTTCATATCTGCCAAATTAATTTACATAGTTATTTCACATGACATGCACAGAAAATAATTTCTCATCATTCTATACCTGATGCAAATTATCATGCTGCTTAACAATTGCTAAATGAGGAATTTTATAAACTATGGTAGAGATGAAAATTACTCTGAAATTTCTCCAAGTTACACGATACTTGAGTTAGACCACCAGTGCTCTCCTACAAATAAATGACAGCATCTACAAAGCCTGTCTGAAAATTATAATGCTTTACTTCAAACATAAATGTAAATAGTTAGAAGAATAAAAATAATGACACTATACCTATCACTTCCAGTTCTACTGACCGTTGAGAATGAAAAATTAATAAAAACATTATGTCATTGATGAATACAATAAATGTTCTGCTTTAGAAAGTCTCACTATTCATATAGAAACCAGTGAAACTCTAAAGTCCATGTTGAATTTCCTAAACACCAAAACTATTCAATGTCCTATTGTAATAGTTATAACAGTCTTGAATAGAGAAAGCCAACAAGCAGTTTCTCTGAGTCATGCACCTGTCCAAAACATAGTGCTGATGTAAAAACATGTAAAAGCAGTAATCTAATAGATCTTTATTTATGTCAGTTTCAGACGAAAACAATTTTAATATAATTTTCAATATTAGTTAACAAAAGCTCAATCTAAGTGTAAAGAATTTAATTATAAATGCGCAAGAGATTTCAATGACCATAACAAAACATTTAATCTTCCTGAACGCTTAGTGGACAAAGATTTTCAGAAAAATTTCAATATTGATTGTTGAACTCAACATTAATCTAATCATAAAGCTGTTGATTAAAAACCCACTGCAGATTTCAATGAAAGCAGCCAATACATATATTCTTCATCAACTCTTAGCTTGATATTATATGAAATTCTTTTAAACCTTGAAAATTTTTAGCTCTACACTTGCTACTACTTAACAATTTACATCAATGTTATTTCCTTTGGGAGACACTAGATATTTCTTAAATAACTACAACTGAAATACATAATAACATTATAATGAAAAGGTCTCCATTTTCTACTTCATTCCAAGATTCTTATTATTTAGCAACAATCTCATCATTTAATTGCAACTTGGCTCGCTAGTATCTTTATAGATTTTCTTTTATCTCGTGCAACTCAAATTCCCTTAGCAGACAAAGACAAAGAAAAAATATTCAAGTCTTACATGAGAAATTTCAACTGACAATACAAAGAATAATTACCTACAGATTATTATATTCAGGCTGCTTATTTTCAATTTATAGAGTGTAGAAAAAGACAAAAAACCGGTAAGGTTCTAGCAGTAATATCTTACAAGAAAAGGATTTCACTTACTGTGTAAACAACACTATCTCCATTCTCATAAATAACAGTCAGATTATAATCAACTACATTCTTTGTATTCACAAGCTGCACTTGAAGTGGAATTTTCGGATCAGAGAAAGTCACTGATATTTTTGGTGCGTCATCATTCTGTGAAAACTGGAAAGGATCACCACCAACTATTATGTTTAGAATCTTATCAAGATTTGTGGAAGAGTCAATAACCACGTCCTCATTATCAATGTTCTCCTTTGTAATTTCTTCTTCATGAATACATATCGCTGAAAAAATGAAGGAAAATAGCAAAGAATAATTATTTTACATGAAAAAGAAAAGGTCTTCTAGTACGGTTAAAAGTCTTGGATAAATAAAGAAATATATATTTCTATAGCAATGATGCAATCTTTCATCACCTTTCAAATTCTTACCTAATTTGCCAGGTGAAAATACATTTTGCCACAACCATGGTATTAACTTTGAAACATAATCTACAATTGTTTTGATATATCTTACATATAAATAATAAAAGCTTTTTTCAAAGATTACTCAATACATGTACATATAATAATAAATGGCCAATTTTTAAGCTACATGGTCATCATCAGTGATAAGTGTTTACCATACTATCTACTCACACCAGATAATGTGATAACATGACTAACTCTAAAACATATTCTACAACTGCTTCAATATATCTTACAAATAAATGTCTTTTTCCTTAACAATTACTCAGTACATGCATGTGTAATAAATGGTCAATTTTAAAGCTGCATAGTCATCATCACTGAAAAGTGATTATCATACTATCTTCTTCTACCATAAAATCTGCATAATGAACATGAAGGGCAATGCAAAATATTCATTAAATTTCTTAACAAAGAACACAAAATCAACTCACTATATCTTTTTCATCACCAATGTAAAAACTACAGTCCTTTCATGAGATCCTTACATTTAATTAGAAATTCAAACAATTTCTATTCCATTCTATTTAATCAAAGTTAAGAGTTTATACATGTATACAGGAAAACTATGATTACATATAAACTGGGATATTTATTTTGTAGAAATACCTAAAAATACCTATACACAAATACACATACATACATGCATGGAAATATAAAATTCCATCATTCACTTCTAACTAATTATCTACAAATATATAACGTTGCATTACTCTTGAACAACAGTTTTTCTCATATTCTAATTGCATGCATAAACCCTTTTGTGAGTCAAGTAAAATTAATACATTGCCAAATGCTTGTATTCATCTACAAAAATTACTTTGAATTACTTTTTTTTCTTTGCTTAAAAGTATATCAACTTTCATGGCTTTTTACATGCCAAATGCATCATTGTACAAGAAAAATAAATGTATTATTTGAACCATAGAGTAATAGCCCAAAAGAGAATGTAATAATACAAATAGACTTCAAATATGTTTACTATGATATCAAAGTCCAGCAAGGTACTCACAATGTCAAATGGACTCTCCACTTAATAATTTCATAGAAACAAAATATTTCAAAATAACAACTGATACATAATAGCAAATATAATCAGTAAAAAACCTATAACATTTGCAAAAATAAACTCAAGAAGCATGATATTTCATTACAATATCTAGTAATTCAAGTGAGAAAAATATTCTCTTATAAGAGATAATTTCTATTATATATTATGTATAAATATCAGTAGTCTTCACATTATGCTTTTACAAAGTCATTATTACAATTAATATTGACCTGTTGTGCTTGGAACGGTTGTTGGAATTGTAGTTGGTATTGTTGTTGGAATAGTTGTTGGTATTGTTGTTGGAACTGTAGTCGGAGCAGTGCTTGGAAGACTTCGAGGACTTGTACCTAACAATGAGTTATATATTTTTAAGCATACATTTATTTATATACATATACAAATATATATATATATATATATATATATATATATATATGCGATAATATACATATGTGCATGTGTGTGTATATTTACACATGCAGATATCACTGAACTATCTCACAAGAAAACACTAAACAAAATGACATGTTCTTTAATAAAAAGAAAAACTAAAGGGAATTGGTCTTCATACAATGCAGATATTTGCATCATAAATATCAATTCATATGACAGATTGGCTTAAACGAACAATGAAAAAATTAGGTATATATAATGATATGAAAAAGAGTACTACAAGGAGACACGCTAGCCCCATACCTCTTTATCATCTGTCTAGACTACGTGCTGAGAGCTTCGATCGACAAAATCAGAGAAAATGGCTTCGAGCTGACTAAGAAATGAAGCAAAAGGTACCCCGCAAAAACAATCACAGACGCCGACTACGCTGATGACTTAGCGTTACTGGCGAATACGCCTAATCAAGCAGAGACACTACTGCATAGTTTGGAACGAGCTGCAGCAGGCATTGGCCTCCATGTCAATGCGCACAAAACTGAATATATGTGTTACGACCAAACGGGCAACATTACCACACTAGACGGAGCCTCTCTGAGGCTAGTGGACAAATTCACCTACCCAGGAACAGCGTCTCATCAACAGAAAACGACATAGACACACGACTGACGAAAGCAGGGACGGCTATAGATTGGCTCTCAATCATATGGAAATCAGACCTGACCGATGAAATGAAGCGCAGTTTCTTCCAGGCAGCGGTTGTATCGATACTGCTATATGGATGCACTACATGGACGCTAACCAAACGGCTGGAGAAGAAACTTGACGGCAACTACACAAGAATGTTGAGAGCAATATTGAACAAGTCCTGGCAACAACACCCCACGAGACGCCAACTGTACGGCCACCTGCCTCCCATCACGAAAACTATACAGGTCAGATGAGCCAGACATGCCGGACACTGCTGGAGAAGCAAAGACGAGCTCGTAAGTGACGTACTACTATGGACCCCCACATATGGCCAAGCAAAAGCACGACGACCAGCCCAAACTTACATACAGCAGCTATGTGAGGACACAGGATGTAACCCAGAGGACCTGCTGGAGGGGATGAACGATAGGGAAAAGTGACGAGAGATGGTCAACGATATCCGTGCTGGCGGCACGACATGATGATGATGATGATGATGATGAATGATATGAAACAGGTAATATTTTAAGAACTACTGCTCTTAGAACTATACCATACAATGTAATTCAAACTGTTGACATCAGAAATATACTGCAGACTGTACTTAAAACAATAATGCTTATGCTTCTTCAAATTTTAGTCATTCTCATGGTAACACAAAAGAATACAATCCTCCAACCAGTGGAAGATAATCTTGCTGCCACACTCTGGATACTGTTCTATGAATGCCTTTAGATTATCAGCTTTAAATTGATAAATTCTTGTCATAGTAGCTGATGATTTTAGAAGAACACAACTCAATATGGACATTGGAAATTCAATAGCTATAATCAATACGATAGTTGCTGTTACACTTCTAGGATATATATTAGGCAACGTAGAAGAAAATATCATCCAACCAATAGCAAGAATGTTTCGTGTTACACTGCTAGAAAGAATTTTAGAAACTCTCCAAGATACAAAGTCCAATTATATCTTAACATGCAGCCATGGGCATATGCATCTACACATCAACAATACAAAATAACGCATATACAAGTTTCTACTTTCAATTAACATCATTTCCAATTAATGTCAACTACATCAACAGTGTATGCAATATTCTTCATTATCTCTGACAATGGATGTGAACACCTCCTTCAACAAATATACTTACTTAGTTTAATACAAAGTTCAACACTGAGTTCTATTTCTACTGTTTCATTTGGTTGTTGTTTCTTAATAGTAATTTCAAGCATTCTCACTTCATCTCTTTGATCTAGTGTTACAGGAACATTTGGACTCAGACCCTGTAATGAAATAAAATTGTCAAAAGATATCAATCACATTTGCCAAATGGAATTCATGTACATGAAATAAACATTCATTCATACATTATTAAAACTAATAAAAACACAACATGAAATCCAAGAATTGATTGAAAACTTTTTATTACTGCAAGAATTAAATTGATTCTTATACTTAAATTCCTACGATGATATTTATGTTTTTATTTTTGTAATATCTTTCTTCATATACACTTCCTTCTCCAGAGTATAATTCGCAATTGAAAAACTAGCTAAAATTTTTGCTCTTACAGTTCTTCTTTTCAAGAGAAAATGGCTTTTTATGTCTTTATGTATGTGCATATACTTGTATGTATTAAAAATATAAAACAATTATTAATATTGATTAAAACAAAATATTGACAAATGACAAGTGTCAACGCATGTGTGAAACTAATAAAAAAAAAATCTGGAGACCGTTCATTCACATCTACCATTGTTTCTAGTTCTGAAATCAATGCTAATGTGAAAAACGTTTAGCATCTGCCATTTGAAAGATTATTCTTAATTCAATAACAATCTATTTACAAACATCTATATTCAATAGAAATAGTATGAATGAATTGACATTTAACATGAATTAGTTCAATTTTAAAAATTCAGTAGATGTGGATTGACATCTTTTCATATCTGCCAAATCAACTTACTTAGTTATTTCACATGACATGCACAGAAAATAATTTCTCATCATTCTATATCTGAAGAAAATTATGATGGTGCATATTTCAATGAAAGCAGCCAGCCATTTATTCTTCATCAACTGTTAGCTCTACACTTGCTACAACTTAACAATTTACATCAATGTTATTTCCTTTGGGAGACACTAGATATTTCTCAAATAACTACAACTGAAATACATAATAACATTATACTGAAAATGTCTGTCTCCATTTTCTACTTCATTCCATGATTCTTATTATTAAGCAACAATTGCATCATTTAATTGCAACTTGCTTCATTAGTATCTTCATAGATTTTCTTTTATCTCATGCAACTCAAATTGCCTTAGCAGACAAACCCAAAGGAAAAATGTTCAATTCATACAAGAGAAATTTCTACTGACAATACAAAGAATAATTACCAACAGATTATTATATTCAGGCTGCTTATTTTCAATTCATACGGTGAAGAAAAAGACAAAAACCCGTAAGTTTATAGCAGTAATATCTTACAAGAATAGAATTTCACTTACTGTGTAAACAACTCTATCTCCATTCTCATAAATAACAGTCAAATTATAGTCAACTACATTATTTGTATTCAGAAGTTGCACTTGAAGTGGAATTTTGGGATCAGAAAAAGTCACTGTTATGTTTGGTGCCTCATCCCTTTGTGAAAACTGGAAAGGATTACCGCCAACAATTATGTTTTGAATCCCGTCAAGATTTGTGGAAGAGTCAATAACCACGTCCTCATTATCAAGGTTCTCCTTTGTAATTTCTTCTTCATGAATACATATCACTAAAAAGATGAAGGAAAATAGAAAAGACTAATTAGTTTACATGAAAAAGAAAAGGTCTTCTAGTACAGTTTATAATCTTGGCTAAATAATGAAATATATATTTCTATAGCAATGAAGCAATCTTTTATCACCTTTCAAATTTTTACCTAATTTGCCAGGTGAAAATTCAAGAAAAGGTCTTCTGATACAGTTTATATATTTCTATAGCAGTGATGCCCTCTTTCATCACATTTCAAATTTTTACCTAATTTGCCAAGTGAAGAAACATTTTGCCACAACCATGGTATTAACTTTGAAACATAATCTACAATTGTTTTGATATATCTTACATATAAATAATAAAAGCTTTTTTCAAAGATTACTCAATACATGTACATATAATAATAAATGGCCAATTTTTAAGCTACATGGTCATCATCAGTGATAAGTGTTTACCATACTATCTACTCACACCAGATAATGTGATAACATGACTAACTCTAAAACATATTCTACAACTGCTTCAATATATCTTACAAATAAATGTCTTTTTCCTTAACAATTACTCAGTACATGCATGTGTAATAAATGGTCAATTTTAAAGCTGCATAGTCATCATCACTAAAAAGTGATTATCATACTATCTTCTTCCACCAGCAAATCTGCATAATGAACATGAAGAGCAATGCAAAATGTTCATTAAATTTCTTAACAGAAAACACAAAATCAACTCACTATATCTTTTTCATCACCAATGTAAAAACTACAGTCCTTTCATGAGATCCTTACATTTAATTAGAAATTCAAACAATTTCTATTCCATTCTATTTAATCAAAGTTAAGAGTTTATACACGTACACAAGAAAACTATTATTACATATAAACTGGGATATTTATTTTGTAGAAATACCTAAAAATACCTATACACAAATACACATACATACATGCATGGAAATATAAAATTCCATCATTCACTTCAAACTAATTATCTACAAATATATAACGTTGCATTACTCTTGAACAACAGATTTTCTCATATTCTAATTGCATGCATAAACCCTTTTGAGAGTCAAGTAAAATTACTACATTGCCAAATGCTTGTATTCATCGACAAGAATTACTTTGAATTACTTTTTTTTCGTGGTTTAAAGGTATATCAACTTTCATGGCTTTTTACATGCCATATGCTTCATTGTACAAAAACAGTAAGTGTATTATTTGAGCCATAGAATAATAGTACAAATAGACTTCAAGCATGTTTACTATGATATCAAAGTCCAGTAGGTGAGCCACTATGTCACAGAGACACTCCACTTAAAAATTTCATAGAAACAAAATATTTAAAAATATCAACTGATACACATGAGTAAATATCAACAATAGAAAATTTACAACATCTGAAACAGATAAACTCTAGAAGAATGATATTTCACAAAAATATCTAGTAAGTCTGATGAGAAAAATATTCTCCTGTAAAAGATAATTTCTATTATATATTACGAATAAGTATCAGTAATCTTCACATTACGCTTTTACTAAGACATTATTATAATTAATATTGACCTGTTGTGCTTGGGACAGTCGATGTAATTGTAGTTGGTATTGTTGTTGGAACTGTAGTAGGAATGGTAGTTGGTATTGTTGTTGGTACAGTAGTGGGAACTGTTGTAGGAATTGTAGTTGGAATAGTTGTGGGTATAGTAGTGGGTACTGTTGTTGGTATCGTTGTTGGAACTGTTGTAGGAATTGTAGTTGGAATAGTTGTGGGTATAGTAGTGGGAACTGTTGTTGGTATCGTGGTTGGAACTGTAGTAGGAATGGTAGTTGGTATTGTTGTTGGTATGGTAGTTGGAATTGTAGTAGGAATGGTAGTTGGAATAGTTGTTGGTATAGTAGTGGGAACAATTGTTGGTATTGTTGTTGGTAATGTTGTAGGAATTGTAGTTCGTATTGTGGTAGGCACTGTTGTTGGAATGGTTGTTGGTATTGTTGTTGGTCTAGTGGTTAGAACTGTAGTAGGAGCAGTGCTTGGAAAACTTCGAGGAGTTGTACCTAACAATAAAATATGTATGTTTAAGCATATATTTATTTATATACATATAAAATATGTATACATATATATACATATATATATATATATATATATATATATATATACATATATACATATATGATTCTATACATGTGTGTGTTTGTATTTACACATGCAGATATCATATCACTGAATTATCTCACAAGAAAACACAAAACAATATTACATGTTCATTAATAAAACAAGAAAATCTAAAGGGAATTGGTTTTCATACAATTCAGATATTTGCACCGTAAACATCAATTCATCTGACAGATTGGCCTTAACAACCTAGGAAAAATGAAGTATAGATAATTATATGAAACAGGTAATATTTTCAGAGAGTTTTTTAAGTGCTACACTTAGAACTATACTACATATTGTAATTCAAACAGTAGAAATCTGAAATATACTGCGGACTGTACATAAAACAATGTTTATGCTTCTTGAAATAATAGTTGTTCTCATGTTAACACAAAAGAATACAATCCTCCAACCAGTGGAAGATAATCTTGCTGCCACACTCTGGATACTGTTCTTCAAATGCCTTTGGATTATAGAATTTAAGTGGATAAATTCCTGTGATACTTGCCGATGATTTTGGAAGAACTCAACTCAATATGGACATTGAAAATTCTATAGCCATAATCAATATAATAGTTGCTGTTACACTTCTAGGATATATATTAGGCAAAGTAGTAGAAAATATCATCCAAACAATAGTAAGAATGTTTCATGTTATACTGCATGAAAGAATTTTAGAAACTCTCCAAGCTACCAAGTTCAGTTATATCTTAACATGCAGCCATGGGCATATACCTCTACACATCAACAATATAAAATAACTCATATACAAGTTTCCACTTTAAATTAACATCATTTCCTATTAATGTCAACTACATCAACAGTGTATTCAATATTCTTCATTATCCCTGACAATTGATGTGAACACCTCCTTCAACAAATATACTTACTTAGTTTAATACAAAGTTCAACACTGAGTTCTATTTCTACTGTTTTATTTGTTTGTTCTTTCTTAATAGTAATTTCAAGCATTTTCACTTCATCTCTTTGGTCTAGTGTTACAGGAACATTTGGACTCAGACCCTGTAATGAAATAAAATTGTCAAAAGATATCAATCACATTTGCCAAATGGAATTCATGTACATGAAATAAACATTCATTCATACATTATTAAAACTAATAAAAACACAACATGAAATCCAAGATCTGATTGAAAACTTTTTATTACTGCAAGAATTAAGTTGATTCTCCTAATTAAATTTCTATGATGATATTCATGTTTTTATTTTTGTAAAATCTTTCTTCATATTCACTTCCTTCTCCAGAGTACAATTTGCCATTGAAAAACTAGCTAAAATTTTTGCTCTTACAGTTCTTCTTTTCAAGAGAAAATGACTTTTTATGTCTTTATGTATGTGCATATACATGTATATATTAAAAATGTAAAGCAATTAATGATATAGATGAAAATGAAATATTGATAAATGACAAGAGTCAGCAGATGCATAAAACTAATAAAAAACAAAATCTGGAGACCATTCATTCACATTTACCATTGTTTCTAGTTTTGAAATCAATGCTAATGTGAAAAACGTTTAGCATCTGTCATTTCTCTTTTGATTCTTATTATTTAACAACAAGATCATCAGTTAATTGCAACTTGGCTCACTAGTATCTTCATAGATTTTCTTTTATATCATGCAACTCAAATTGCCTTAGCAGACAAAGACAAAGGAAAAATGTTCATGTCTTGCAAGAGAAATTTCAACTGACAACACAAAGAATAATTACATACAGATATTCATGTTTTTATTTTTATTTTTATTCAGGCTGCTTATTTTCAATTATTATGGTGTAGAAAAAGACAAGAAATCAGTAAGGTTTTAGCAGTAATATCTTACAAGAAAAGGATTTTACTTACTGTGTAAACAACTCTATCTCCATTCTCATAAATAACAGTCAGATTATAAATAACTACATTATTTGTATTCAATAGCTGCACTTGAAGTGGAATTTTGGGATCAGAAAAAGTCACTGTTATGTTTGGTGCTTCATCCCTTTGTGAAAACTCGAATGGATTACCGCCAACTATTATGTTTTGAATCCCGTCAAGATTTGTGGAAGAGTCAATAAGCACGTTCTTATTATCAAGGTTCTCCTTTGTAATTTCTTCTTCATGAATACATATCACTGAAAAGATGAAGGAAAATAGAAAAGACTAATTATATTACATGAAAAAGAAAATGTCTTCTAGTACAGTTTAAAATCTAGAATAAATAAGTTGACTCCTCCTCTCTCTTTCTTTCTCTCTCTCTTTCTCTCTCTCTCTCTCTCTGTCCACCACTAGATGACCATGATATAGGAGTGGAACCTTTAATATAAATACTATTAAAATTATTAATAATTCAATCCTTCATTTGTTGAAATAGTATGCATGCGTTTGGAAGTGATTCCGTTTCCAGAAGTTTTTTCACAGAGGTCAGTAAATTTATTCTACTAAACTATTCATTTAAAAATGCACATTTGATTTAAAATAGTAAGTCTTAAATCTCAGCTGTATTCTGTGTTGTTTAAATGAAGAATGAAGACTTATGCGACTTAATTTTCAGGAAAAACTTTACTTTTGGAAGACAAACTTCTAAATTTGCTAAAGAAAACCCCAAAATTGCCCCCCCCCATGAAAAGAAAGGAAGAAAAAAAGAAAAAAAAAAAATCCAAAACACCTCAAATGTAGTCTAACACGTGCTAAAGACGAAAGCCATAAAAGAGTTGACTCCTCCTCTCTCTTTCTTTCTCTCTCTCTCTCTCTCTCTGTCCACCCCACTAGATGACCATGAAATATACCCCAAAATTTCTTTGAGTTTTAACATCCAGCAGTCCTGGACTTTAACTAAGTTAAAACTTAAGGTAAAAAAAAAAAAAAATTTTTTTATTTTATTTTTTTATTTTTTTTTTTATTTTTTATTTTTTTTTTTTTACTACCGCGTACACATGGGAAGCAGCATGATGTACGTGTGAGTCTTGCGGCTTAACGCTCAGGATTGTCAGTTCGATCGGGGAACTACTGCTGCTCATCTATAAGAGTGGCTTCTATAGATGAGAACAAAAACAGCCATCGAAAGATAACCATGACTCGTACTCAAACCAGATCCATAAACCGCATCGCTCTTCGCGTGGGTAAAAAAGGGGCGCGTCCTGCTGAGGTTGGAGCCCTGGCCTCAGTGTTCGAAAAATCAGCTACAGAGCTCAAACTCAAACAAAAACTACTAAAATGCAAACAAACAATACAGATAGCGACATTTAACGTGAGAACCCTAAATAGACTAGGTCAACTATCAGAGCTAACTGCATCAGCCGTAGAACATAAGATAGACATAATTTGCATACAAGAGCACCGATACATGCACACCAAAGATATCAAGTATCCCGAAACTGGTAATGGATGGATGCTGGTGACTGTATCGGCATGGAAAAACTCTGTCAACGCATCGGTAGGAGGGGTGGGAATACTTCTAGGACCAAGAGCGTTAAAAACACTGAACAGCATTGAGAGAATACAACCTAGGATGATGGCCGCAACGTTTAATGGCAACCCCAAAGCAACAATTACCTCCTGCTACAGCCCTACCAATGTTAGCGAAGAAAACGAAATAGTCACCTTCTACGAAGATCTATCCTCCCTAGTACATAGCATTCCGAAACACAACCTGCTAGTCATTGGCGGAGATATGAATGTACAAATCGGGAAAAACAGACACAACAAATACAGCCTACACTATGCGTCAAACAGGAATGGACAGCATCTAATGGATTTCATGATAGAAAATAGATTAACATGCCTCAATACAAACTTTCAAAAAAGGGAGGGGAAATTATGGACCTACACATACGCGAATAAGAGTAAAGCACAGATAGACTACGTCCTTATAAACAAGAAATGGAAAAACAGTGCGATGAATTGCGAGGCATACTCCTCTTTCGAGGGTGTGTCCTCCGATCATCGAATAGTTACGGCCAAAGTACGACTAAGCCTACGAAAAAACGCCACACGTAAAGCGACAACCAAGCACTATGACTGGGCCCTACTCAACAACAGAGATATTAGAGATAAATATGCATTGGAATTAAGAAACAGATTCGAAGCACTACAAGAGAAGGCAGAAATAGGTACCCCAAATGACGAATATGAAAATTTTGTAGAAGCACACCTTGAGGCGGCAGCAAAGTGTATTCCAACAAAACCTAGAACTAAATATAGAGCCCCTTGGGAAACGCTAGCGGTTAGAGAAAAACGTACACTTGTGAAGACTGCCTCCAAAAGCTATCAAAAGAACCCAACAAACACAAATGCACGAGAACTAGAAAAGGCACAACATCAATTAACAGGAATATACCTAAAAGAACAGGCAGAATACATACAAAATCAGATAGATAAGATTAGAGACTCGGTGGAAGACAGACAATCCAGGATAGCCTGGCAAACAATAAACGAAGTAAGTGGAAGGAAGAGCACAGCCAAAGCAAAATTGAAAGCTGCAAGCCAACAAGAAAGAGTAAAACTGTGGGAACAGCATTTCAAAAATCTACTAGGAAACCCACCGGAAATAACGGATGAACCGATCACCAGAATTATTAGCAAGCAATTAGACGTAAAACTAGGTCCTTTCACCAAAGAAGAACTCGACTCAGTTCTCAGAAGAATTAAAAATAGGAAAGCGGCAGGGCTAGACGAGATCCCCCCAGAAGTGTGGAAGACTAGACAATTCGACGATATACTGCTCCGGCAATGCAACGCAGTCTATAGTCAAAATAGGATAGTGAGATGGACGAAGGGATGCATCCTTCCATTCCCTAAAAAAGGCGACCTCGGACTAGCCAAGAACTACCGAGGGATAACACTTACATCCATAGCAGCCAAAATCTACAATGCCCTACTACGAAACCGCATAGAACCCAAAATAGACAACATCCTTAGGAAAAACCAAAATGGCTTCCGGAGAAATAGATCCACAACCTCACAAATACTGACCATCCGTAGAATCCTGGAAGGCGTTCGGGCAAAAAACCTACAGGCGACATTACTATTTGTCGACTTTACCAAGGCCTTCGATTCCATACACAGAGGGAAGATGGAGCAAATCCTACTAGCATACGGCCTACCAAAAGAAACAGTAGCAGCGATAATGATTCTCTACAGAAACACCAAAGTGAAAGTACGCTCACCAGATGGAGACACGGAATACTTCGACATTGTTGCAGGAGTACTACAAGGAGACACACTAGCCCCGTACCTCTTTATCATCTGTCTAGACTATGTGCTTAGGACTTCGATCGACAAAATCAGAGAAAATGGCTTCGAGCTGACTAAGAGAAGAAGCAAAAGGTACCCCGCAAAAACAATCACGGACGCCGACTACGCTGATGACTTGGCGATACTAGCGAATACGCCTAATCAAGCAGAGACACTACTACATAGTCTGGAACGAGCCGCAGCTGGCATTGGCCTCCATGTCAATGCAAACAAAACTGAATATATGTGTTACAACCAAACGGGCAACATTGCCACACTAGACGGAGCCTCTCTGAAACTAGTCGACAAATTCACCTACCTAGGAAGTAGCGTCTCATCAACCGAAAAAGACATCGACACACAACTGACGAAGGCATGGACAGCTATCGATAGGCTCTCGATCATATGGAAGTCGGACCTAACTGATAAAATGAAACGCAGTTTCTTCCAGGCAGCGGTTGTGTCGATACTGCTATATGGATGCACCACATGGACGCTTACGAAGCGGCTGGAGAGGAGGCTGGACGGAAATTACACAAGAATGTTGAGAGCAGTATTAAACAAGTCCTGGCGACAACACCCCACGAGACTCCAACTATACGGACACTTGCCCCCCATCACGAAAACTATACAAGTTCGACGAACCAGACACGCAGGACACTGCTGGAGAAGCAAGGACGAGCTCATAAGCGATGTACTCCTGTGGACCCCCACATATGGATGTGCAAGAGTGGGACGACCAGCACGAACCTACATACAGCAACTATGTGAGGACACAGGATGTAACCCTGAAGACCTGCCGGAGGCGATGAATGATAGGGAGAAATGGCGAGAGAGGGTCAGGGATATCCGCGCTGGCGGCGCGACATGATGATGATGATAGCAATGATGCAGTCTTTCATCACCTTTCAAATTCTTACCTAATTTGCCAGGTGAAAATACATTTTGCCACAACCATGATATTAACTTTCAAACATAATCTACAATTGCTTCAATATATCTTACATATATATAATATATTCTTTTTCAAAAGATTACTCAGTACATATAAGAGGATCATTAAATATGTTTCCAGACTTTTTTCGTATGGGCAGTTTTATTGATAGTACATACATGAAACTCTAATCCACTATGAAGTAATCTCCTCTGGCTGCAATGCACTTGTTGTACTGTTCCAATAACTTCTGGAAGACCCTATGGAAGTCCTCTTGTGTGAGCGTGTCAATGACCGCATCATCTATCATCTCCTTAATTGTCTCATAACGACAGCCTCTGAGCTTAAGGAATAACCAAAAGTCACAGCGAGCAAGGTCTCGACTATAGGGACGGTGAGGAACTGTCTTGATACTCATCTTGGTCAAATAGTCTGTGACAAGGATGGAGTTATGGACTGGTGTATCGTACTTGTGGAAATGCGATTGACCAGATTTGAAGAGTGCTGGCCTCTTCTGACGAAATCTCTTCCTAAACTGCCTTAAAACATAGTAACCCGAACCCTAACCCTTTTGCCAATCAACTCTAGTGTATTGACTTCCTTACTCTTCCTACACGTCTCATTATCCCTCACAGATGCCCTGCCTTCATTGAATCTCTTATGCCACTCAAAAACTAATGCTCGATTTTTGCAAGATGCTCCAAAAGCAGCCTAAAACAATCCATACATTTCTGTGGCATTTTTTCCAAGTTTAAAACAATTTTTTTGCATATTGTTCTTCTAAAGTGTCCTCATGTCCAGATTGCATTTTTGAAATTCACCATCTGTGACAATTAGGCTTTAGTAGGGTGTATTCCAATTCCTGTTGTAGCTGTTCATTTTAACCTAAAATCATAAAAATTGGTAAATCATCTCATAAGATGTATAGCAATAACATACTGGATTTTCAAGAGTCTACGACAATTTTAAATGCCTGTACAAAAAATGTCTAGAAACTTATTGAATGCACCAAGTACATGTAATTAATGGCCAACTTTTAAGCTACATGGTCATCATCAGTGATAAGTATTTACCATACTATCTAATAACATCACATAATGTGATAACATGATTAACTCTGAAACATAATGTACAACTGTTTCAATATATCTAACAAATAAATATGTTCTTCCTTAACAAATACTCAGTACATGCATATATAATAAATGGTCAATTTTAAAGCTGCATAGTCATCATCACTGAAAAGTGATTATCATACTATCTTCTTCTACCATAAAATCTGCATAATGAACATGAAGGGCAATGCAAAATATTCATTAAATTTCTTAACAAAGAACACAAAATCAACTCACTATATCTTTTTCATCACCAATGTAAAAACTATAGTCCTTTCATGAGATCCTTATATTTAATTAGAAATTCAAACAATTTCTATTCCATTCTATTTAATCAAAGTTAAGAGTTTATACACGTACACAAGAAAACTATTATTACATATAAACTGGAATATTTCTTTTGGATAAATACATAAAAATTCCTATTGACAAATACACACACATACATGCATGGAAATATAAACTTCCATCATTCACTTCAAACTAATTATCTACAAATATATAACGTTGCATTACTCTTGAACAACAGATTTTCTCATATTCTAATTGCATGCATAAACCCTTTTGAGAGTCAAGTAAAATTACTACATTGTCAAATGCTTGTATTCATCGACAAGAATTACTTTGAATTACTTTTTTTTTCGTGGTTTAAAAGTATATCAACTTTCATGGCTTTTTACATGCCATATGCTTCATTGTACAAGAACAGTAAGTGTATTATTTGAGCCATAGAATAATAGTACAAATAGACTTCAAGCATGTTTACTATGATATCAAAGTCCAGTAGGTGAGCCACTATGTCACAGAGACACTCCACTTAAAAATTTCATAGAAACAAAATATTTTAAAATAACAACTGATACACATGAGTAAATATCAACAATAGAAAATTTACAACATCTGAAACAGATAAACTCTAGAAGAATGATATTTCACAAAAATATCTAGTAAGTCTGATGAGAAAAATATTCTCCTGTAAAAGTTAATTTCTATTATATATTACGAATAAGTATCAGTAATCTTCACATTACGCTTTTACTAAGACATTATTATAATTAATATTGACCTGTTGTGCTTGGGACAGTCGATGTAATTGTAGTTGGTATTGTTGTTGGAACTGTAGTAGGAATGGTAGTTGGTATTGTTGTTGGTATAGTAGTGGGAACTGTTGTTGGTATCGTTGTTGGAACTGTTGTAGGAATTGTAGTTGGAATAGTTGTGGGTATAGTAGTGGGAACTGTTGTTGGTATCGTGGTTGGAACTGTAGTAGGAATGGTAGTTGGTATTGTTGTTGGTATTGTTGTTGGTAATGTTGTAGGAATTGTAGTTCGTATTGTGGTAGGCACTGTTGTTGGAATGGTTGTTGGTATTGTTGTTGGTCTAGTGGTTGGAACTGTAGTAAGAGCAGTGCTTGGAAAACTTCGAGGAGTTGTACCTAACAATAAAATATGTATTTTTAAGCATACATTTATTTATATACATATAAAATATATATACATATATATACATATATAAATACATATATACATATATGATTCTATACATGTGTGTGTTTATATATACACATGCAGATATCATATCACTGAATTATCTCACAAGAAAACACAAAACAATATTACATGTTCATTAATAAAACAAGAAAATCTAAAGGGAATTGGTTTTCATACAATTCAGATATTTGCACCGTAAACATCAATTCATCTGACAGATTGGCCTTAACAACCTAGGAAAAATGAAGTATAGATAATTATATGAAACAGGTAATATTTTCAGAGAGTTTTTTAAGTGCTACACTTAGAACTATACTACATATTGTAATTCAAACAGTAGAAATCTGAAATATACTGCGGACTGTACATAAAACAATGTTTATGCTTCTTGAAATAATAGTTGTTCTCATGTTAACACAAAAGAATACAATCCTCCAACCAGTGGAAGATAATCTTGCTGCCACACTCTGGATACTGTTCTTCAAATGCCTTTGGATTATAGAATTTAAGTGGATAAATTCCTGTGATACTTGCCGATGATTTTGGAAGAACTCAACTCAATATGGACATTGAAAATTCTATAGCCATAATCAATATAATAGTTGCTGTTACACTTCTAGGATATATATTAGGCAAAGTAGTAGAAAATATCATCCAAACAATAGTAAGAATGTTTCATGTTATACTGCATGAAAGAATTTTAGAAACTCTCCAAGCTACCAAGTTCAGTTATATCTTAACATGCAGCCATGGGCATATACCTCTACACATCAACAATATAAAATAACTCATATACAAGTTTCCACTTTAAATTAACATCATTTCCTATTAATGTCAACTACATCAACAGTGTATTCAATATTCTTCATTATCCCTGACAATTGATGTGAACACCTCCTTCAACAAATATACTTACTTAGTTCAATACAAAATTCAACACTGAGTTCTATTTCTACTGTTTTATTTGTTTGTTCTTTCTTAATAGTAATTTCAAGCATTTTCACTTCATCTCTTTGGTCTAGTGTTACAGGAACATTTGGACTCAGACCCTGTAATGAAATAAAATTGTCAAAAGATATCAATCACATTTGCCAAATGGAATTCATGTACATGAAATAAACATTCATTCATACATTATTAAAACTAATAAAAACACAACATGAAATCCAAGATCTGATTGTAAACTTTTTATTACTGCAAGAATTAAGTTGATTCTCCTAATTAAATTTCTATGATGATATTCATGTTTTTATTTTTGTAAAATCTTTCTTCATATTCACTTCCTTCTCCAGAGTACAATTTGCCATTGAAAAACTAGCTAAAATTTTTGCTCTTACAGTTCTTCTTTTCAAGAGAAAATGACTTTTTATGTCTTTATGTATGTGCATATACATGTATATATTAAAAATGTAAAGCAATTAATGATATAGATGAAAATGAAATATTGATAAATGACAAGAGTCAGCAGATGCATAAAACTAATAAAAAACAAAATCTGGAGACCATTCATTCACATTTACCATTGTTTCTAGTTTTGAAATCAATGCTAATGTGAAAAACGTTTAGCATCTGCCATTTGAAAGATTAATCTTAATTCAACAACAATCTAATTACAGTGATCTATATTTAATAGAAAGAGTACGCATGAATTGAAATTTAACATAATTTTGGTTTAATTTTAAAATTCAGTAGATGTGGATTGACATCTTTTCATATCTGCCAAATTAACTTACATAGTTATTTCACATGACATGCCCAGTTTAGTTGTTGCCCTAAGTGTGCCATAGATCAGACATGTATCCTTTCCTCTTTCCTCGTACATTAACAGGAACAGTGTATGGGATACACTTATATCCGTTTAGATACAATTATATACATTATATATATCTGTTAGAAATCCCATAATGCAAAGTGACTTCTGCCATGGCTAGGACCAGTTGTCAATTTGGAGGGATTTTTATTAAGAATTGGTCGTTAGTAATTCTTTGATACTGATTAAGTCCCACATGTAAATTTATTTTGCCAACTGTCTCATGAAATTTCTGTATTTTATAAGACCCCTTTTTGCAGGAATATTAACTTTTGACCATTGTTTAAATACTTTTTATTTCAGTATTTCACACTGCCTTGAACTGAAGCAGAATAAAACTAAAGTTCAGTGAAACATCAGTTGAGACTTGTCTTTTAATTTTCAACCAGTAAAAAGCATCAAGGAGCTGCTTTACTGAATTACTAGCAATCAAGCAGTGAAATATCTCGCTAATAGATAGAAAAAGAAAAAGTAAACAAACAAAGCAAAAAAAAACTTCAAACATTTCCCATGAAGAAAGGTACTACTCGCTAAACCCTAACAAAATTGATAGAGAGAAATAACTGGAGAGGCCAAATCTTCTTGTCAGTTTATAGTCTTGCAAAGGTGGTGTTAATCTTCCTCGCTGTTGTGAAAAAAAAAATTAACTAAAAAATAAATAAATTTTTTTTGTTTTATAAGGAGCATTCTCCATTAACCCTTTCATCAGTTGATTTTTGAATCTGCTACAATGGAATGGTGCAATCAAAGCAAAGTGTCTGAAACCTATGCAGATCACCAAGAGACTCATTCAGAAGTGAGGCAGTCTGACCGATTAAGGTGTCAGAAAAAATGCTAGATTTTTGAAGAGAGGAAACAATGAAAAGGGAAAGAAATTTCATTAGCATGTTTACGAACTTTAAATCCGAGGTAAACTTTACCAGGATAAAACTAAAATTGGAATGTTCCAAAGCTGAATTGGAGGAAATGATTGAAATCTTAGAGCAATGTAAGACAGAAGTTGAGCAAGTGTATAAAAGTTTGCAAACATTAACCACACCATTTCCAGATATAAGAAGGAAATTAGACACCTGTACTTCAGTAACCTATGAAGTAATAATAATTCTGGAAGAATGGCAAAATGAATCCAACCAAATCTTCAATTCGGTCACTGTCAAAAAATCCATCTTCAAGCTATTGTAGAGGGAAAATGCCAAGTCCATTTATGGCTCAACTGTATCCACACTTGGTGGAAGTAGCTGCCAGGAGTTTCAAATATCCACATAGAAGGCTTAGGCAGCTGTACATTTGGCTACTATATGGGTAGAAATATACTGAGAAGATTAAATTTCCATGCAAAAAGAAAAACTCAAAAAGCTGGAAAATCAAAGAGATCTGGAAGTGGTTGAATCTGAGTACAACTTATATGCTCCAGCAGAGGGCCATGATGTAGTGGAAGGGACAGAAGTGGGAAACACCTTACATGCAGGTGAATCTTCAATTCACACCAACAAGCTGAGCAGCAAGAATCCTTAAATAGCTTCAACTCCAATCCAAACAAAGACATGGTTGAACATGAGAAAGGATTCACTTGTGCAAGCATTCAAGGAATCCTTACTAATATCTAAACTCCTCACATCAGAAACATTTGTTTTCACAGGAGACCCCCTTAAATTTACTGAGTGGAGCACCACCTTCAAGGCTCTAATAGAGAAGTGCTGTACAAACTCAGCATATAAGCTATTCTATTTAAAAATACATAGGTGGCAAAATTCTTTTGGCACTAGAAGGGATGTTTTATCAAACAGATGAAGAAGCTTACACTCAAGCTTGATATATCCAACATGAGCAATATGGTCACCCCTATGTGATCCAAAAAGCATTCAGAATCAGACCCAGAGAATCCTTCAAACTTAAGGGCTTTAGTGATTTCCTTGTAATTTGCAACAGTACAATGCCACACATACCTGGTCTGCAAGTGTTGAATGATTGCAAGGAAAATCAAAAATTGCTGGAAAAATTTTCCTGATTGGGCCACTAAACACAGGAACAGGTATGTCACTAAAGCTCGGGATAAGGATATGCCATATCCAAGCTTCAATGAATTTACTGAGTTTGTGGCAGAAGAAGCATTTATTGCATGCAATCCAATTTCCTCCCAGCATGCATTAAAACAAGCTGAAGGAAGTTCTGAGAAAATTCAGAAACATCTGAAAACCAATGCACTGGCAAAATCTACAAGAACACCAAAGGCAAGTCACCTCAAGATCAAGGAAGGTCACAAAGCCCCCAAACTCAATAATTCAGATACCCAAACTTCATGTAGATGAAGTGCCACTTTTGCAAGATAAATCACTTCATATACAAATGTGAAGGATTTCAGACTCTGTTGCTTGACTAGAAAAGGAATTCATTCTCAGCAACAATATGTGTCTTAGCTGTCTCAAGGTAGGCCATTTTGCAAAAGATTCTAAGAGAAAGGTCACTTGCAATATTTGCAAATGGATTCATCCCACACCACTTCACAAGGAACAGTCTAAGACCTAAGGAGCTGAAACAACCATAGAAGAGAAGGTTTCTACTGCTTTGTAATGCAAGTGAGCAAACAACAGCAATCATATTTCTATGACTATACCGGTATGACTCTCCTATGTAAAGGCTGAAAGCCCAGAAATACTGGTGTATGCCTTATTAGATACTCAGAGCATCAACGCATTTGTTGATCAGGATGTCTGCAAAAAGATTAATGTAGATTTTGAACCTGTCAGATTAAAGTTATCAACAATGACCAACAGAAGTTCAAAAGTCTGTTCTTGATGTGTATCAGGTCTGAAAGTGAGAGTGTACTTCTCACAGGAAGAAATAGAACAACCTCTAGCATATACTCGAGAATACATCCCTGTGGAAAAGAACAGCATCCCTACTTATAAAACTGTGGAAACATGGGACCATCTCCTCAGTATAACAAAGGAGATGCTAAATGAGCTAGACTGTCCTGTCGGACTTCTAATTGGGTATGACTGTGCAAGAGCCCTGAAACTTAAGAAAGTGGTTGCAAGGGAAAATCATGATCTATTCGCTGTAAAAACTAAACTGGGATAGCATATATTGGGACCCACGGTACCTCTGAACAACTCAGGAAACACAGCTGGATATTGCCATCGAATTTCTTCAAAGGAAATTGCACCCATCACCTACCTCTATAATCAGAGCACTAGAGATGGTCTTTCTTGACATGAATCTCAAAGAAAAGACTGTGTTACAAAAAGACATAAAATTCTTGCAAATATTAAATCGGGAGATTCTGCATAAATGCCCTTACTTTTCCGTGTATGTCTCCATCTTCCAAAGAATAAATATTTGGCTGAAGTTTGCCGGAAACATCTCAAGGCAAAAATTGGAAAAAACTCCAAATTTGGAAGAGATTACATCAAATTTATGGGACACATTTTTAATAAAGGAGATGCAGAGGAAGTCTATGACACACCAGATGACAGCAGTACATGGTACATTCCTCACCATGAAGTATACCATCTAAGAAAGCCAAAAACCTAGAGTTGTGTTCAACTGCTCTACCAAATTCAGAAATGCATCACTGAATGACCATCTCCTGATAGGACTCGATTTAATCAATGCCCTGCCTGGAGTACTATGCAGATTTCGTGATTATCTCATTGCCCTTACTTGTGATGTAGAAAGGATGTTTCACTGCTTTCATGTCAGCCCAAGGGATAGAGACTTCCTGAGTTTCCTCTGGTGGGAAAACGGAGATACCAAAACCAAGCCAAAAGAATATCGCATGTGAGTGCATATCTTTAGAGTGTCATCTTCTCCAGGCTGTGCAAATTACAGATTCAGATATCTGGCCAGCAAATATGAAAAGGAGTATCCTATGGCAGCAGTTTTCATACATGGATGATGGACTCATCAGTGTTGATTCAATCAAAGAGACAAAGCAGCTGATCAGGGAAGTAAAGGAAATCTGCACAAAGAGTCACCTACATTTACACGAATTTGTGTCTAACAACAAAGAAGTCTTAGACGTAGTTTCAGAAAATGAGCAAGACTGTACAACAAAAGAGGTTGATATGAATTACATTATTCCAATGCAGAGTGTATTGGGTGTAAAATAGAACACAGATACCAACACATTTTCCTTTATTATTGCTCTTGAGGTGGGAACTGCTATATAACATGGAATTCTGTCAACAGTAGCTAGCGTGTATGATCTGCTATGATTTATCTCATCTTATATCCTAGCTGGGGAAAGAGTGCTACAAGAGATGTGCAAATGATGTCTTGGATGAGACAAACCCCTCTCTTCTGAACCTAGGCCAAACTCAGTAGCTATGAGTCAGAACTCAGTTGTGTAAAGCGATGAGTTATGAGTTGAAGAGAGATTTTATGGACATTGAGGCATTCCATAATTCACAAGTGGCTAAGTCTCTTCTTTGAACAGTGATTGGTTACTGGCTCAGTGAATGGATATATTAGTGTGTGTATATATATATATATATGTATATACTGGCTTGCTTCAGTCATGTTGCAGCTTGGTATTGAGTTACTGCCCATTTTATTTTTTGTCTGCTAGCTGGACGCTCACTGGGTGTGACAGAGAAAGAGAGCCCCCTCACCAGACAGGTTTATTAATTAACAGTTCTAAGGGATTGGAATGAATTTACTTATTAATTGGATAGAAGGGTAATTCCAGAAATAAGTTTGTTTTTTTTTAATACAGAGAAAGAAAAGTAATTTCCTTTTTTTTTCCTTTCGGAATAACATTTCTGGAGTTGAGATTATTAGTTAAGTGGGTGTGTTTGTTCAAAGTGGTTGATGGATGGGTTTGTTATTTAAAGCTTATGATAAATGGTGAATGGGATTTTGCAAGGTCTGAGGACGAAATCCAGACCCAAGGTCGGAGACAAGATAAGTAGGTTTTGTTGAACTCAAGTGGATGCTGTCTGTGGAAAACTCAGCAGGGAATCCAAATTCATTTTTAAAACCACTTGAGAAGCAGTCTCCCATAGAGGTTTAGAGATTAGGTGAAAATGCATGGTGGTCAAGGTGATTTACATATTATAATTCATGGGCAGGGCCAAAAATTGTCTTTTCTCCACCTTATTCCATATAAGCAGTCAGTCCAAAGCAGAGACTCAGAGAGGGATATTTTTCCGCAGTCAGAGAGAGAGATCGAACGCTGTGAAAACAGCTTGTTGAATCTTGCTGATCCGATCAGAACCAAGAGATGGAAATAGAACCTTTGCAAATCACGATAATTTTGTCAACAAAACCGAGAAAGCAAACCGCTAACTAGTCAATGTGCCTGTAATGAAGATCCATAGTTGTCTCCCTTATATCGTCTGAATTCATATCAGACTAATTTCGTCTTTCTTTCTGTGACTTCCCAACCAAACGAGTGAATCTTGCGTGACCTTTTGGTACTCTACGCATTCGTGCAATTTCTTTTAAAGTGATATAAAGACAGTAGCTTTAAAAAGGTTATATTATACAGGAATTGAAAGTGTTGCTTGTTTCTTTTTGTGTCCTTGTGGTTGTAACAAGAATTCTTTGTTTTTACAAATAGCGATTCCTTTCGGCGTGGAATCCAGCCTGATCAACTCTCACAATCGGACCGTTCTGAGGGATTACTGTTCACATCAAAAATTCACAATGTGGCGAATAGTGATGGTTCCTTAAGCTCAACGAAAGGGGCCCGAGTGATTTTATTTTGACCAAAACCGCCAGAGAGATGAGATACAGTGGCCGGCAGCTGAGTTCTACATCAGAAGGGCCACTGAGACACTAAGTGTTGATTTTATTGTTGTTTATTCTGCATGTTAGAGCAGTGACTTCTACAGACTTGAAGAACCTCAGAGCAGTCCAAATTCAAAGACACTTCATTTCAGACAATATTGGTCCTATCGAAAAAATAGAACTATATAATTTTTTGGATACTAGCAACATTGGATGTGACCAGTGTTCCTACATATGGATTGTTACAAAAAGGAAGGTGCACTGTACACAAGTCATGTTTAAGGCCAGCGTGGCACCCACAAAGGTTGTTACAGTGCTACATCTTGAACTTGTTGCAGCTACAGTTTTTGCAGCAGTAACTTCCTTAGAGAGGAACTCAACTTAAAGGTAGATCAAGAGTTTTTCTGGACAGACTCCCTATTCATCCGGGGATATATAAAAATGATGCCCGGTGATTCCATGTTTTTGTTGCCAACTGAGTCCAAAAAATTAGAAACAGTACAGATCCTAGACAGTCAAGACTGACCAAAATCCTGCTGATCATGCATGTAGGGGTCTCATGGTGGCAGAGCTTATGAAATCAAATTGGTTTACAGGAACAAAATTCTTGTGGGACTGAGAGCTCATCGCTATTCAAGGATGACCTGAATTTATCATTGGAGAACCAGACGTGGGGGTTCTGAAAACTACACTCTTACAAAGAGAAAACTTCCTGGATAGATTGTCAAGATTGTTGGACTGAAACAGAGCCTTAAACATTATTGTTTCAATAAAACATATGGTGAATAAATTCCAATCAGGTCACATCACTGTAACAGAAAGAGAATCAGCTTTCTCTGCACTCATCAGAGCAGCCCAAAGAGAGACATGGGAAGAAGAGTTAAAGTTACTCAATAAGAACCACAACAAACTACCAAAAAACTTGACCCTATCCGAGAATAGACTGTTTTTGTCCCTTCTATAGAAAAAATGGTCAGAGAGAATCAAGTGTCACGTGATGGCTCACGGAGACGAGGAGGTGGGAATGATACTCTCCCCCCGTTGAACTAAAATTATCTAGCAGTCAAAAAGTGACCGTTAGAAATGAATGTGGGTCACACAGATGTTTGCACCTAAGTGACCTTGGGTCGCCGGACATCGGAAGGGGAAGGAGAAAATGAAGCCAAATGATTGGTGGGGGGACCCCAAACGGAAGTGGGGTTCCCTTCCCCTCAATGGAAGTAAATACAGAAAAAGGGAGTTTTTGAGCAAGTCCCGTGGCAGACGGACGATAGCCATTTTACTCCGGGCTAAAGACAAAAAGACTGAGACACGAGGGACTCCAAAATCCCCCAAGCCAGCATTAAAAACAGTACAAAGTCTATTAGCCCGTGAAAGAAGAGAAATTCTCCAGTGGAACCCCGTCAAAAAAATAAGATAAGTAACTTTGGGACATTTTTCCGTTACACCCAAATTTTGTTACCACTCTCTCTCTCAATTTGAAAAAGGATAAAAGCCAAGAAAGGACATTTATATTCATGGACTATCCTATTATATATCTTTGACATTTTGAACGTATATATATATATAACCGTAGTAAAGAACCTATGTATTTTCATTTTACCATGTGGTCTATGTTATTATTCCATGCTTTCCTTTCAGCTTCTATTCGCCTTACATTATCTTGCTTAGAACTGTCCTATTAATTCCTAAAGTATCACACGGGAAACCGGAGTTGCCGACTGTAGCAATATTAATATTATTACAACTAAGACCTATAGGCCCGTATTCTTCAATTATCTAAGGGAAAGAAGTTTAGTGGCCTGGTGGGTGTGTGATAGTGTGAAATTTTGGACCCCTTTGCCAGCGGTGGCCAGTCTGGCCCTAAATTATTCCCTCACGTAATATGCCAGTTCTTATCTGCCTGAGAA
The DNA here is from genome assembly GCA_963585895.1 of Sepioteuthis lessoniana. Taxonomy (NCBI): domain Eukaryota; kingdom Metazoa; phylum Mollusca; class Cephalopoda; order Myopsida; family Loliginidae; genus Sepioteuthis; species Sepioteuthis lessoniana. The sequence continues at coordinate 35,690,634 of OY757919.1, read as the reverse complement.
AAGAACTCTGAACAGGACTTATTTCTGTAGGGGATCAAGTGCCAACCTGCCCCGTCTTCACACGTGCGAAAATAAAGTCCCGTTTAGGGATTTTAGTCAATTTGCCCCCACAGACCTAAAATGGTGTCTCATCCGGGATAGTTTAATATTTAATTCCCGACCTCATGCAGACCTTAAATGGGGGCTCACGTCCGGGATTTAATATTATAAATAATATTTATTGCTTGTAGTCGTGTGACAATTCCTGCCGTCTAAATCTGCCCTGGGAGACCGTGAAAAAAAAAAAAAAAAAAAAAAAAAAGAAAAAAAGGAATATTGTTGAAACAGTCAAATTACTTGTTGATATAACTGTTTGGGAAAATTAAAAAAAAAAAAAAAAAAAAATGGACAAAATAGAGAACTTTTTAAAAGAACCCTCCATGGAAAAGTTGGAGAGGCTGAGAAAAAGCGAGATAATAAAAATTGGCGAGAAGCTTGAGTTAAATGTTCAGAATTCTATGAGAAAGCATGAACTCGTGAGAGAAATAGCAAGGCATATGGTGGACGAAAATGTGTTCGAGGAAGCAGTATTAGAAGAGCTACCAACGGAAAGGATAAGAATGACTCCAGAAGAAATTGAACTGGAGAAAATTAAAATACAAGCACAAATGGAACTACAGAGAAATAAAATGGAACTGGAGAAAATAAAAATTCAGCAAGAAACAAGGCTGCGAGAAGTTGACTTGGCAATAAGAGGACGCAAAGGAAGCCATGACAGTTTCGAAGTAACGAAGCAAGCGAGGCTAGTCCCAAAATTTGAAGAAGCCAACGTGGACGGATACTTCGCACATTTTGAGCGAACTGCACTAAATCTTGGATGGCCGAAAGAATGCTGGTCGATGCTACTCCAAACTGTGTTGACAGGAAAAGCACAGAGAGCATATGCAACTCTGCCGACAGAAAATTGCGCCGACTATGATTTGGTGAAAGCAGCGGTTCTAAAAAGCTTCGAGTTGGTTCCAGAAGCTTATAGACAGAAATTCAGAACACAGAGAAAAACGGAAAACCAGTCTTATGTGGAATTTCTGAGAGAAAAAGAGAATGCACTGGATAAGTGGTGTGACTCTAAGAGGATAGACGGAGACGCTGAGAAACTCCGGCAGCTAATATTAGCTGAAGAATTCTTAAACTGTGTGCCAGAAGAAGTCAGGGTTCACCTAAGTGAAAGGAAAACCGACGTGACTTATGAAATGGCTGCACTAGCAGACGAATACATCCTCACACACCGAAAGACGAAGGAAAAAACCTTCACGGGAAATAGAGTGAAGTTTAAAGCTGAGTTAAGACCTAAGGAAGAAAATAGAAGGACCTTCCAAAGTAGCGGCAGAACAGTGGTCTGCTTCAAATGCGGAAAGGCTGGACACATAGCCATAAGGTGTCAGCTAGGAAAAGGTCCTGAAAGAAACCAGACCCAGCCGAGAAAACCTCAAGGAGCTGTAACAACACCTAGAGGGAACCAATCCTATCGACCCTGGACGAAAAAAGGGATGATAAGAGGCCCACACGGAGGACCAGTGGAAGTCTCAATTTTACGAGATACCGGAGCATCTCAGTCGTTACTTCTACGAAATAAATTACCTAAAAGGGTAATAGAAGCAACACGTGAGACTGTGATGATAGAGGGTATCGGCGGAAAGAGGGTAAAAATATCGCTGTGTAAAATAACCCTAAAGTCCCAGTGGAAAGATGGACCAATTAGAGTTGGTGTGGTAGACAAACTACCTATGAGAGGAATTTCCCTCATACTGGGAAATGAAGTAAAAACTAAAAAGTGTCACCCGAAAAAGATGGCGAAAATAAGCGCCATAAATGAAGGAAGAAAGATGGCGAGAATGAACGCCAAACAGGAAGACAAGATGGCGGCTGAGCCACGTGGGCGGCGCAAACGACATAGTCGCTCGCAGAGGGAGAAAGTGGAAAGGAAAGAAGTGAACCTTCCACCCCTCAATAAACAAGAAGATAAAAGGACCAGTCGTCAGAAAAAGGATGAAGGTCCAACGAATATTAGGAATAAATTCCCTAATACTTATCGAGAGGATAAGAGAAAAATAAGAGGACCCTCACACAGGGCTAAGAAAGAATTCAAGAAGGGCGACGAAGTCCTGCTACTGTCATCAAATGAAGGACCCCACTGTGGTGGACGATATATAGGTCCTTATGTAGTAACACGGAGGATAGACAAGAGGACATATAGAATTGATACCCACGAGGGAAAGAAGCGGACACAAGTGTGTCACACAAACAAATTGAAGAGATATGTCCGTCAAGAAGGCCCACCTCGAAAAATTAAGAACTCGGAAATGCCGAATAAATTCGAGGAGAAATTAAGCCAATTGTCTGTTTCAGAGAGAGAGGGCTTAGAAAAATTAATAAAAAAGTACCCAAGTTTATTTCTCTAACGCCCCACGAAAATGTAGTAGCAGAATATTCTTTCATAGTTGTTGAGAGAAAGAAAGAGAGAGAGAGAGAAACTAAAGGAAATGAGGAATTCTCGTCCCCAATGTTGAAATATGAGATGGACGAGAAAGTGGTTCGTCAACAAGTGACGAATAGGGGAAAGAGAGAAAAGAAAAGGAAGTTTTCTCCCCAAAGCTTGACAATTAAAATTATAAAGTCGTCAAAAGTGACGAAGAAAGAAAGAGGGAGTTACCTCCTCAAGGTTTGAAATATGATACGGCCAAAAGCCGAGAGAGAAAAAGAAAGAAAGGAAAACAAGATTCAAGAAAAAGAAAAGGGAGAGAGAGAGAGAAAGAAAGAGAAGAGAAATTGTTTTCCCCTATAGTGAAAATTAGGAAGGACGAAAAAAGGAAAAGGAAAGAATTCGTCAAAGCGTGAAGAAGAAAGGGGATGAAAGAAAAGTAAAGTGAGAAAAAAAAAAAGTGAAAGAAAAGGAGAGAGAACAGTGAATTGAATTGCCTTTTTTTTTTCTATGATATTTCTATTCATCCCCCTTTCTTCTCTTAAGCGGGGAGGTGTCACGTGATGGCTCACGGAGACGAGGAGGTGGGAATGATACTCTCCCCCCCGTTGAACTAAAATTATCTAGCAGTCAAAAAGTGACCGTTAGAAATGAATGTGGGTCACACAGATGTTTGCACCTAAGTGACCTTGGGTCGCCGGACATCGGAAGGGGAAGGAGAAAATGAAGCCAAATGATTGGTGGGGGGACCCCAAACGGAAGTGGGGTTCCCTTCCCCTCAACGGAAGTAAATACAGAAAAAGGGAGTTTTTGAGCAAGTCCCGTGGCAGACGGACGATAGCCATTTTACTCCGGGCTAAAGACAAAAAGACTGAGACACGAGGGACTCCAAAATCCCCCAAGCCAGCATTAAAAACAGTACAAAGTCTATTAGCCCGTGAAAGAAGAGAAATTCTCCAGTGGAACCCCGTCAAAAAAATAAGATAAGTAACTTTGGGACATTTTTCCGTTACACCCAAATTTTGTTACCACTCTCTCTCTCAATTTGAAAAAGGATAAAAGCCAAGAAAAGACATTTATATTCATGGACTATCCTATTATATATCTTTGACATTTTGAACGTATATATATATATAACCGTAGTAAAGAACCTATGTATTTTCATTTTACCATGTGGTCTATGTTATTATTCCATGCTTTCCTTTCAGCTTCTATTCGCCTTACATTATCTTGCTTAGAACTGTCCTATTAATTCCTAAAGTATCACACGGGAAACCGGAGTTGCCGACTGTAGCAATATTAATATTATTACAACTAAGACCTATAGGCCCGTATTCTTCAATTATCTAAGGGAAAGAAGTTTAGTGGCCTGGTGGGTGTGTGATAGTGTGAAATTTTGGACCCCTTTGCCAGCGGTGGCCAGTCTGGCCCTAAATTATTCCCTCACGTAATATGCCAGTTCTTATCTGCCTGAGAAAAGAACTCTGAACAGGACTTATTTCTGTAGGGGATCAAGTGCCAACCTGCCCCGTCTTCACACGTGCGAAAATAAAGTCCCGTTTAGGGATTTTAGTCAATTCCCCGTCACACAAGGCAATATGGTCTTCTCTGCACCACTGATGGCTTCTTGAATGCTTTGAGATGCTTCATAGCTCTCAGGGGTACAGTAAGGTAGAGTCAATCTGACCAGGGGACAAATTTCATGGGAGCAAAAAATCAGTTAGAGAAGGATGTGATGGAATTGGATGAGAATAGAGTTGCTAGGTTTCTGGCTGAGAAACAGTGTGATTTAATAATGAATGTTCCAGAGGCAAGTCACATGGTGGTGTATGGGAGCACCAAAAAAGAACAGTCAGAAGTGTGATGAGCAGTGTTTTAGCATCAGCTGCTGGAAGATTGGACCATGGCATGTTGAGAACTTTTCTGTACAAGGAAATGGCAATCGTAAACAGCTGTCCACTCACAGTGGACACAATCAATGACCCAAGAGGCATTGAACCCCTGATACCAAATCACTTAATTCATATGAAGACATCTACGCTACTTCCACCTCCTAGGAATTTTGTCAAGTAGGATTTGTATGCTCGGAAGAGATGGCAAAGAGTTCAATACCTTGCAGAGCAGTTCTGAAGCAGATGGCAAAAGGAATACTTAGCCCACATTACCATCAGACAAAGATGGCACACAATAAGGAGAAATATAAGAGCTGAAGACATCATAGTCCTCAATGAAGACAATCTTCTTTGAAACTAATGGAAAATGGCCAAGGTGATAGAAACAGGAAAAGACAAATATAGCCTAGTGCAAAGAGCTAAGCTACAAATTAGTTAAAGTAACTCAGGAAGGAATATAGAATGCATACTCGAACATCCAATTTGAAAATTAGTCATGCTAGTCGAGAACAATATATAAAAAAAACAAACGCACGCACACTCACGCAAAATATTAAAAAATTAAAAACATAAACTCCCTTTCATAGACCTCTGTAATTTTGGTAGCAGTGTAGCTGTTGCCTTAAGTGTGCCACAGTTTAGACATTTATCCTTTCCTCCCTCCTGGTAGATTAACAGGGACAGTGTAAGGGAAACAATTATATAAGTACCCATAGCCTTCAAAAAACCTAGAATGCAAAATGACTTCTGCCCAGGCTAGGACCAGTGGTAAGATTTGGAGGAAATTTTGTGTGTCAAAAACTGCAACTTACTACTTCACTGAAACTGGTTACGGCACACAGGTAAATTTATTTTTCCAACTTTCCCATGAAATTTCTGTATTTTATAAGACCCCTTATTGTAAAAATATTACTATTAATCATTGTTTAAACACTTTTGATTTCAGCATTTCACTGTGTCTTGAACTGAAACAGAATAAAACTAGTGTTCAGCAAAACATCAGTATTTTAATTTTCAACCAGTAAAAAGGATCGAAGAGCAGCTATATACGGAAAATAATTTCTCATCATTCTATAATGATGCAAATTATGATGTTGCTTGACAATTGCTAAATGAGGAATTTTATAAACAATGGACTAGATGAATATTTAAAACCAGAAATGAAAGAACAGACCTACATATACTCTAAAATTTCTCAACATTAGACAATACATTAGTGAAACTAGTAATGCTTTTCTACAAATAAACAAAAACTACAAAGCCTTTCTGAAAATTATGATGACTTACTGAAAACATAAATGAGAATAGTTAAAAAAAATAAAATTAATAACAATAAATATATCACTTCCAGTTCTACTGACTGTTGAGAATGAAAAATTAATAAAAACATTATGTCATTGATGAATACAATAAATGTTCTGCTTTAGAAAGTTTCACTATTCATATAGAAACCAGTGAAACTCTAAAGTTCATGTTGAATTTCCTAAACACCAAAACTATTCAATGTCTTATTGTAATAGTTATAACAGTCTTGAATAGAGAAAGCCAACAAGCAGTTTCTCTGAGTCATGCACATGTCCAAAACATAGTGTTGATGTAAAAACATGTAAAAACAGTAATCTAATAGATCTTTATTTATGTAAGTGTCTGTAGAAAACAATTTTAATATAATTTCCAATATTAGTTAACAAAAACTCAATCTAATTGTAAAGCATTTAATTATAAATGTGCAAGAGATTTCAATAACAACAACAAAACAGTTAATCTTCTCGAACGCTTAGTGGACAAAGATTTTCAGAGAAATTTCATTATTGATCATTTAACACAATATTAATCTAATCATATAGCTGTTGATTAAAAACCTGCTGCAGATTTCAATGAAAGCAGCCAAGTATATATTCTTCATCAACTGTTAGCTTGATATTATATCAAATTCTTTTAAACCTTGAAAATTATTAGTGCTACACTCAGTACTACTTGCCAATTTACATAAATGATATTTCCTTTGGGAAAAACTAGGCAGTATTTGAGATCTTTCTCAAATGACTACAACTGGGTTACAAAAAACTGTACTGAAAATGTCTCCATTTTCTTCTTCATTCCATGATTCTTATTATTTAACAACAATCTCATCAGTTAATTGCAACTTGGCTCACTAGAATCTTCATAGATTTTCTTTTATGAGGTACTTATGATAAGTTTCCAGACCTTTTTTGTATGGGCATTTAAAATTGTCATAGAGTCTTAAAAATTGAGTATGTAATTGCTATACCCCTTATGAGATGACTGATCAATTTTTATGATTTCAGCTTCAAATGAATAGCTACAGCAGCAATTGGAATATACCCTACTAAAGCCTGATTGTCACAGCTGGTGAATTTCAAAAATGCAATCTGACACTTTAGAAAAACGATATGCAATAAAATTCTTTTTTAAACTTGGAAAAAATGCCACAGAAACGTATGGAATGCTTCAGACTGCTTTTGGAGCATCTTGCATGAATCGAGCATCAGTTTTTGAGTGGCATAAGAGATTCAAGGAGTCTGTGAGGGATGATGAGAGGTTTGGGAGGAGTAAGGAAGTCAATACACCAGAGTTGATTGGCTAAAGGGTTAGGGTTAGGGTAAGGGTTACTATGTTGAGGTTTTAAGGGAGTTCAGGAAGAAATTCCATCAGAAGAGGCCAGCATTCTTCAAATCGGGTCAGTGGCATTTCCACGAGGACAATACACCAGACCACAACTCCGTCCTTGTTACAGACTATTTGACCAAGATGGGCATCAAGACAGTTCCTCACCCTCTCTATAGTCCAGACCTTGCTCCCTGTGACTTTTGGTTATTCACTAAGCTCAAGGAAAAAACTTAGAGGCTGTCGTTATGAGACAATTGAGGAGATGAAAGAGGCTGTGACAAAGGTCATTGACACGCTCACACAAGAGGACTTCTATGGGGCCTTACAGAAGTTGTTGGAATGCTACAACAAGTGCATTGCAGTTGGAGGAGATTACTTCGAAGGGGACTAGTGTTTCATGCGTGTACTATCAATAAAAGTGTTCATACGAAAAAAGTCTGGAAACTTATCGTATGCACCTCGTATCTCATGCAACTCAAATTGCCTTAGCAGACAAAGACAAAGGAAAAATGTTCAATTCTTACAAGAGAAATTTCTACTGACAATACAAAGAATAATTACATACAGATTATTATATTCAGGCTGCTTATTTTCAATTCATACGTTGTAGTAAAAGACAAGGTTGAAGCAGTAATATCTTACAAGAATAAAATTTCACTTACTGTGTAAACAACTCTATCTCCATTCTCATAAATAACAGTCAGATTATAATCAACTACATTATTTGTATTCAGAAGCTGCACTTGATGTGGAATTTTGGGATCAGAGAAAGTCACTGTTATGTTTGGTGCTTCATCCCTATGTGAAAACTGGAAAGGATTACCGCCAACAATTATGTTTTGAATCCCATCAAGATTTGTGGAAGAGTCAATAACCACATTCTCCTTATCAAGGTTCTCCTTTGTAATTTCTTCTTCATGAATACATGGTACTGAAAACATAAAAGAAAATAGCAAAAACTAATTACATGAAAAAGAAAAGATTTTCTAGTACAGTTAAAAATCAAGAAATATATATATATCCATGGCAATGCTGCAATCCTGTATTCCCTGCCAAATTATTACCTAATCTGCCAGGTGAAAATACATTTTGCAACACCATGATATTAATTCTGAAACATAACCTACAATTGTTTCAATATATATTACAAATAAATATGTGCTGTTTCTTAAAGATTACTCAATACATGTATATATAATAAATGGCCAACTTTTAAGTTACATGGTCATCATCAGTGAAAAGTGTTTATCATACTATCTACTCACACCAGATAACGGGATAACATGATCAACTCAGAAACATAATCTACAAGTGTTTCAGTATATCTTACAAATAAATGTGTTCTTTCTTAAAGATTACTCATTACATGTACATATAATAAATGACCAACTTTAAACTTACATGGTTATCATCACTGAAAAGTGATTATCATACTATCTTCTCTTACCAGCAAATCTGCCTAATGAAATAAAATTTCTTTGCAGAGAACAGAAAATCAACTCAATGTATCTTTTCCATTACAAATGTAAAAACAATAGGCCTCTCATGAGATCCTTACATCCAATTAAAAATTCAGACAACTTCTATTCCATTCTATTTAAACAAAGTTAAGAGTATATATGTATATACAGGGAAAGCATGATTATATATAAACTAACAGTGATATTTCTTCTGAATGAATACATAAACACACCTATACACAAATACACACACGTACATGCATGGAAATATAAATTTCTATTATTCACTTCAAACTAATTATCTACAAATATATAATGTTGCAATATGCTTGAACAACAGCTTTTCTCACATTTTAATTGCATGCATAAACTCTTTTGAAAGACAAGTAAAATTACTACATTGCCAAATACTTGTTTTCTTCTATAAAAATTACTTTGAATTACTTTGTTTTCTTGGCTGGAAAGCATATTAACCTTCATGGCTTATTTAATGCCAAATGCATCATTGTACAAGAACAATAATTGTATTATCTTAGCTGTAGTAGGAATGGTAATTGGTACTGTTGTTGGTATGGTAGTTTGAACTGTTGTAGGAATGGTAATAGGAATCGTTGTTGGTACAGTAGTTGGTATTGTTTTGGAATAGTAAAACAGAAATAACAAAAACTAATTATATACGAGGTGCCTTCAATAAGTTTCCAGACTGTTTTTTTGTACATGGCATTTAAAATTGTCGTAGAGTCTTGAACATTCAGTACGTTATTGCTATACATCTAATGAGATGACTGACCAATTTTTATGATTTCAGTTTCAAATGAAACGCTACAGCAGGAAGTGGAATACACCCTACTAAAGCTTGATTGTCACAGCTGGTGAATTTCAAAAATGCACTCTGGACGTGAGGAAGAACGATATGCAATAAAATTCTGTTTTAGACTTGGAAAAAATGCCATGCGATGAAAGCTGGATCTACTGATATAACCCAGAGACCAAGAGACAGAGTTCCCAGTGGAAGCATGCTGGCTCTCCCAGACCCAAGAAGGCCAGACAGAGCAAATCCAACCACAAACTTTTGATCATCCCTTTTTTTTTACAGCACTGGCATGATCTATATGCACTGGGTTCCCACTGGACAGACAGTCAACAAGGAATACTATGTTGAGGTTTTAAGGGAGTTCAGGAAGAGATTCTGTCAGAAGAGGCCAGCACTCTTCAAATTGGGGTACTCTTTAAATTTGTCCACAGGACAATGCACCAGTCCACAACTCCATCTTTGTCACAGACTATTTGACCAAGATGGGCATCAAGACAGTTCCTCACCCTCTCTATAGTCCAGACCTTGCTCCCTGTGACTTTTGGTTATTCACTAAGCTCAAGGAAAAAACTTAGAGGCTGTCGTTATGAGACAATTGAGGAGATGAAAGAGGCTGTGACAAAGGTCATTGACACACTCACACAAGAGGACTTCTATGGGGCCTTCCAGAAGTTGTTGGAATGCTACAACAAGTGCATTGCAGTTGGAGGAGATTACTTCAAAGGGGACTAGAGTTTCATGTACTATCAATAAAAGTGCCCATACGAAAAACGTCTGGAAACTTATTTAATGATCCCAGTAATTCATGAAAAAAAATCTCTTCTACTACAGTTGAAAATCTAGAATATATTCATTAACTTTAAGCTTTTTTAATTCATATCTGTACTTAAAGCAATAATGACTAAGCTTCTTGTAATAATAGTCATTCTCATATACTTTATCTCAGATTGCATCAAATATCCATGAAATTTATTATTCCTGTCAATCCTACTGTTGGAACTCTGCTATATCATGTGGTGTGGTATGGTTGGTTGGTTGGGTGTAACTGTAGAAGAAATAACTGTTGGTAATCTAGGTGGGACTTTACTTAAAATAATAGTAGCTATGCTTCTTGAAATAGCAGTGTTTATTATTCCCATAGAAACTTTAGAGAATAGCATTCTGGGATACTTTTGCTGACACAATTAATATTGTCTCTTTTCACCTGATAAAATGCAATCATTTCATTCTAATCAGTTATGTAAAATTAAATCATACTCATATCTTGAATGCTCTCATTAAAATATCACAAGACATGATTTCAAGAAATTATTTAGTTGAAAGCACATACTTTCTCACAAATATAATATATCGGCTTAATATACTTGAGATAGACATTCACCTGTTGTAAAAGTTGTAGACGTTTTGGTTGAAGTTAATGCTATTTTAATTGGTGTCACTGTTGGAACTCCTGTGGGGAATAGAAAAAAATTGAGTTACATTAAAAAGAATAAATATAAAAAAATGTAGGAACTCCCAGAAGCTCCTGACAGAAAGTATGGGCAACATATGTGTAAAAAGAAAAGGAACCGTCCTGGCAAAAGAAGGAATCCCTTTCTCTTTTCAGCAGCAGACGGTGAAGAGTAAACACCTCAATCTCCCTGCTAGTGGAAGCCTATGTGACCATTTTAAAGCAGCACATTGGTAATCTTTCACTAGTAGCAGCTGTCTTGGATAACATACAGCCAAAATATAAAAAGTATCAAAATGGACCTATTGAACTATGAACTTAAAACACCTGATTTAGACATCTCTCCTCTAAAATGTCTAACCCATCTTTAACACCTTAAACAGCAAATTTTGAACATATATACCCTAAAATTACTAACACATCTTAACACCTTGTCTGGGAGACACAACCATTTCATTTGGATTCAGGAATAATTTCCTCACCCACTGAATGGTTACTGAACCCAGAAATAAAGTCAAAATATAAAAGATATCATGGCCTCCTATATTTGTTTCCTGTCTTCTTTCTATATAATTACTTCACAACCTTAATAGATCAAGAAGAGAGACCAGCAAATTAACATGGAGTAAGAAGAGAAACCAAAAAAACAGTCAGATAATAACAACAACCAAATAACCTGAAAACCCATACTCCTATAACTAAAAAAAGCACACAGACATATATTCATATGCATATTTGTATGGATGCATATAATATTGGCATTTATACATGTATTATTAAACTGAATGACAACATAATGCAAATCAACATTAATTTCTTCTACATGCTACAATTCAAACTCTGCTGCCAGGTGTGTAGTGGTATGGCATGATTCAATTGAAACAGTAGAGGGAAATATTGTTGGAAATCTAGAAGGGACTTTACTTAAAACTATAATGGCTATGCTTCTTGTAATAGCAGTATTTATTTCCATATAAACTCTTGAGAATAGCATTCTGGTACCAATTAAAGATACTTCTGCTGATAAACTACAGTTGTAGACACTTTGGTTGAAATTGTTGGAAAACTTCTCCCAATACTTGTATCAAAAAATAGTAGACATTTCCAAATTTATATATGTTTCTGACTGACAACATAATACAAAATAAGATTAATTTTAGATATTTCATAGGAAATACAGAAACTTTCACAAGGTTTTATGTTATTTCTGAAAAGCCATAATAGTAATTAATGTCAACCTGTTGCTGTTGTTGTTATAGTAGTTGGTACTGTGGTAGGAATGGTGGTTGGAGTTGTAGTTGGTACTGTTGTTGGAATTGTAAGAATTGTGGTTGGTATTGTTGTAGGAATTGTAGTTGGAATAGTAGTAGGTACAGTTGTAGGAACTGTGGTTGGAATTGTTGTAGGGACTGTAGTTGGGACTGTTGTTGGAATTGTTGTTGGTATTGTGGTTGGTACCGTTGTAGGAATTGTAGTTGGTACTGTTGTAGGAATTGTGGTTGGAATAGTAGTAGGTACAGTTGTAGGAACTGTGGTTGGAATTGTTGTAGGGACTGTAGTTGGGACTGTTGTTGGAATTGTTGTTGGTATTGTGGTTGGTACCGTTGTAGGAATTGTAGTTGGTACTGTTGTAGGAATTGTGGTTGGAATAGTAGTAGGTACAGTTGTAGGAACTGTGGTTGGAATTGTTGTTGGTATTGTTGTAGGGACTGTAGTTGGGACTGTTGTTGGAATTGTAGTTGGTATTGTGGTGGGGATTGTTGTTGGTATTGTGGTTGGTATCGTTGTAGGAACTGTAGTTGGTACTGTTGTAGGAATTGTGGTTGGAATTGTCGTTGGTACTGTTGTAGGGACAGTTGTTGGAATAGTAGTAGGTACAGTTGTAGGAACTGTGGTTGGAATTGTTGTTGGTACAGTTGTAGGGACAGTTGTTGGTATTGTGGTTGGTACTGTTGTAGGAATTGTGGTTGGTATTGTTGTAGGCACTGTAGTTGGAATAGTAGTAGGTACAGTTGTAGGAACAGTAGTTGGAATTGTTGTTGGTATTGTTGTAGGAATTGTAGTTGGGACTGTTGTTGGTATTGTGGTTGGGACTGTAGTTGGGACTGTTGTTGGTATTGTTGTAGGAATTGTCGTTGGTACTGTTGTAGGAATTGTGGTTGGAATGGTAGTAGGTACAGTTGTAGGAACTGTGGTTGGAATAGTTGTTGGTATTGTTGTAGGAATTGTTGTTGGTATTGTGGTTGGTAATGTTGTAGGAACTGTTGTTGATATTGTTGTTGGTAATGTTGTTGGTATTGTTGTCAGTACTGTTGTTGGTATTGTTGTTGGTATTGTTGTCGTTACTGTTGTAGGAACTGTAGTTGGAATTGTTGTTGATATTGTAGTTGGTACTGTTGTCGAAACTGTATTAAATTTATAAAACAAATGACATGAATTTCTACGTTAAATCAACATTGCGTTTCTTAATACCAATTAAATTCATTGTGTATTTAATCTTTTACATTATATTTAAAAAATGAGATGAACACTTCAGCTTCTACATTATTTTCACAATTCAGCTTCTATCATTTTTTGATATTTGTTTACTTTGGCATGGTAAATATTATGGAGAATTTTCCTACATCTAAGCTTACTAAATAAGAAAAATTAAGCACACTACTCTATCATAAAAGCAGATTTAAAAGAACATCATTCATAAAATTGATACATATATGGTTTGTGTCAGGTCTCCAGTTGTTGGCATATCAAAAATACACTTATTTAAAGAAGCCAGTCGTTATAGTTGTTCAAACAATAAAGACTAAACTTCCAACAACAGTACTATTCCAACAAACATAAAAAATGTGTCTATACCTGCAACAACTGTTCCAACAATTTTATTAGAACTTACTAAATTTTAGATATCAAACTTTAAATACTTTTTAGTATTAAATAATCTATGCAAGTACAAGTTTTAAATAAAGAACATATTTTAAACTTTTTTCAGGTTACAGAGATTGCACAAAATATATCAAGTCGTGAAACTCATTATTGTAACAGGGAAAACAATACCAAATGATACTAGCAAATGATGATTCAACCAAGTATGTCATTAACATATTTTCCATTAAATAATTCTAATTGTTTACTCCAAAATGAAAAATGTATTCATTAAAAAATACCATTTCAATAAGTTGAAATGATTGCTTGCAATCCAATTTCCAGTGTCCTACCATTGACAGCTGATAGGATATGATAAAAGGTTTCACTTCTATTAATTCTGCAAACTTAACAATAAATTCAATTGAAAATTATTTTGTCGCCAAAAAAATTACATGATTGTTTTGTTTTGTTTTAATTTATATGTAGATATTATTTATATATTTATATATATTTAGATATTATTTATATTTTGTTTTAATTTATATGTAGAACATTTACTGAAAATTCTAATAAATTTTACTATTTAATAATTTATCAGTTAACCAATATCTATAGCAAAGAAAGTGTAAAGTGAATTTGAACTGAAGATTTCATCTTTTCAGAAAAGCTAAACATCATTTGTCTTGAATCTTTCTTTATCAATTTTAACTAGTTTTTCTTTCATTTTTTTTCTGTTGCATCACTCAGGCTGTTTTTAGATCTTATGTATATTAAGAACAATACCTTAGTTATTTTTGTTGCTTTTTATTACAGCACTCATGCTATTTTTATTTCCAATCCGTACTGCTTTCTTAAGAATCATAGAATGTAAAAATTAACTAATCATTGCAATAAAAGCAACATAAATAAAATGAAAAAAAAACTATTAAAAATTTACAACTAAAGATGATACTTCACCTAAGAAATAGTAGAGCAAACTGGGCTCTGCAGCCTTGTAGATAAAAAATCACTCTAGGTAAAGGAAAACTTTGAAATCAAACTCCCAAGCACTACGTCAATATGACAGGTAAATTTTAGTTAGGTCAAGAATCATTCCTTGCTACTGGTACCATATAACCCAGTATAACCTGTCACATGTTACTTAGAGGGTAGATGGGTAATGCTAAGTAACCCTCCTATTGCTCTGAGAGACATCATGAAGGGGAATTGCTTAGCATGGCAACATAAAAAACATAAAAAACTGAAAAAGGTTATGACTACAACAATTACAACATTCAATTTTTATAGCAGATGAAGAGTAACCTTTTAATACAAAATAAGAAGCTGAATGTCGATTTAAAGTTTATCTTTTAAAATAAATACTCACCATATCCACAATACATTATACTCAGATCAGTACAAACATGTTGCATTAAATTAACCTTTTTGAAAGTAATCTTAATTTCTTTCACTTTTGAAGTCTGTAGTAATTTTATTTCCTTATCAGGATCAACATTCTGTAAGTAAATAATTTCAGTACTTTTATATAAGTTGCTGTCAACATTAAAAAATTAGTATAGCTAACACTTAAATCCTACAAATTATTTTACAATTTTAACATAATTTAAAATACAAAAAAACAATTATTGCTTTTTTAATTATTTCACACAAATTCAGTATTTTTCTATTTTACCTACCAAGAAATAATATTCAGATTATTGATAAAATTACATTTTATGATTTTGCTCTTATTTAATAATCTAGCATTTAAAACCATATCATAATAACTGAAGAAACTTAAAACATTGGAAGAATTTGGAGACTTAGCTATTCATTGTTCAATCTTAATTCAAATGTTGAATTATAATAAACTTTATTAGTTTTACAGTAACAAATTTTGTAATCACTTAAATTGAAAATGATCTAATAAAATGATGTTAAAATCAATTAATTGGATACAGTTATATAGTTCATAGGCAAGTTTTGGATGTAACTGAAAATATCAAGATGCAAAGGTAGATTATGTCAACCTTTTGAACCAATAGAATTGTTTATATTTGTTCTCATGAAAAAAATACACAAGTAAAAATTTATTTATTTATAAATAAACTTTCTAAATCAAAATTGGTAATTAAACTTTTAAATGTTTAAAACAATACTGTTACAATTGAATTCTTTAATGACATGATGATATTAAGACTAAAATTAGTATCAAATGTCTTAAAAAGAAACTGCAATTGTATTTTCTATCAACATTGCCAAATGGGTTCTATTTCTTCTGTTATTGCAATTTTATTTAAACATTTATAAAAAGCTTAGGAAATGTCTTCAAAAGCAAAAACCAAGAAGACATTTAATAACTTGATTAAACACTTGTTACCTTCAGTTTTTACTCAAATTCTCATTTAGATAGGTTTAGATTAAATATAAAATAAGTAGCATTTTGACAAGAAATGGTTTTTACTCACCTTAAATTCTTGAACAGTAGTAGTTTCATAAGTTATTTTTATGTCATAATTTTTCACATTAACTGATCCCACAAGGCTCAAAGAAAATAGAATTTTTGATGGATTGAATTTAAGTATTAGAAAACTGTTATGATCATTTTTCTTAAAAGAAAACCTTCCACTACCAGGAATTATATTTTTAATGAATTTAGTATTAGTTGATGGTGTAATAGTTAAAGTGCCATCATTGAGACTTGCTTCTATGACTGCTTCACGAAGATCACACAAAACTATAAAAGAAAAAGAAAAAATTATAAATAAATTAAGAGATGGTCAACAACTACTTTTGAAACATCTTTAATGTCTATTGTGTTAAGTCATGTTGGTAAATTTCATTCAGATAGTTTTAGTTTGTATAATTTTTCTGTTTTTTCAGTGCATTGTATATTTACTTTCCTATTCAAGTTTGCAACTTCTTTGGAGGTTTTCATTATTCATTATAATACTGTTCTGTTACTTAGTCATCAAAACATTTATGTTTTGAAGGATATCCTCTGTATATATCTGTGTGTTTATGTGCATGCATTTGTGTTGTGTGTGTGTGTGTGTGTGTGTGTGTGTGTGTGTGTGTGTGTGTGTGTGTGTGTGTGTGTGTGTGTGTGTGTGTGTGTGTGTGTGTGTGTGTGTGACAGAGAGAGAGACAGACAGACAGACAGACAAACAAACAGAGAGAGTACTATGAATATGTGTATAGAAGTACATTTTAATAAAAAATACAAATACAGAGAAAGTATAAATTTTGACACTGATAAAGTTATATATATCAGTTAGATTTTTCATTTTTTTTCTCCGACCTATTAGGGCCATATACAAATACCACTGTTTAGTACACTGAGATTTAAACAGTCATTATTTGGTTGCAGAGGCATAAGTACACCAAATTACAGACTTTTAGCTTGCTTAGTTAACGCACATGGACTAAATATTAAAAATAATGAAACAAATTTCTGAGTTAGTTTGGTAAACCAAAACTTAAAAGCAGTTGTCAACAATTGCATGTCAGGTATATAAATAATAATGTCCACAATTCAGGTGAATTAAGCCACATTAGAATGCTTTCCCTTTTTCACCAGAGATGTTTTTAATATTTTATTCATGTATATCATGTCCATTGTATTTGTGTTATCCTTATTTTTCTATAATAGTTATAGTTATAGTTAGATAAACATTTTCTTAAATTTGTATGTTATCATTTACCTAATCAACTTTCTTTGCCAAACCACTAATGCTACTACTGTTAGCTACTATTCACACTCCATTAGGAAAATAATATTTGCCAACTGGACACTCATGTAGGAATAAAACAAAATTAAAACCAGGGCTGTGAAGCCAGAGTTGGAGTTGAAGTTGAAGAGTTAGAAGTGGAAGGAATTTTGGGTTGCTTAAGTCATTAAAAATGATCCAACTTCTTCCAAATATATTTTTTAAGACGATTTCTTCCAAGAACCTAAAAGATTTTAAATATAAATATACCCTTTTTGAAAATCTTGGAGTAACCATTTTTAAACTTCTTCCCAATAAAATTCCACAAAGAATTACTGTAAAATTTTTACTTTACACATCAATACCTTTCTATTCCTAAATGACACCATACAAAAATCAATAGCACCATCATATTCAGGATGATTTCATCGGTAT
Source organism: Sepioteuthis lessoniana (assembly GCA_963585895.1). Taxonomy (NCBI): domain Eukaryota; kingdom Metazoa; phylum Mollusca; class Cephalopoda; order Myopsida; family Loliginidae; genus Sepioteuthis; species Sepioteuthis lessoniana. Next base: position 35,672,940 of record OY757919.1, on the reverse strand, counting down.
AAAATTAGCTTATTCAATATTTATTTCTTCATTGCAAGCAATTCTATAATGTGAAATTGTTATAGAACAATAAATTTTATTTTCCAGCTTATACTCACACAAATTTGTTTTTCTCATATCTAATGTTATTGATAATTGCCAAAGTCTGTGAAATTGCTTTAATTTGCTAAAGATTAGCCATCAAAAATGTTCATCAACTAAAGGTGTTACATATTTGACCTTTAACAGGCCATGTAAATTCATGTATTTCAAAAACAGGATGCACCTGTGTCTTAAGGTAAAGAAAAGACAGAGGAAATGCCACATGAATTGCATGAGTGGGATGCCAGAAGGAAGAGCAACCATGAGATGCATGGGTATCCAAAAAATATATAACAACAAAAATTTTAAACCTCAGAGCAGTGGGCAGAGAGCACAGAGAGAAACAAGGTGTCACACCATTCTGGGCACTGGCCAAGCAGGGAGCCAGATGACCCTGGATTGGGACATAGAGAAAAGTCTAAATGTACAAGATTTGCTAACGTTGAAAGCAAAAATGATCCCAGAAGAAAATAGGAGAGCCTAGCAGAGACCTCAGTATTGAACTGACCTGTGCCAGCCTTGTGGAGGCAAAACAAAGATAATTAAATGTTTTAAGTTGGCCCTGTGTCAGCCTCATGAAGGCAGAGTGAAGAAATAAGACTCTCTGAAGATATCGTATTGTAAATCTTAACAGTTCCCTGTAGATCCCAACTCTCTCTTCACCCTACAAATTTCACCATGATTTCATAATAATAAACAAAAAGAAGAGATTATACTTTTATAAATAAGTGTTGTCTTCTCTTTTTTCTGAGTATACAACAAAGGCACTATTGGAGAAATAAACATAATGATGTTTACAATTTAAATGTTAAAGTGACTGAGACTACCAGTATAAATGAAGACATTTTTAGCATAATTTTTCAATGTTCTTTTAGAAAAGGTATAATAAAAGTGTCTTGATTTCATATTGACTGTTTTGGTAGTTTTGGTGTTTAAATGCAAAATTTTTCATGTCATTTTCTGATAGTGCCTTTGAGAGATATACATTTTTGGAGGATACTCTTCAATTAATAATCTAAAGTCAATTTGAAGGACAATAAGTATGATGGATAATGGTAATAATTGATGGTTAAAGGAGTCAAAGTCGGAGTCAAAGATTTTTTTACCAACTCCACAGCCCTGATTAAAACAAAGGAATGTTCACTGACCAAGTAATCACCATCCTTTCACTGGTTACTTCACTCAAACTGGCCATGTATCATAATTTTTTCAGAGTAAAATCAGATTACAATATATAATCAAATTCATATAATAATAATATATATCATTTAAGCAATTTATTTACCAAAAGAAATTATTTTGCAGTTTAACAGTTAATTTCCATGTTCATAACCAGGAAATAAATTATAATTTTTCATCATGTTTAATTCACTATATTAAGCTTTACAGTACATTCTAACATTATATGTAAATCAATATGATCAAATAGTCATCAAATCTTGATCAAACACCTCACATTCATATGGATTATCACAAAATATAAAACATTATTGAATTATAGAAATTTATTTATGGTAAAATATACAAAAAAAAGATTATTTAAACTGTTTCATTTTATATGTGACCATATCAAAAGAATCAATTTAAAGCAATAGGAAAATAAATAAATGAATGGAAATGACCAAAACAGCAATTATTGATTCTAAGAAATGACATATAAAGTCAACTATAACAAGTTTGCTTGAATAACAGAATAGAAAAGCAACTTTTTTGCTGATATAATTTCCCCTTCTGTGTACATTAAGGTGCCTTTTGATGATACACCGAAAATTTTCAATTAAGTTCCAGATCTGATGAACAGACAGGCCATTTCAAATGGATGTAATTTTTAATCCTAATTTAGATAAGTGTTGAACACTTGCAAAAGCAGCATAGGCTAGAATACCACTGTCATTTGAAGACCAGTCTTTTTCTTAACTATGTCTGAAGGTTAGTCTTTACAATTTTTATCATTTAGAGTATTCAAACTATTGTCTTCATCTTTATTTTTATATTCCCACCATCTTGGCCAATGCATCCTTCAGCCTTCTTCTGTAAAAGCCATTATTAATATCAGTAAGCTAACTTCCTCTGAGAAGTCAGTGCTAAAGAAGGGTCTCAACTTTGCCACAACCATCAAGTAGATCCCCTTCTTAGATATGATAGCCCTATTGAAGAGGCAACCTTGAAAATTCCTCAAGCCCAGGCAGACGAGCTTTGATGGAAAGTGAGACAAGCACTAGAGAAATCAAAGGCTCCAAACCAAACATCTCAAAGGAAGAAAAACTGGCCATCAAATCACTACAGAGTGATAAAAATATCATTGTCCTACCAGAAGACAAAGGCAATGCTACTGTGACAATAGATAAGGTTTAATATTCCAAAACATTAGCAGACTTGATTAGCAATGGTGGCTATTGTAAAGTAAAAAAGGGCCTAACCTTGAAGATGAAAAAGAAGCTATTACAGATCCTTAGTAAAAACAAAAATCTCATACCACAAATTAGATACAGACAGCTAATGCTATATTACAGCAAACCACTACACATATATGGCCTTCCTAAGATTCATAAAGATGGTATTCCATTAAGACCCATTGTCAGCAACAGAGGTTCAGCATGTCACCCATTGAGCCACTTCCTTGTAGAGATAGTCACCCTTCTAACAGGTAAATCCTCATCATGTGTCAAGAACTCTACCTAATTCATGTAAAAATCAGTGATGCTCCCATTCCATTCCAACCAGATGGTGAATCTTGATGTAGTAAGTCCCAATAGATAATCTGATAGAGAAGTTGAGTTTCTGCATGGAAACAACTTACTTTTGGATGATATATACTAACAAGAAAAAGGACCGGCTATGGAATCATCATTGTCTCCAGTATTGACAATGGTATACATGGAATACTTTGAAAAAATGGCATCAGGATCAACATCATTAAAACCATCAATGTGGCTTAGATACATAGATGATGCAGTCATTCTCTGGCCTCATCAGAAAGATGTTCAAACATGACTAGATGATGTGAACTCAATCTGACCATCTATACAGTTCACTATGGAGAAAGAACAAGACAACAAATTATCTTTCCTAGATGTATTAATAACTCGCGCAAAGCAAGGATTCAGATCATCTGTGTATTGAAAGCCAACCTTCACTGGACAGTACCTCAACTTCAACTGTCACCATTTATATTATGTAAAAGAATTGTTCATTGCCTATAAAATCAAGCAAAAGCCATTAGTAGAGACACCAATGCATATCAAGAAGAAATGAATAGTTTAAGAGACAATTTCCAATGCAACAACTACCCAGCACATAGCATCAACTCCAAGAAATCTAGATCGAATGACAGAACAATACCCAAAAGCTCACCAGTCTGTCTGCCCTATATCAAAGGACTAGCCAAAAAGATTCAAAATATATTTAGTCCATATGATATCAGGATAACATTCAGAAGTGGCTCAACTCTTCAAAAATATCTCTTCCAAGTCAAGCCCCCAAAAGAATACAACATGACCAAGAATTGCCGGTATTCCATCCCATGCAGTTGTGATAAAGTATAAAAAGGCAAGATATGCCACCTACTAAAAGTAAAGCTCGAGGAACAATGAAAAGCCATATGTTGAAGTGAAACCAAAAAGTTGGGTATGGTTAACCATATATGGAAAGAAAAGGGAAACCATCTGCTCTTAAGGGATGAAGTTAAAATAATGAATAAGGAAGAACATTCAAGAATAAGATGTCTTAAAAAAGCAATGGATATTTTCAGATACAGTGACACATTAAGTAGACCAAGTATAGAGATGAATTTGACATGGAAACCATTTAAAAAAAAGTCAGATAAAAAATCAAAACTGCAATATGAACAAAAGTAAAAAATATGGATAATAATAACAAGTAGTATTTCATAGGTTGATAAAGATATTAGGTTTATAACCAGCAGGACACATGACATAACCAATATAGGAATTTAGTTAATCTTCTCAGTAATATCATCTGGAGGTTGAAGGCTCAATCCTAACTATAGGTAAAAATAACAAGGAATATTTATAATAGCTTAACACTTGTACCCGTTTATGGTTAACAGAGTTAGAACAATCTACCCGTGGATTAAATAAGGGGTTCAGTTTGAAGTTCTGTATAGGCTCTCGAGTTCAACAAGAAATACCTGAGGAAGGCTAAAGGATGTATCAACCGAAACATTGGGAATATAACAATAAAGATGAAGACAATAGTCTGAATACTCTAAATGATTAAAATTATCTAGAAATTATCTCAGAAATTTAGACAAATTAGTCTTTACACACCTTATGTTGACAGAGGAGTTTTATCATTAGCAATTCTCAGGGACCAACCAATTCATTGTCAATGATACTTATCCAAAAAATGATTTCTCCATCTTCTTGCAGGCACTTTGCCTTGTGAAGTCTAGAAGCTTCCTTCAGACAATATTCTTTTCCCCTGTTATCATGACCTCTATCATTGTTGCCCAGTCAGCTGGGGCTGTAGAAATCACTGACTGCATCTCTGCAGAGGGGTAAGATCCTCCCAACGAGTGTCCTGGACAAGACACTAAATAATCTGATGGGGAGGCTCCAGTAAAGCTGGAGCTTTGGAGAATGCAGAGTACCGCTACATTGCTATCGCTCCCAGGTCCAATCTGGTCTGGAGTGGTAACACCAGATGGAGCAAATAGAACTAAACTGTGTACTTATGCTAAACTGAATAGCTTGAAAGAGAACTGTTTTTACATTTAAACTGCATACTAATGCTAAATGAATTGTTTGAAATGGAACTGATTTTGTATGCCAAACTGAATTGTTTGAAATAGAACTGATTTGATATTTAACTGTGAGTAAACAAAAACTATACTTATACTAAACTGCATTGTTTGAAATAGAACTGTTTATTTATATAAAAATAGATTTAGCATTACCTACAAGGGTTGATATGCCATAAAACCCAACCAAATCAAACCAAACTCTATCATTGTTCAGCACTCATTTATAAATAATAACAACTGAAAATCTATTTCCAGATACTTTTTGCCTTATGTAACAAGTTTAGTGAGATACTTCAGCTTCAAAATAAGGTAAACAATGAGTTTAGTGTACATTCCTAAACACTTCATGATACAGTATAATAAGGAAATAGGTATAATTGGAGTACCAATGGTGACAAATAAGTTTCATTGGTATTGACTGGATGTTTACATATTTGAATATTTACATATCTGAGGCTTTTATTTTTGAGTAAGAAAAAAGCATTCACATACCTTCCTTTTGCCAGCAAAAAGACAACTGAATTTGAGAAAAATTTTCTTGATTTTATGGTAGTCTTTTGCAAAGGTTTTAGCAATTTAAAGTGTTGTTTTTCCTATGTTAAGCATTTAAACAATTTTCAACATTTCATCAGGGAGTGTAAAATGATGGTGAAAATTGTTCAAGAAGCAATTGCTTCTTATAGTTATTGAATAACCATCATCAAACTTCCTCTAAAGTGATTTATAGTTAAATCATTATAGAAAATGAAAATACTAGATATCATAAGGGATATTAAGCATACCACTACAATACAAAATCAATGATATACCTTACTTCTGATTCTCGAAACCTATGTATGGCACTAGACATTGCTGTCTAGTTCAAGCCATAACCCGGCATATGTGCCCGGACCCACATTTGGGTTCGTGAAACTGCTTGCCTCGTCAGGCTCACATTGCACCAAGTGAGCCAATGAGCAGCATAGACCAGCAGGGTTTGAATCTCAGCTCATTCCCGACCTTCCCCTCCCCTTTATCCCCATTTTAATCGGCCTTCGGGCTTTTGACCTTGTGTCAAGTCCTGTCTGGTGGGAGGCAGCAACAAATAAACAGAGTCTTCCAATATCATGATGAAAGAATTGGGGCAAAACTAGCATATTTAGAAACTAAAAGAAAACAAAAAACATACAATGATAGTCGATGAATTGAATATCAGTATCAATCTTTAAATTTTTTTGTTTTTCTTGGTTTATAGATCAAACTTAGTCCAAATAAAAAAATTATCATTTTAATTACTTTGAAAAAGCAAATGATGAATCAATACAATAAACAAGTATAGACTATTACACACAGGATCTGTGATGTATCATGTCATTATAGAAAATATATACATGATAAAAAATATTGTCTCATAAAACAATGGCATGATCATACTAAATTTGGTTAAAATTCATTGTTCACTTCATTGAAAATCTCAGATGAATAATATTTCATTCAGCAAGCATCGCTGCTATTTGTAGTAGATTTTATGTATTTGTCTTTCCATCTACAATAGATCCAGCAATGCCAAAAAAACCAATAGTCAGATTTGTTTGGATTCAGTAAGCTTTTTACCTACAGATTAATAAAGCTAATTCACTGTTTGAGCAGGGATCCCATAGTATAGTGGCTAATGTGCTGGACTGTGACTGCATAGCAAAAAACTTCAAACTCCAGTTGCACCACTGCATTTGCTCTTGGGAAAGGTATGAACCCCCTTATCTTCTCCAGCTATTGATTAAATAATACCACTTCTGTTCTTCTAAAAGAATGGCTTTAGTATTAAATAATCCACAAAGGTTGATATGCCAAAGAAACAAAGAAACCAAACCAAACCATTGTTTTACTTTATAACCAAAGATGAGGCAATAAAATTTAACACACACTTTCAGTTTGTTGATTCACTAGTAGTCATCTGGTGAATGATACAACCGGAAACTTTGGAATATAACCTTTTATTTCACTAATAGTATTATACTGTTCTTGTTCCTTGTATACCATAGCTGGTACTTTAGAGAGTGAAATCAGGAATTTGTAGAACTTAAAGAAAGAAACAAAACTGAACCAGGAGAAAGGCTTTGTTCATAATGTAGTCACTTTTCTTGGTACAACTTCATATGGCAAGGACAATGTGATTTACATGTGTAACAGATTAATCACTAAGGAGAGAAAAATTAAGTAAATAACTAGATAAATAAATAGTTAAATGGAAAAATATTTAAAGAGAATCCATGCAAATGATATCTATCTCACAATAATTATAAAAGATATCATTTAGAGTGAAGTATATATAGTATTACCAGCCCATTGGCCTAATGAGAAGAGTGTTCGCTAATAGCCCAGGAGACCAGGAGTTCAATCTCAGATCGAGTCATACCAAAGACTTAAAAAATGGTATTTGATGCCGCCTTGCTTAGCTCTCAGCATTATAAGGTAAGGATCAAGGGTAAAGTGGAGCAATATAAGGAATGGAGTATCGCCCTCCCCTACACCTTGGTGTAATAGCTATTGAAAAGGGAGCCTTCAGGTTACCCTCAACTACGGCCACCAACTTTACTTACTTTTATATATAGTATGGATTCATTCAACACCCAACCAAGTCACATTTCACATGAATTCATTTTATAGTGGAGGCCATGCACAAATTGAGAGTTATATCTGGCCATTACAAAAAATGGTCCTTTCAGTATTCCCTTTTAGGTATGCCTCAGGCACAAGCAATAAACTCAGCCCTCCTAAGCAGGTACTGCCTGGGAGGAAGGTCTCATGGGACCAGGTAATTTACTTTAACTCACCAAACTGATACCAAGTGAGCCCTGGATGTACCAGGTAATTAATGTTCTTTTAACCAAATATATAATTTAATTAGACTCTTATCATTTGAAATACAATGAGGATTATAATCTTCATTTTAATGGAGTGATGACACATTTAATCACTAAAATTTTATGATAAAAGCTGAGCAGTAAGAACAACTGAAGGGGCAATGGCAGTTGGAACATCAGAAGGGTTAAAGTCAATTTAGCAGCAGAGTGAGTGACACTCTAAAGATGAATAGTCATAACTCCAAACACCATTTAGGTGTGGTTAAACAAGTGAAGGACAAGTGAAGAATTTCAAAGAAAACTAAAGAAAGATGATAAAGTCTTAGAAGCAAATATCTAATGGAATGATTCTGTTTCCATCTTTTAAAAAGAAATCCTAGAAGGTAAATAATGAGGATTCTATGCTTAAAAATAATGGTTGTTATGTTCTTGATTTATCCCCATGTAATCTGTAGTTTCTATTGATAAGAATCAGACTGTATAACACATGGATAATTCTTTTCATCACCAGCCAGCCCTCTTTAATGTGCTTAATGAGAATCAGACAGGCATGTATAGAACATTATGCACCAGCTAACAAGGTGTTCCACATAATTCAAATCAGCAAAACCTTGTGACAATGATCTATCCATCATAAAACAAGACAACCACATCCTCTAATTTACCTGGTATGACAAGAAGTGAGTCAATTTGATGTTCACTGTCCACAGTGCTACAACCTTTTAAAAAGAATTTATGTCAAGGCACCACTCTAATCAACTTCACCTTGTCATATTGTCATATATAGATTATAAATCAGGTTGATATACGAATGACATTAAGTAACATAGGTGCCAAGTAATATTTGTGATTTAGAAAGCCATGCATAAAAAATGTTCTACATACAAATTGGAACAAGCTTCTGAATGACTGATGATGGGTAAGCACAATTCATATGTTAATAATAAATGTCTTCCATAATGACAAGCCTTTTAAAGCAAACTGTATCATCTGCTCAAACATTTCAGTTTCAAATGAACAGCTACAGCAGGAAGTGGAATACACCCTACTAAAGCCTAATTGTCACAGCTGGTGAATTTCAAAAATGCAATCTGGACGTGAGGAAGAACGATATGCAATAAAATTTTGTTTTAGACTTGAAAAAATGCCATGCGATGAAAGCTGGATCTACTGCTATGACCTAGAGACCAAGAGACAGAATTCCCAGTGGAAGCATGCTGGCTCTCCCAGACCCAAGAAGGCCAGACAGAGCAAATCCAACCACAAACTTTTGATCATCCCTTTTTTTTGACAGCACTGGCATGATCTACATGCACTGGGTTCCCACTGGATAGACAGTCAACAAGGAATACTATGTTGAGGTTTTAAGGGAGTTCAGGAAGAGATTCCGTTGGAAGAGGCCAGCACTCTTCAAATTGGGTCAGTGGCATTTCCACCAGGACAATGCACCAGTCCACAACTCCATCCTTATCACAGACTATTTGACCAAGGTGGGCATCAAGACAGTTCCTCACCCTCTCTATAGTCCAGACCTTGCTCCCTGTGACTTTTGGTTATTCCCTAAGCTCAGAGGCTGTCGTCATGAGACAATTGAGGAGATAAAAGAGGCTGTGACAAAGGTCATTGACACACTCACACAAGAGGACTTCCATGGGACCTTCCAGAAGTTGTTGGAACGGTACAACAAGTGCATTGCAGCCGGAGGAGATTACTTCAAAGGGGACTAGAGTTTCATGTGTGTACTATCAATAAAAGTGCCCATACGAAAAAAGTCTGTAAACTTATTTAATGATCCCTGTATGTGTGCATAAGCAATAAAGAACTGGGGAAAAAATCAAAGTCACTTCAATAAAATTCCTACCACTGTAAAAAGATGGCACGAGGAACTTTTGTTCTCTAATAATAATGACTTTTGATTTACTAGAGAGAGTTACATTAGTATAAGCTGCTATAGACTTAGTTTAACTTATGATCAACAAGCATTTATATTGTATGACATTTGAAACAAAGCCCTAAAATGCAGGAAAGCTATCTATCTCCATATCCTTTGCTAAAATTATGATTGATGTTTTAGGACTTTACTCTTGTTAATTATCAGGTAATCAACATATAGTTAGCCTCATTAATTTATACAGTGGCTTGCTTTCCCCATGCCTAAACAAAAAATCCTAAATAATTGCTCATATATTTATAAACAAAAGTTTACATCATTTCAGATAACAAGACAAAAACTTTAACTGAATTATGAAAGAAACACTACAAAAATTAAAGATCGATCATGTTAATATCTTTTTTATCACCCCTAAGATAATGGTAGAATAGAGAGACTTCAAAGGAAAATGCACAGCATATTAGTAAAAAAAGAGTAGATAATAACAAGTGTTCTTGTGATATACATCTGAATTAAACCTGAACAGTAATCAGGTTCAAAGAAAATGAGACCACTAAATTTACAATGTTTTAATTGGATTATAATAGAGACGCAGTATTATTTATAGACAATATTTTGTAACTAAGACAACTGTACTATGCTTTTCAGGGATAGCATAGGGCTTTCTTTAGAATAAGAAAAAATGTGCCTAAAGCTAGGAAAAAGCAACAGAAAAATATCAAGATCAAAATAAATGAAATCAGCTTTAAAATGGAGGGAATAGTATATCTTTAAAGCACAGAAAAAATAAACTAGATAAACAATTGAATCAGTATAACACAGATATAAAAAAGGTACAGGACCAAATATTAACTCACGGGAGCAGTTACAAAGATTAAAGTCAATCTCTTTAGAGTAAAGATCAATGAATATGAGTGATAGTAATTTGGAGGAAAATATAATAGTAAATGAATAAGAACCATGAACAATCAGAAAATCTTGATCCAACAAAATATACAGCATCAACATCACTAATAAAGACTAACAGAGATAGTTACCCATCTGTATAGGATCAACTGAAATGTTCAGACTCTGGTAATAAAAAGGGAAATTTTAAAGGTAAACTAAGGTCATTAGTTAAGGCCAACAGACCTGAATCCTAACAGAAATAGTACATAATTGATAGAATGGCTTAGTTAACTAATATTTCAAGACTGCAAATAATGATAATAACAATAATAATGATAATAATTGGAAAGAACCAGCCCATGGATTCTGGTTTTAAAAATTCATATCTATCTCTGACAAATTGACTCAGCAACTGAAAAAATACCTAGAAGAAGCAAGTATATTTGAATAGATAATGAAAGGAAAAAACAATCCTAATCAAGAAAGAACTAAAAAAAATGCATCCCCAACAGCTGTAGGCTAATAACATGTATGATGTGGAAAATCCTAACCACACAGATGAAATCTCTAATTTGCTTGAATGCCATAGACTTTTTCTGGAAGAACAGAAAAGCTACCATAAGGGAACAAGAGAAACAGATGACCTACTATATACAGATTTACACATCCTTAAGAAGGTCAAAACAATGAGGAAAAATGTAACCTTGGCATAAATTAACAAAAAACATATGATATGGTCCAGCAAACTTGGATAATGAAATGTCTGAAAATGTACAAAATCCAACAAAGTCATAAACTTCATCACAAAAGCTAAGAAAAACTGGAAAGTGTAATTAGCAGCAGGAGGACAAACCCTAGCAGAGGTAAAAATCCAAAAAGGCATCTTCCAGTGAGAGAATTGCTCTCACTATTACTTGTTATAATAATGATGCCACTCAATTACATATTGAGGAAATGCACAGAGAGCTACAAATTTACAAAATCACAAGAAAAGATTAATCACCTCATGTACATGGATGATATCAAGATAGTTGCAACTGGAGACCCTGATAATAAGAATATAGACAGGATATAGGAATGGAATTTATTATAGAAAAATGTCATACTCATAATGAAAATTGGAAAAAGAGAAACAATGAGAGGAAAATAACTGCCAAATTAAGAAAGTATCAGAATACTTGGAGAGAAGAGAAATTACAAGTTCTTGTAAATATTTGAAGTGGATACCATCAAACAAAGATAAAGAAAAAATAAGAAAGGAGTATCTCAGAAGAATAAGAAAACTGCTTGAAACCAAGCTTGGCAGCAAAAATCCCATCAAAAGAATAAACACTTGGGTAGACCTCCTAGTAAGATTCTCTTGACCATTCTTAAAATGAATGAAGAAGGAACTCAGACAAATGGATCAAAGGAAAAAGAAATTAATAACTATTCACAAAGCCTTACATCCAAGAGATGATATAGATTATATATGTCAAGAAAAAGAGGAAGGAGACTTGCCAGCATTGAGGACTGCATAGATGCATCAACATTAGATCTAGAGCAGTACTGAGAAAAGAGAAAAGAAAGCCTACTTACAGCAACCAGTAAAAGCAATAGCAAGATAAGAGCAAAAGAAAAAAACTAGTAAACAAAAATGGAAGAAAAACAATTGTATGGATCTTTCAAGCAATAAACTAGTGAGATTGCACACAAAAAGACCTAGACATGGCTAAGAAAGGGAAACCTCAAAATAGAAACTGAATATTTTTTAATAGCAGCATGAAGCAATGCCATAAGGACAAATTATGTTAAAGCAAAAATTGATAATATGCCACAGAATAGAAAGTGTGGAGAAAGAGATGAAACAGTTAATTATATTATCAATGAATGCAACAAGCTACTACAAAAAAGTATAAGACTAGGCACAATTGGGAATTTTGCTAGAGATTAAAATTTGACTATACTATCGAATAATACATGCATAAACCAGAATTTGTCCTAAAGAATAAGATGCATAAAATTCTCTGGGATTTTCAGATAAACAGAAACCTAGTCAGCTAGGGCTGTAGAATACTCTGCTGACTGTATCTCTGCAGAGAAGTAAGATCCCCAACCAGTGTCCTAGATATGACACTAAACAATCTAATAGTGAGGCTCCAGTAATGCTGGAGATTTGGGGAATGCGGAGTACTCATTCATTGTCATCATTCACAGGTCTACACTGATCCAGAGTGATAGCACATGATAGGGTCCTATCTATGGGACAAATAGAACTGTTTGATATTTAAACTGAGTGCAAACAAATGACTTATGCTAAAGTGAATTGTGTGAAATAGAACTGTTTGATGATTTAACTGTGTGTAAACAAATGACTGATGTTTAATTGAATTGTTAGTGATGCATAGAAATACCCGGAACCTTTAATTGAGTGCAAACAAATGAATAGTGTTGAATAGAATAATTAGTGTTAAATAGCAATACATGCTTGAACTGTGTGCAAGAAAATGAGCTCAGACTCATTTAAAAATGTTATCAACAAAATGCGTTTACAAATCATATATATTTAATATACATATATATATATATATATATATATATAAGACTGAATATTCTACACTAGTATGGGGGGGTCTGTAAATAATTCTACCCACGTTTTAAAAAAGAGTTTCATGTACCAAACGTGTTAGCTCCTTTGACAAGGTTCAATAGTCCCTCCACCCGCAAAAACAAAAAACAAAAAAAAAAACAATAGGGTAGAAACAAACACATAAATGACCCTCTTCACCCCTCCCCAATCCAAGTAGTAGCCATAACAAATTCTATTTTAAGTCCATAAAATGACACAAGACAGTACATGACAAACCAAGCTATGAAAGAAGAAGACCCATGTTCCACTGCAAGACAAGTCAAAAGCTGGTCAGTATAATATTGTCTTTAACTCTTCCATCATTTAAAATGCATGAATGATTTTACTAAAAAAATGTATTTTCTTTTCTTTGTAAAATCACAGCTGTACACTATCTGTGTCTTAAATGTAAAATTAATATTTGAACCTGGTCAAAGAAACCAACACAATTAGAACCAAAGAACCTAAGCAAACGTAAAATAGAATGTCATAAGGATGCTAAGAAACATAAAAAAAATTAATGAATTTCAAAGAAAATAGATGTGAAAACTTAACAATAAAAACATTCAGACCTCCTTCTAAACATCTCTAACCTTTTCCTCACTCCCAACAAAAAATACAGAATCCATGGGAAGCAGCATGGTGGATGTAAAAGCAAGCAGATAAACCCACTGACAGCTCAATGCAATGCCTAACATGGCCCTGGATATATGAACCCTATGGTTCTTTGGACAGGATCGATTAGTTCAATCGGGGAACTACTGCTGCTCATCTTTAAGGGTGGCTTCTATAGATGAGAATAAAAAGAGCTACTGAAAGATAACCATAAACCTCACTCAAACTACAGGTAAAAAAAGGAGCGTGTCCTGCTGAGGTTGGAGCCCTGGCCTCAGTATTCGAAAAATCAGCTACAGAGCTCAAACAACAAAAATTACTAAAATGCAAACATACAATACAAATAGCAACATTTAACGTTAGAACCTTAAATAGAATAGGACAACTACAGGAGCTTACTGCATCTACCATAGATCATAAAATAGACATAATATGCATCCAAGAACACAGATACACACATAGCAAGGATATTATATATCACAAAACTGGCAATGGATGGATGCTAGCCACCGCATCAGCATGGAAAAACTCTGTCAATACCATGGTAGAAGGAGTAGGTATGCTTATAGGACCACAAGCCCTAAAATCATTAAACAGCATAGAGAAAATACACCCAAAGATGATGGTAGTTACTTCTAATGACAACCCCAGAGCAACAATCATCTCCTGCTGCAGCCCTCTCAATGTTAGTGAAGAAACAGAACTCATTGCCTTCTACGATGGGCTATCCTCTCTTGTGCGTAGCATCCCGACACACAACGTTCTCGTCATTAGCAGAAACATGAATGCTCAAATCGGGAAACCACAAATACAGCCTACACAACTTGTCAAACAGGAATGGACAACATCTAGCAGATTTCACGATAGAAAATAGATTAACATGCCTCAATACAAACTTTCAAAAAAGAGAGGGAAAATTATGGACCTACACATACGCTAACAACACTAAAGCACAGATAGACTATGTCTTTATAAACAAGAAATGGAAAAATAGCGCAGTGAATTGTGAGGCTTACTCCTCATTCGCGGGTGTGTCCTCCGATCACCGAATTGTCATGGCAAAAATATGACTGAGGCTACAAAAGAATGCCACCCGAACAACGACCACCATACACTATGACTGGGCGCTTCTTGATAACAAGGATATTAGAGATAAATATAAAATAGCATTAAGAAAAAAATTCGATGTACTACAGGAGAAAACAGAAACACATACTCCGAATGACAAATATGAGAATTTTGTCAATGCCCACCTAGAAGCAGCAGCGAAATACATACCAACAAAACATAGAACTAAATCTAGAGTACTGTGGGAGGCATTAGCAGTTAGAGAAAAATATGCAGACGTAAAAACTGCCTCCAAATGCAATAGGAAGAACCCAACTAACACACATGCCCTGAAACTAAAAAAGGCACAAAATGAATTAGCAAGCATATACCTAAAAGAATACATACAAAATCAGATAGGTAAGATTAGAAACTCAGTGGAAGATAGACAATCTAGGATAGCATGGCAAATAATAAACAAAGTGAGCAGAAGGAATAGCACTGCCAAAGCTAAACTGAAAGCTACAAACCAACAAGAATGAATAAAACAGTGGAAACAGCATTTTGAGAATCTACTAGGAAATCTACAAAAAGTTGCACATGAACCAATCATGAGAATTATTAGTAAGCAATTTGACATCAAACTAGGACTGTTTACCCTAGAAGAACTCGACTCAGTACTTAAAAAAATTAAAAATAGAGAAGCCGCAGGGCTTGATGAAATTCCCCCAAAAGTATGGAAGACCAGACAATTCAATGACATACTGCTCTGACACTGTAATGCAGTTTATAATCAAAATCCGATAGATAGATGGATGAAGGGATACATTCTCCCTTTCCCTAAAAAGGGTGACCTCGGATTAGCCAAGAACTACCGAGGTATAACACTTACATCCATAGCAGCAAAAATATACAATCCCCTACTAGGCAACCACATAGAACCCAAGATTAACAACATTCTTAGGAAGAACCAAAATAGCTTCCAAAGAAATAGATTCACGACCTCACAAATTTTGACTATCCATAGAATTCTTGAAGGCGTATGGACAAAAACCTACAGTCGACAATATTATTTGTCGACTTTACCAAGGCCTTTGATTCCATTCACAGAGGGAAAATGGAGCAAATTCTACTCGCATACAGCCTACCAAAAGAAACCATCACAGCCATAATGATACTCTATAGAAACACCAAAGTGAAAGTACGTTCTCCAGATGGAGACAGAGACTACTTCAACATTGTAGCCAGTGTACTGCAAGGAGACACACTTGCTCCATACCTCTTTATCATCTGTCTAGACTAAGTGCTTAGAACATCGATCGATAAAATCAAAGAAAATGGTTTCGAGCTGACAAAGAAAAGAAGCAGAAGGTACCCTGCAAAAACAATTACTGACACAGACTACGCCAATGACATAGCAATTCTGGCAAATGCACCCACCCAAGCTGAAACCCTGCTACATAGTCTGGAATGAGCTACCACAGGTATTGGCCTTCATGTCAATGCACACAAAACGGAATATATGTGCTTTAATCAAACAGACGACATTTCAACACTAAACGGTAGCTTTCTGAAACTAGTAGACAAGTTCCCTACCTAGGAAGCAGTGTCTCATCAACTGAGACAAACATCGACATGCGACTAATAAAGGCATGGACAGCTATCAATAGGCTATCGGTCATATGGAAGTCAAACCTGACCAATAAAATGAAATACAATTTCTTCCAAGTAGCAATTGTGTTGATACTGCTATATGGATACACAACATAGACACTAACTAAACGGCTGGAGAAAAAGCTTGACGGCAACTACACAAGAATGCTGCGAGCAATATTGAACAAGTCCTGGAGGCAACACCCCACAAAGCAGCAGCTGTACGGCCACCTACCACCCATCACAAAAACTATCCAAGTTAGACGTACCAGACATGCATTACACTGCTGGAGAAGTAGGGACGAGCTCATAAGTAATGTACTCCTATGAATCTCTTCACATGGCCAAGCAAAAGCAGGGCAGCCAGCTCGAACCTACATACAGCAGCTCTGTGAGGATACGGAGTGTAGCCCTGGAGACCTGCCAGGAGCAATGAACAATAGGGCGGGGTGGCGAGAGAGGGTCAGGGATATCTGTGCTGATAGCACGACAAGATGATGATGATGATATATATAAAAACAGGATTTGGCATTAAATAACCTACAATGAGCCATAAGCCATAAAACCCAACCAATCCAAAACAAACTAAGATACAAACAGATCACCTAACCATGGCCAGAAGACCAGACTTAGTATTAATTAACAAAAAAAACACTTATCACCTAGTAGATTTTGCTGTTCCAGTAAACCACAGAGTAAAAATAAAATTGTTGGCCACCATAGTCGAGAGCGACCCGAAGGCTTCATTTTCAATAGCTACTACCCTGACATCAGTTTATTAGCCTGGCATGAACATGCCTATACATAACTTTAGAGTGAATTGCTCAATTTATGCAACCATTGCCCCAAGCCAACCATAAAAACCCATCACCGTGATCACTATCCTCAGAATGGCCATTCCAACAAATAGTGATGGACATATTCCACATCAGGCACATTGCATACCTTGCCTGTGTAGATATACTAACTGGTTGGCTCATTTTGTACCACCTAAAACCAGGTCACACCAACACATCCAAATTATTATCTGTCAACAGCTATTCCAAACATGGCACCCCAGACAAACTCAGTACCAACAGTTTCACCTCTAACATATTTTAGGAGTTCCTTCAGACGTGGTGTGTGAACTGCAGACTGTTCTCAGTCACATATCCCCAAGCAAATAGCTGAGAAGAGCTTACACTAAAAACCCACAAAGAGGATAGCGAATGGAAATACAGGCCCCCAAGGTACCTTGGACAACAACAATGTCACCTGGGATTTCCTGCAGTACCGAAACACCCCAATCCAAGGTATTGGCAATTACCATCACAACTCCTACTCTAACACCAACTCCTTGATTCCATTCCTTCATAGCCAATCCATTGCAAGCCACACACAGAATGGATAATGGTAGCACAATGGCACGAGGAAATCCTTCACCACTGCAATGCCAAAATGGTAGAAAAGTATAATAGATATACCCACAACCTTCATCCATTATAAGCAAGTGACACAGTAGCTATCTAGAGTCCACTCAAACCTTGTGGAACACAACCGGAAAAATCATCACTGTCCTACCAAATCGCCAATACAAAATCAGGGTTGATGGATCAGGAAGAACTACACTAAGGAACTGCCATTTCCTGAGAAAGTGCAAAATCAACACTGCACCCCACCAATACCAAGTGCAACACTTGTATTAATAACCTCCACAAGCAATGCTCCACTCTTGCACCTTGATTCCCCAACATCTTCCAGTAATGATACACGCACAACAATTGAAACCCCCAAAGAGGCCACGTATATACTGACACACCTTCAATCATCAAAAATTCCTAGAGCCAGGCCTGAAAGAATGGCACAGCCCTCATACAACCCAGCCTGCACATGGTGGTGGGGAGAGGGAAGAGGGAAGTCACTGCTCTAATGTGCAGAATAACAACAACAATAATAACACTTACCAACCCAGGGTCCCAACTATCGTCCAGTTGGCAGATGAAAATAAAATAAACTGTGACTCAATACAGACCCTGTGCCATTACTGAAACAAGCCAGTATATATATACACCAATATGTCCATTCCTGGGCCAGCAGCCAATCACTGTCTAAGGAATGGACTTAACCACATGCATGCAATGGAATGCCCCAGTGACCATAAGATCTCTCATTCCTCAGAGATCAGTTCACTTTGAAACATAGCTCCACTTGTTACACAACTGAGTACTTACTTTATAGTTACCAAACTCAACTATTCGAGACAGTAAAAGACCACCAGCTAAAACTGGCATGAAAAACTTGCAAGGGGCAAAATAATAATAATAATAATAAAGTGCTGAATAAATCTTTCATCTAAGAGTAATCTGTGTGACCCACTCAGAAATATTTTTAAAAATCATATCATGGTAGCCAATAACTGCAAATTTATTTTCTCGATTTTGCAGCCCTGTATCCCAAAGCTACCAAGTGATGATGAGAAAAGAATATACATAGTTTGTATAATTCAGAAAATTTATGAATAAATTGTTTGTTTCAGCTACCAAATTACAAGTGAACATGTCAGCCAATGTCTATCTGGCAGTGAAATTGAGTTTTCAAAGTGTGAGCCTATTTTGAATATCATTTTAACTCAAGTCAAGTCTATGATTAAAAGGGAAGAGGAACTTGAATAGAATTAAATGAACACTTGAGGGACTGATCCTAAAAATTAATAAGGACACAGATAATTACACCAGGAAAAAATTATATATATATAGCTTTCTCAGATTTACTACCTAGGAAAGGGTATATTCATGCTTCTGTCACACATAACTGTTTTGAAACTGCATCCCATTTTTGCTAATAATATTTTTGCTGCTTAAAATACAGTTGACTTAACTCTATTTTCTGTATAAAAACAAAACATGAGATGAGTAAAAATATATATGAGTATATTTTTTTCTTAAAAAAAGAGGACAAATGAAACAATATACAATATGGTCAACAGAACTTGACCTTTTGAAATGCAGATACCACAGTTTTAATTTTAATTCATAAAATTCCTGAACAAAATACGATACTGCAGACATCCAGATGTGACTGTAACTGTCAGGTTAACTTCAGTCATCTAATATGCTTCTGCCAGTCGGATGAAAAGGAGCTTTCTTCAATCTGATATCATATGTTTACCATGCGAACTCACTTTTGTTTTGGACCAAAGTGGTAAGCTAAGAAAGGACTCAGAACTAAACACTTTGCACAAGAGTCAAAAGAGACATGTATCTTCCATCCAGGAAAGTCACAACTCACCTTTGCTCCCTGATATCATTCCAGCTATCTTGTCAACACAAGCTGTTTCATATTTTAAATCAAAGGTTTATTTTGTGGAGAAATAAAACAAGTATATTTTCCAGCCTTATTGATAATGTGCAGGTGTTTATTGACCAGTGTATTATCAACACACCTAGAAGAAAATCCATCTAACAGTATTTTAAAAGCCTAACAGGTGTTCAATTTGGTCCAATGCAACAAATTTTTATTTTAGTTATTTTATTATACATGTAGCAAGACAAAAATTCACTTATCTTAGAATTTTATTAGTGAGTAGTAATAGATATCTAATAGTTGGACTAGTTTAACAAAACCAAAGGTTTTACAAAGTTAGGAGAAAAAAAAACATACTAAAGTAAAATTCTGATAAGGTTCATCTCATTTCAAAAGGGGATGAGACATAAATAACCAAATATAGTCATCCAAAAAGTAGCTAAGCAACAAGAGACCTAGAAGCACATAAGGAAAATACTAAAGAAAAGAATTTGTTGCAAGGGGCTTGGCTACTGAGATTGTAACTCAGATAGCTGGTAGCCAATTATGTTGAAAATTACCATTCTCTGTTTAAATGCTCCATAAGAGGTGCTCTGATATGTTTGAGATACAAAGAACTAAATATATTAATGAAAATGTTACCTAAAAAAAGGGAAGATCAAGAAAAATAATTAAATATGGGAAATACAGAGAAACAGAAAATACTCTACCTTTTGTTGAAAATGGTATGCTAAATGTAGGAACACTCTGTGTCACTGGAGTAGCTATAAATGCAACAAAAATATATAGTGAGATTTTTCTTATGAATAAAAAAAACAAATAGATCAAATACTTGATGTACAAAACAAGGATGAAGTAGTTCAATACAAAATTATACTTAAAAGGCACTCATATTTCATTTATTACATGAAGTTACATTATCACAAGCTCAAGACTTTAGCTTAACTTTTTATCAAGAAGCATTTATCTTTGTTAGACATTTACAGCAATTTTCTTTCAACTATTAAATTCCGCTTATTTCTGTTTTATAATATATGATATTAACAGATTTTAAAAAACAATCATAAATGATCAATTCAAATTTAGCGAAGGAATGTTGTCATTATTTTTAGCAAAGAAATGTTGTTATGTATTCTTGTGTGTGTTGGTTACGTTGTTCCTTTGCTGATTGTTGTTGGAAAATAAAGGAGGGTGAAGAAGCAAGAAGACGAAGATGCCGTTAAGTTTTATATGAATGTTTTAATGGCAGCATGGAATAAAGGGTTTATGTTTATGCTGCAAGTCTCGTAGTAAGTAAAGAAGTAAGGAAACGGAATGAAGTTGTTATAGAGTTGAGAAAGCATTTGAGCAGTTTCAATAAATATTGCATTATTTTATTCATGTTTATATGAGTGAAATCTGATGACATACCTAATGTATCTTCCATAAACAAAAATATAGAAAGTATTCACATATTTGTAATAAAAAAATTTCTGTCAACTTAAAAATTGTTAACAGATATGAAGCAAAACAATTACTTTTTCACAATTTAAAAAATTTTTTTGTCAATGAATATTTAAAGTCTTCAAGAATTGAACAAACATAACAATTCAAATATAATGGTGCCATTTACAGAAGTATTCATTGCACTGATTCTTAGTGAAACAAAAAATAAATACACTACCTTCCATTGAAAATGGTATGCTAAATGTAGGAACACTCTGTGTCACTGGAGTAGCTATAAATGCAACAAAATATATAATAAGATTTTTTCTTATGAATAAAAACCAATAAATCAAACACATGATGCAAAAAATAAGCATAAAATATTTCAATCCAAAATTATACTTAAAAGCCACTCATATTTCATTTATTATATAAAGATACATAAACAGAAGTTCCTAACACATTTTAACAAGAAACCTTTACCTTTGTATAATATTTGAAACAATTTTTTTTTTTTTTCAGTTATTAAATTCTACTTATGAAGTGTGTTCAAAAAGTATCAAAACTGAGACTATTTAAGAAGATAAAAGTGAACACAATGAAATATTTTCTTCAAAATAGTGCTCTAGGTATTCAACATTATTATTCCAATGATTTTTCCATCGGTCAGAACACTCCTAAAACTCCTCTTTTGATATATTTTGAAACTTCAGCAATTATATTTCTTTTAATATCCTTACCTTCACAAATCTTATCCTTGAGGTGAATTTTTTTGTTTAGGAAACAAGAAAAAGTCATATAGAGCTAAGGAGTCTGATGAGTATGAAGAGTGCTGCACTTGAACAATCCTTTGTTTTACCAAAAACTGCTGATCCAAAAGCATTGAGATTTGCCAACTGACTCCTCTAGACAAAATCTAAATGAATCAGTACTAATTCTTAACTGCTGCCTATACACCTAGACATAATCACTTTATTACTTAAGTTACTCAGCTGTGTACATATATTCATTTAAATTTTCAAACTTTCAAACTTTTAAGATTTAGCCTCAATACTTTTTGATCATTTGACCTTATATGTCTATTTTGTAATATACTTATCTAATGCACATATTCTACAGATCAGAAGAAAACATTTTATTGATTTATATCTTGGTGAAATAGAAATTAAGCAATACTCTACCTTCTGTTGAGAGCATAGGTACGCTAATTGTAGAAACACTTGGTCTTATAGAAGTAGCTATGAAGACAATAAAAATAAAAATTAAATATTAATATTTTTCATTGGTACAATCCTTTCTGATGATGCATGAGAATCACTGATAGACAATGATCCAAAAAGACGCAAAAAAGAACAATTCCTAGTAACTACATGTCTATGATGTAGAAAATCCTAACAGGATAGATTGTCAAAGAAATTAATCACTCAATAGGGAACAAAGCTTTTTTTGCCTCTGAGAAATAGAAATAGTACTAAAAAAGAAAATAGATCAATAAGTGACCTGCTATTCATTGAAAATCTGCCCTGAATCATAAACCAAAAATGCAGAAACATATATATTTTTAAAGTCTGTTACTCCTTACTTTATTTCAGTATAGATTTTACTCAGACCCACTTCTAAGTAAAAGATATCATACTATGCTCGCTTAAATATGCTTACAAATCAAATCTTTATTTATTTCCCTTGACATGCAATGATGATGTTTTGTTCTTTAGTTATAATCACCTACACATACTGAAACAGATAAAGAATCTTTCCTGACAATACTGTAGCAATATTAGATACACTTTCGATTAACACCCGGTAAAAACAATGCGCTGTGCATGTACCTTCACATATACATGCTCTATATACCACTCAAACATACACACACAATAGTACAAAACTATAACCAACACTAACACACATACATACACACGGACACACACACGCACACACACACACACAAACACATGTAAAGATTCCTACACAATACCAACGGTTTTTTACTGTATTTTTTGATTTTCAATTGATTTCATTTTGTTATCTGCCTGATGATTGTTGTTTTGTAAAAACTTCATGAAACCCAGGGGTCGCAGACAAAATTCCATGGTAGCATTAAATATATAAATCTAATATATATTTATTAATTATTATCATATAATACCTCAATCCTAGATATTGAGCACTCTCCATATTATATTACACTTAGTTCGGCACAAAAGCCTCAAAGTGATTTAGTGACAAACTAACACTGTTATAATATATATATATATATATATATATATATAGATATAGATATAGATGTATAAATTGAATAAACCATTATATATATATATATATATATATATATATATATCAAATAAACCACTATTTGTTATTTAAAGACTAAGCAAGAAATAAATAAAATCAAAGAAAAGTATAATTTACCTATATCCAAATATAATCATTTATACCTTTAATGCTAAGAGCAACAACTATATATATTGTCACGTGATAGCTCACGAAGACGAAGAGGTAAGAATGATACTATCCCCCCGTTGAACTAACATTATCTAGCAGTCAAAAAGTGACCGTTAGGAGAGAATGTGGGTCACGCAGATGTTCGCACTTAAGTGACCTTGGGTCGCCGGACATCGGAAGGGGAAAGAGAAAGAAGCCAAATGATTGGCGGGGACCCCAAACGGAAGTGAGGTTCCCTTCCCCTCAGGGGTAGTAAGGAGGTTTTTGAGCAACGCTCGTGGCAGACGGATGATAGCCATTTTACTCCGGGCTAAAGACAAAAGACTGAGACACGAAGGACTCCAAAATCCTTCAAGCCAGTACTAAAAACAGAACAAAGTCTATTAGCCCGTGAAAAAAGAAAAATTCTCCAGTGGAACCCCGTCAAAAAAAATAAGATAAGTAACTTTGGGACATTTTTCCTTTACACCCAAATTTTGTTTACCACTCTCTCTCTCTATTTGAAGAAGGATAAAAGCCAAGAAAAGACATTTATATTCATGGACTATCCTATTATATGTTTTTGACACTTTGAACGTATATATATATATATAACCGTAGTAAAGAACCTATGTATTTTCATTTTACCATGTGGTCTATGTTATTATTTCATGCTTTCCTTTCAGCTTCTATTCGCCTTACATTATCTTGCTTAGAACTGTCCTATTAATTCCTAAAGTATCACACGGGAAACCGGAGTTGCCGACTACTACAACAACATTAATATTATTACAACTAAGACCTATAGGCCCGTATTCTTCTATTATCTAAGGGAAAGAAGTTTAGCGGCCCGTTGGGTGTGTGATAGTGTGAAATTTTGGACCCCTTTGCCAGCGGTGGCCAGTCTGGCCCTAAATTATTCCCTCACGTAATATGCCAGTTCTTATCTGCCTGAGAAAAGAACTCTGAACAGGACTTATTTCTGTAGGGGATCAAGTGCCAACCTGCCCCGTCTTCACACGTGCGAAAATAAAGTCCCGTTTAGGGATGTTAGTCAATATTCCCGACCCCAGACTTAAAATGGTGTCTCGTCCGGGGATATTCTAATCTTTTATTTCGCGTCACAATATATATATATATAGTTGTTGCTCTTAGCATTAAAGATATAAATTATAAAAATCAAGCAAAAAATATAAATCATATGATTGATCCAATTGAGAAGAACCAATAAAGTAGAGTGCTTAGTCCAGACATTAGACTTTTTTATATCACCTCATTGGCCTAGTAGATAGAGTGTTTGCCAATGGCCTGGGAGACCAGGGTTCAATCTCAGGTCGAATCATACCAAAGACTTAAAAAATGGTACTTGATACCTCCTTGCTTAACACTCAGCATTATAAGGTACGTATCAAGGGTGAAGTGGAGCAATCGAGAGGAAGGAGTAGTGCCTTCCCCTACGCCTTGGTGCAAAAGCTATCGAAAAGGGAGCCTTTGAGTCGCCCTTGACTATGGTCATCAACAACAAGAAATGCTTTTTTCCAACATTAATATATAAAAATACATGGTGCTAAGATAATATCTGTCACAGAACTCATTTCAACTTAAATATTATAATCAAGATGAATTAATAATAATGAAAAAGACAATAATTTTTCAAAAAACTTTACATTTTGATAGAAATGTCAGTTATCATAAAAAGTATTTACATATTTCTTGGCATAGACGAACACTGAGTTTTGTTTTAACAGGATCTTGGGGACGAATTTTTTGAATATTAATTTCAATTTTTGTTACGGCTGAATTCTTTGGTAATACTGCAATTTGATTAGGTTGAATATTCTGAAAAATAAAAGTTATAGCTATTATAATCTTATCTTCAGATTATGTAAGACAATTATTCTGACTTTTTAAAGTTTTTGAATAAATCTTAATAGCAGAAAAGCCAAAAATATTTTCAGAAATTACTTGAACTATATTTCTTTTTAAATTTTTTTTATACTGTGTTTAATATTTATGGGTAAAATTTCCCAAAGTATTTTTTTCTTCAATGAAATAAAATTTTTATCCCACAAATTCAACAAAATCATGAAATCGTTTAATGAATATGATACTATTTATATATGAGAAAATCAAGATTAAATATTAAAATTTTGTCAATCAATTTTTTCATTTATAATTCATTATATATATATATATATATATATATATATATATATATATATATATATATGTGTGTGTGTGTGTGTGTGTGTGTGTGTGGTGCCTTCAATAAGTTTCCAGATTTTTTTGTACAAGCATTTAAAATTGTTGTAGACTCTTGAAAATTCACTATGTTATTACTATACATCTTATGAGATGACTGACCAATTTTTATGATTTCAGGTTCAAATGAACAGCTACAGCAGCAATTGGAATACACCTTACTAAAACCTGATTGTTACAGCTGGTGAATTTCAAAAATGTAATCTGGACATGAGGACACTTTAGAAGAACGATATGCAATAAAATTCTGTTTTAAACTTGGAAAAAATGTCTAAGAAAAGTATGGAATGCTTCAGACTGCTTTTCAACCATCTTGCATGAATCGAGCATCAGTTTTTGAGTGGCATAAGAGATTCAAGGTAGGCAGGGAGTCTGTGAGGGATGATGAGAGGTGTGGGAGGAGTAAGGAAGTCAATACACCAGAGTTGGTTGGCCAAAGGGTTAGGCTTAGGCTTAGGATTACTATGTTGAGGTTTTAAGGGAGTTCAGGAAGAGATTCCGTTGGAATAGGCCAGCACTCTTCAAATTGGGTCAGTGGCATTTCCACCAGGACAATGCACCAGTCCACAACTCCATCCTTATCACAGACTATTTGACCAAGATGGGTATCAAGACAGTCCCTCACCCTCCTTATAGTCCAGACCTTGCTCCCTGTGACTTTTGGTTATTCCCTAAGCTCAGAGGCTGTCAGTATGCGACAATTGAGGAGATGAAAGGGGATGTGACGAAGGTCATTAACACGCTCACACAAGAAGACTTTCATGGGGCCTTCCAGAAGTTGTTGGAATGGTACAACAAGTACATTGCAGCCGGAGGAGATTACTTCGAAGAGGACTAGAATTTCATGTGTGTACTATCAATAAAAGTGCCTATACGAAAAAAGTCTTATTTAATGATCTTCGTATATATATATATATATATATATACTTTTAGAGAAAATGATATTTGACTCACCGAAAATACCTGAACTATGGAATTTTGAAATGTTACATCCATATTATAATCTTGTACATTGACTGGATTCAGAAGCTGTATTGAATATGCAATTTTAGGTTCAGAGATGTCAATTGTTAGGGTTGGATTAAAATCATTTGCCTTAAAATGAAATGATTTACCAACAGGAACTATATCCATAATATTCTTATTATTGCTTGATGAAGTAATGATCACATCACCAAACTTGAGGTTTTTGGTTGTTATTTCTTCTTCATGAGAACATGGTACTGCTAAAAAGATTTAAAATATTATAAATAATCAATACTCATTCTGAAAAATTGTAAAACCTAGTAGTGCAACTTATATGATTTCTTATCAAATAGGACTATTTTACAACTTAATCAACATATTTCTATAATACATGGAAGCAGGTTTTACATTCTTTTGTATTATACAATATATTTATTTATATGCAAATTCAAAAATAAAAAAATAAATGAATTTACGGTTCAATATTATCAAAGTATAAAATTTGTAAGTAATAAACCCATGAAATATATAATATATAATAATGAAAGTAAACAGGCAAAAAGAAATTACTGATCAACCTATTTATTTTTCAAAGTACCTTTTGTAAAGGATATAAAATATTTGATATTTGGGTCATTAATAACATGAAACACAAAGGAACAATTATCTCTCAAGTAAGTTTGTGCACATATATGCTGTGGTAGTAGACAGTCAATCCTGTACATAATAGGTTTGCACTAAAATAATAGTTACTGAATTTGACCAACCAAAACTTCTAATAATTACAATCTTCTTTTGCTTATAACTATAAACAATTCTTTGAAAGTTACAGCTTAGATGCTAAAATAAGTTTGAAATCAAGTAACTTTACTACATTTGAGCACATGGGAAGATCTACAGTATGAAACAAAATCAATTTTATCATGGAGTCTAAAAATGTCAATGGTACTAATTAATAATTGAGGGTTTTGCTTGATACAGTCCAGGATATGGGCCTGGTGCAATAGTGAAAAATGTAAGACCACCATCCAAGATTAATTATCAATATCCATTAGAATATCTTTCATAGAGCTTCTAGATACTGGTTATTACTAATACTATATGAATCCCACTAAAACATTTCCATATTGCGTATTATTTGTTAATGAACCGTACACACAAATATGCCTTTCATGTGTGTAGAGACAGGGAACTACTACACTCCACTACCACCCCATATGTGAACCTCTTTATGGCACTGCAGACAGGATTAACTGGATAGGATTTTGCAACTACAATGAAGAACTGACCAGTGAGCAATTGTGATACAAGTCAACTGGATTACTACAAAGAAAACAAATCCTACAGTGATAAAAGCTCTAATTCAGGAAAAAAATAAAAGAATGGCCACAAAAGCAGAAAATGTTAATCAGCATTGTTTGCAGCTTTTACAGTAGATAATCGACTTGCAAAGAGAGAATAACAAGCTTCACATGGTAAATTACATGAAGCCAGCCCCAAGAAAGCCTGAAAGACTGATAATTGAATAAAATACAATTGACCATGAATGCAGACCCTATCTAGATTCATAGAATCAATACAAGCAAATATGCAACCTGATAAATCCAACAGAAATCAGAAATGAGTTAAGAACAGTATGTTCCCTTGAGAGTAATCAGTTATTATTTGAATTTATCAGCCCAGACTTGTTAGACACATTAACTGAACAAACTGTTGCAACAAATTCAAACTATAGCTGTAAAAAGTCTACATGTGGAAGTCCACTTGCAGTCATTTCATAATATGAAGCAAACTCAAGGTGAGTCAATTACACATTTTCTGGCCAATTTACAATCACAAGTAAAGTTTTGCAAATTTGAGGGCCAATGCTCAAACAAGAGATGTCATCGACAAGTAAGTTACTCAGAAGACATGGTAGCCAGACAAATAGTAGCAGTAATTGACAACCCCAAATATGAAAAGCAAATTATTAGCTGAAGTCAACACACAACATTCAAATTGAAATTCAATAGACTACTGAGTCTGGAAACAACAGAAAAGTCAATCCCCTCCTCCTCCAAAGCAGTACACCACCATTAATGACATTTAACTCTAAAAGGTTGAGACAAGAAAAAGAGCCCTGACATGAAGAAGACCCCAAAATTCCACTACATTTCACATGCATGGATTGTGGGAAATTATCACAACCAAATGGAATGAAGGGATAGGAAAACTATTCAGCAGCCAGATTATGGTGTTTTTATAGTGGAATGAAAGGGTATTTATGCCATAAGCAAAAGCTGGCCACCACTAATAAATCAATGGGTAGTTTGACAAGAAACTGGTTAGCAATACTCACCAATGGAGATACAACCTGTGAGCAGAAGTGAGGAGGGATAAAGAAAGTGCTATTCCTCACTTGGAATAAAGATAGGTTCTGTAGGAACCCCCCAGAACCATCACTCTCTGTGAAAACAGAGGGTTGTTATAGCAGAATATCATGACAAGTTTTGGCATCCTCTAAACAACCCAGCTAGCCTCAGAAAGCACTTGATCTTTGCAATCACAGATACTGATGCATAAACTTATTCTAGTGGATCAGAGATACTAGAAACTAGGAAATGCAAAATCGACAGCCTTATACAGACATGCCACAGAATACACAGCATTATGGATAACCAGTTATGCATCAAAAGCATACTTTTTATGCTTATAAAGGTTGGCCTAAAAGAAATGCAGTCAGGGGTGTGTGAATGACAGGGCTCTATGTGGATGCCCCAGAGAGCAACAGTCCCAGATAAACCGACGAACGTCCCATACTCACCTACTGAAAGCAATAGGCTCCTATTAGAGCTGTGGATACAGGACTATTTTAAGTCAAAGTCATTCAACACCTGCCCACATTAACCATTGCAGACAATGACAGGTAAACCACTAAACATAACTTCTTTTGTCCCAAAAGCGATACCATCAGCAGTGTACACACCTATTCCGGTCCTCACACCAAGACCTCAACTAGGACATAGCACTTGGTATCATAGAACCAGCACCAGCAGACACCCCTATAGCCTGGTGATTGTGCCAAAAAAGGATGACTAATCCAAAAGAATGGTGGACCTCCAGAAATTAAATGCTGTCTCTATGAGAGAAATCCACTGTACTCTAACTGCATTTAATCAAGTATCTCTCATCTCATCCCAACAAACAAAAACAGTTCTAGATGCATGGAATGGATACCACAACCTTCTGTTTTCCTCCACAGGGAAAGACACTACTATTAGTGGCAGAAGACTACCAACCACTGGTGAAGATATTTTCAGACCAGGTTCTGGAAAATATAAAGAACCCTCACTTATTTGATTTCAAGGAGCAGTCATTAATGTACAAGTTCTGCATTAAGCATGTCCCACCCAACTGCACCTCAAGACACTGGGGATCACCAACTGATATCAGAGCTGCAACTAGTGACACAGCTCAGCAAATTGAACATGCCATACAAGCTTCAATTATATCTGCATATGCACATGATACAAAAGTAAGGGCTGTAATATGGGAAAGAATTATAGCTACAGCAGCTACTGACAAGAAGTGCCATGCATTAATGGAGAACATTCAAAAGAGTTTTCCTAACTTAAGACATGTACTGCCTCTGGCGCTCCAACAATTTTGGTTGATAAAAGATGAGTTGTACTGTTTGGATGGGGTATCCATAAAAAAGAATAAAATCCTCATACCGAGACAACTTTGGCTAAGGTACTGGAAGCCCTTTACTCTACGCATCAAGGTTAATGAAATATTGGCTAACACAAGACAGCAACTGTTTTGGCAGAGTGTGGATAGCAGTGTTTGACAAACAAGAGCCTAGTGCTGAACATATAATTCAACCCCAAACATCACAGCCTAAAGAGCCCCTGATGCTACCATCAAACCCAGAGTTCCACTTCCAAAAACACAGACCTGTTAGATTTACATGGGAAATATTACATGGTGTATGCAGACTGGTATACTGGTTGGCTAGAGGTGGCCTCATTATCATCAGGCCAGAATCATATGCAGTGCCCTGAGGAGCTGTTTTTTTTACATACAATGTGCCTAATGAATTGTCATCGAACAGTGGACCACTGTGTGACTTCTATGGATATAATGATTTCCTCAGTGATTGCGACATAAAGAAGTGGATATCATCTGCCTCAAAGCAATGGGTGGGCAGAATTAACAGTCAAAACATCCTAAAGAATGCTGATAGACAACACTGATGCAGCTCAAGCCATGTTGACCCACCAAAACCAAGAAATTGGAATGTCACCATCAAAGATGTAGTATGACCAGGCAATCAAGAACCATCTCTCCATATTTCACAAGAAGTATAAAGTGCACAGACACTGGAGATAAATGAAGGAAT
The DNA here is from genome assembly GCA_963585895.1 of Sepioteuthis lessoniana. Classification (NCBI taxonomy): domain Eukaryota; kingdom Metazoa; phylum Mollusca; class Cephalopoda; order Myopsida; family Loliginidae; genus Sepioteuthis; species Sepioteuthis lessoniana. The sequence goes on along the minus strand of OY757919.1, from coordinate 35,641,812 downwards.
TAAGAGAAAGGGAAATGGTGAAAAAAACACTTGCTGAATCAAACGCAATATAATATGTACAGTCACCCACTTACAGAGCTCCAGGTCAGCGAGTCAGTACAAATCCAGAACCAGAAGGGAAATTTTCACAATTATTGGAAAAAAATGGATAGAGTGGTTGAAATGCTAGGTAATTGGCAGTACCAGGTATGTGTGGACAGGAGCAATCGAATAACACTAAGGAATCTTAAATTTTTACAGAGAATTGAGCCAGTCACAGATATACCAAACTACTTCATACTGCAACCACCCTCCCAAACACCAATACTTATCAACGAGGTATCTCAGAACAACGTATCTGATAAGATGGAAGTGAAAGAAACAGATGGCGATGAAAGTGTAGAAGAGCGCATGGATACTGAGGCAGACAAAGACCAACAACCAGTGGCACAAACATCAAACGATTAGGAGTTGCAATGCGGAACAAATGTGTCACAACCACCAATATTGCTGTGCCCACAGATGCATGGCCAGATATATAACTACTCTAGATCATCCCAACATGTGACCATAATTGTTTCCTCTTGTGGTCACAGGAGGGAGGAGACATGTAGAGTAAAGAGGCATGCTAACAAATAACACACCTAACTGGAAGACAGTATGCACATAAATAGGCCTCATGTGTGTGGAGGCAGGTAACTACTACACTCCACTTCCACCAGGCCACTTGGGAAGATGTAGCTCTGGAAGTGACCATGTCCTTCCTCTGTAAGAGTATGGATGTAAGTGTAGGACACATCAGGTAAATTGGCCATACATTTACCATGACTAGTTAATTTGGCATTACTTGTGTGTGATGTGGACCAGCAGTTCAGTGGCAAAGTTTTGAATCTGCATTCTGTGGTCGCTGGTTTGATCTCCAGTGGGGGAGATCACAGTATACACAGCTGATGAGACCTAATGAGGTCAAAACAGCTGTCCGGTGGTTCTGTATGTCACGCACACAGTGCTTGCCGGAATTTCCTGTGAAGCCTTAGAAAAGATCAGGTAGTTTGGTTTATTTGATGTTAACCTCACATCTTAGTAGGTAATATTGTGTTTATGTTCAGGGAACTTTCAAAATCCTGTGTCCTGATATCATATAAACTCTGGCACATGAGATGGAAATTTAACCAAGGAGACAGTTAACAGAAAATCAGTCATGAGATTAGTCAATTAGACAAAGAAAACTTGAGAAAGTCCATAAGAACCAACAACTTTCAAGAAAAGAACTAAGATACATGAAGCTATTCACCTACAATCCAAACAAAAAAGACAGCACCAGATCATTACAAGTGACTGGTAACTCTTAACTTTTTCTTTATATGACTTTAGAATATGAATGCTAAGAGAATAAATAAAGTTCCTATGCTTAAGAAAGTTATGTTGTGGTTCTCTTCTTTTCTCCCAACATGTTTATTTCAGTTCTTAAAGTCCCCATAGTAAGCTGTTATCCCCTACACTATGCAGATAGTAGCTTCATATTCAGTGCAGTGAATGTTTCTCTATGCAACAGACAATCACTGAAATAGAATAACAGTGTTCTAAAAGAAAGACATCTTTTTCCAGACAAATTTTCAAAAATACTTTTAAAAGTTTAAAATTATCATATTGGCTTTAAAAATATATCCCTTAATCTAAAATTCCCAGCATTGCAATCATTTTCAAATAAGAGATACTAAAGTATATTCATAAAGACCAGATTACATAGTAGTTTAAAGAATAAAAGTTATTTTGTATTTTAAAATGGTTTAACAATGAATATAAAAGAAATACAAATTGAAGAAAACCTTTTTAATTGTAGTTTTCAGTAAAAGAATTATAATTTTTTATAAAAAAATGTCTAAGATAAGTGGGTTGTCTCCCTTGGTCAACCCCACTCTCTAAAGGCCTTGTATGAAACATTTAATTATTCAATGCACCTTTCATCATCATCATGTCGCGTCATTAGCACAGATATCCCTGACCCTCTCTCGCCACCCCTCCCAATCATCCATTGCTTCCAGCAGGTCTTCAGGATTACATCTCGTATCAGCACAGAGCTGCTGTATGTAGGTTCAAGCTGGTCGTCCTGTCTTTGCTTGGCCATGTGAAGGGGTCCACAGGAGTACATCACTTATGAGCTCATTCCTACTTCTCCAGTAGTGTCCCAAATGTCTGGTGCGTGTAATTTTGATAGTTTTCATGATGGATGGTAGGTGGCCATAGAGCTGCTGCTGCTTTGTGGAGTGCTGCCTCCAGAACTTGTTCAATATTGCTTGCAGCATTCTTGGCTTGTTGCCATCAAGCCTTTTCTCCAGCCATTTAGTTAGCATCCATGTAGTGCATCCATATAGCAGTATCGACATGGCCACTGCTTGGAAGAAACTGCGTTTCATTTTATCGGTCAGGTCTGACTTCCATATGACTGATAGCCTATCGATAGCTGTCCATGCCTTTGCTAGTCACAAGTTGATGTCTGTTTCAGTTGATGAGACACTGCTTCCTAGGTAGGTGAACTTGTCTAGTTTCAAGAGTGACATGGAGGCCAATGCCCGCAGCAGCTCATTCCAGACTATGTAGTAGGGTTTCCGCTTGGGTGGGTGCATTTGCCAGAAGTGCTATGTCATCGGCGTAGTCGGCATCGGTAATTGTTTTTGCAGGGTACCTTCTGCTTCTTTCCTTTGTTAGCTTGAAACTGTTTTCTTTGATTTTATCGATCAATGGTCTAAGCACTTAGTCCAGACAAATGATAAAGAGGTATGGGGCTAATGTGTCTCCTTGCAGTACACTGGCTACAATGTCAAAGTAGTCTGTATCTCGATCCGGAGAATGGACTTTTATTTTGGTTTTTCTATAAAGCATCATTATGGCTACAACGGTTTCTTTTGGTAGGCTGTAGTCAAGTAAAATTTGCTCCATCTTTCCTTTTCTATTTCTAATTTTTCTCAGTACTGAGTCGAGTTCTACTTGAGTAAACAGTCCTAGTTTGATATCTAATTGCTTACTTATAATTCTCATGATTGGTTCATGTGTAACTTTCAGAGGGTTTCCGAGTAAATTGTCAAAATGCTGTTTCCACAGGTGTAGTCATTCTTGTTGGCTGGTAGCTTTCAATTTAGCTTTCACAGTGCTCTTCTTTCTGCTCACTTCATTTATTGTTTGCCATGCTATCCTAGATTGTCTATCTTAAACTGAGTCTCTAATCTTATTGATCTGATTTTGTATGTATTCTGTCTGTTTTTTTAGGTATATGTTAGCTAATTCATTTTGGGCCTTTTTAAGTTTCAGGGCATTGATATTGGTTGGGTTCTTCCTATTGCATTTGGAGGCAGTTTTCACATCTGCATGCTTTTCTCTAACCACTAATGTCTCCCACGGTACTCTAGATTTCCTTCTTTGTTTAGTTGGTATGCTTCCGGTATAGCACACTGTTGTCTGGTGGCAATCCTTTTTACAGTTCTGTGACATCGCTTGATGATGCCGTTACCAGAGGGGATGTATACACAGCGGAATCAAAGTCAGACTCTCCACTCATCTAGGAAGGTTTTAAGCAGGTTGCTTCGAAAGGCAGTGTCATTATCTGTCAGAATCTCAGTCAGCGGGCCCCGCTCATGGAAGAGCGCTTTCAGCTGGTTGATTACACTTGTCGCATCTTGTCAAGGAAGCCGCCATGAGATGACAAATGGGGGGGGCACAGTAAATCACCGTCAAAAAATGGGCCCCGTTACAATGGGTAATATCCATCGTTACCCGGTGCCATGTTTGTTTAACATTCAAAGCCCTCTTTGACCAGTGTATGGGTGCCAGATCGATCGACTGACTTTCTTCATATTCTCTGACGACGGTTTTCACTGCGGCCTTAGAGACCCCAATCTGTTTCACAAAATAAAGTGTCCGCCACACACCAAGATGACCGCTTTGTCAGTGAACAATCTTGATCTGGTCAAGCCCAACTGAGCTCACAGATGCAGTACAGGCAGGTTGCACAGGCCCAATGTTCCTTTTAATTGCATCAAGCCACCTCTGAGGCACTCTAGTCAATCGATCTGCCTTATTTTGGCTAAATTTGACCAAGGACACATTCATCGACAACACGTATTCTTTCACCAGTTTTATTATCATGTCAAGCCACCGTAGAATGAGCATCGGGCTTGCGGCTTTAGTTCATACCCTGGCCTTGCCAGTAAGGGTGTCTGAGATCCATTTATGGACACAGGCAGAATCTGTTAACAAATGCAAGGTGGTCGTCTTCCAGAGGATTGCCAAGTTTATTCCTTTAATAATGGCATCAAGTTCTGTGAGGTTAATATGTTGGGAGTCTTTTTCTGGATGTAACCAACAAGCATCCTCTACTACAGCTCCATCATATACACCGGTAGTGAGAGAGCTTGTGTCAACCCATACACTAATGGCTTGGCCATCGACGCACCATCTGCCCCACGCCAGGTCTTCCTTGTTCACGCTGGTGAGAACCTCTTTAATCATGGTGTTGAGCGGGGTGTCGTCAATTTTGTCATCCCATCCAGCGGTGACATCAGATGCTCTCTGCTTGATGAACACCCCAGTTATACAAAGCCAACCACCCACGGGAAGGTGCCCAACCAATTTGCCACATAGTGAAAATATGTTCCGTCGCGTGATGACACGAGGGATATTTGGGATTTTGTTCCCTCTTCTCCAATACAAAGAGTTATCCTCTCCCCAGACCTGTAACCCAAGCACTTGCACACCATCCCATAGCTTCTCCGGCTCCTTGCTGAGGAGGACGAAACCATAGAGATGCTCCTTCATATGTGCCGCAGGCACAATACTCTCATCCACATACACATCATCAATATAGGCAGATGTTGCCCGCAGTATGCGTTCGTCTTTTGTCAAGATAGCATCAACAATTGTCTGCATGATGGATGGTGCCATATTGAGACCAAACCCCATGTGGGTCAGGCAATACCTTCGTCCCTTAAATAGTACAGTTTAATAGGACTACAGTGATTGGTGCACACGTACCTGAAGGCATGCCTTGCAAAGTTCCAACACGGATACATTCGATCCTGCTCGCCACCATTCTCTCAACTTTTCGGTGCATGTCTGCATGAGCCGTAAATGGATCCATGTGATCCTTTAACTCCTAATAGTCGAGCACCAGCCTTACCTTTTGTTTATTCTGCTGGATGACTGCCATTAATGGGATCAGGCCCTTTGGGGGCCCCCAATTTATCTTCTGGGTAAGGAACTAACCACCCATTATCAATCCAGTTTTGTAGCTCTTTATCATATTCTGCATGAGCTTTTGCAGGGATGGTGTACTCCTGTACTCTGTTGTATAACTTTTCTGGTGGCTGGTCACTAGACCACTTCTACAACACTGTCTAGGATTTAGTGAATTTGGTCAAACTCTGCGCAAAAGTCAGGCTGTTCTAGCTCTATTGTCACACCCAAAGTGTAAGCCGCCTCAGCAAAATGTGCCTTGCCTCCTTCGTCAATATGCACGCCACCCAATTTCTTGATGATGTCCATTCCCAGAAGGAGGTCGAATCCCAATGGCTTGCGGTTTACCACTAGCACGTTTGTCTTTAAGGGATTTCTGTTGGTCACTGTTAAAGTTATGCTGCCAACACCATGGCTTAAAAGGCACTTCCTGCCTGCTGTCAGAATTGTGGTACTTTTCCATACTTCGGGTCGACATAACATTCCACTCACAATGGATGAGGAGCAGCCAGAATCCACCAATGCTATCAGATCCATTTCATTGACTTTCACCTTCATTACAGGAAGCACTCCTAGTTTATGTGGGGAGAGAGTAGTGCTGGCCTCTCGCCCCTTGCCTCGTTTTCCGGATACCTCAATGCGACATGTCCTTGTTGTTGGCACTGATAAAAGCGTATCTCCGGGAGCGCTTCTTCGTGATTTGCACCCTGGCTGCTGACAGTCTCTGGCAAAGTGATTGGGACCTCCACACTTGTAGCACTGCACTGCAACTGCGTTCTGTTTGTCAGGGGTTGAAGATGGGCCCCCAGGCACACGTGGAAGAACTCCGCGTCACCCGGCCGTCGCAGCAACAGGCTCATCAACCACTACCTCTTCTGTCAGGAGAGCTCGAGCCCTAGTAAGAATCTGTTCTAGGGTCATGTGCTCCATCCTTGAGGAACCACGCAATTGTCAACTAACCAGACCAGGGAGTCCTGACATGAAAGTGCAACTGAGCCATCGGTCAGAGGTGTTTTCTTCAATTAGACATGCTAGGTCCTGTAGGTCACCCAAATATTCATCCACAGTTTTCCTGGGGTACAAACGATGCGAGACAAATGTGTCAAATGCAACAAAAGGGTCCGGCGCAAAAGCCACGAGGAGGGCTTGTTTTACCAGCTGTAAATCCTCCCTCTGGTCATGGGTTAACCGTCGGTATAATGACAGAGCCCTGCCTCTCAGCTTGAGTGGTAGAACACGTTCAATGTTGTCAACACCACACATTTTGCACACCAGCTCCACCTGTTCCAACCATTCTGACACTGTGTGGTCTGATGAGACGCCATGAAATTCGGAAATCAGCCAAATGTCAAATACTTTGCCTGCCATTTGCGTCTGTCAAAATAGCTTCTAGTTGGTTTCAGAAGACTAGTTGAACCTATTGGGCACTAGTCAACTCACTTAACTTGCAAAATGAACTGATGGATGTTCACTAATCAGAAATCAGCAAAATGCTGCCCTTTTCCGCTTCAAACTTAGTCTCTTTTATGTTCATCAAATCTCGCCACTTCATGTAGGCTTATCTTGCTCTCCTCCATAAAACAAGTCACACCTCTTGCATCCTTTTCTTCTTCTGGTTTCCGCATGCCGGTAGTTTAGAGAGCACACCTGTTTCTTCAAGGTAAGATTGTTCGTGGAATTACTACTACAGCATCGAATTTGTTTCTTAGTGCTAAAGCATATCTATCTCTAATATCCCTGTTATTAAGCAGGGCCGAGTCATAGTATATGATGGTCATTGTTCAGGTCACATTCTTTCATAAGCTCAATCGTATCTTTGCTGTGACAATTCGGTGGTCAGAGGACACACCCTCGAATGAGGAATATGCCTCGCAATTCAATACGCTATTATTCCATTTCTTGTTTATGAATACGTAGTCTATCTGTGCTTTAGTATTGTTTGTGTATGTTTCAGTCCATAGTTTTCCCCCCCTTTTTTGAAAGTTTGTATTGAGGCATGTTAATCTATTTTCTATCATGAAATCTGTTAGATGTTGTCCATTTCTGTTTGACGAGTTGTGTAGGCTA